>CM053613.1:36251617-36284550 GCA_028646535.1 Procyon lotor
AGCTGTGTCACCCTGGGCCATTCATTCCCCTTCTGGGGCCGTGGTTTCCTCATCTGTGATAGGGCGATAATCACAGGACCCATTCATGAGATTTGCAATGAATGAGGCTTCCATGAGTCAATGGGAAGGGTCTGGAACAGTGCCTGGCACACAGCTAGCACTGCATAAATGTCTGGGACCCTTATGGTGACTTCTCGTTGTCCTGTCTGCCCAGGTCAGTCCGGGCCTCGCACTAAGACTGGCCCATCTCAAAAGTCCCCTAACCCAGTGCAGGCGGTCATCCCGCCTGGCAATTCCCTTCACCGGACAACTGTTGGTGGCCGCTGTCTCAGGACACCCGGGCACTGAGAGAATGCTTCCTAAGACACGTGGCTTACGATCCCAGTAACCCAAATAGCATCTTCCATAATCGGGATCGTATCACCATTGCGTTCTGTGCGTTGCCGTGAGACAGCAAATACAAAGGCACACCGGAGTGTGGGGATGGCAGGAACAGTTGAATAAACATGCAATCCGATACCTCACATCTGGCATGTCCCCGGCCACAGTACCTACTCGCCGTCAAATATGTTTAAGGCTGTGGCTACTTTACAGGTACAAATGTCTTTATCAGGACATTAACGTGCACCGAACCTCTCTCAATAAAAGCAGTCATAAACAACAATCTCTTCTAAGCTGTCACGGAAGCTACTGTGTTTGTAATAGAACCATTCATCTCAGAGACAGTTGCCAAAGCCTGTCTCAACACAATAGCAAGCCAGTCACACCGCCAGATCCAGGGAAGAGGGCAGACACAGAGTAATTGGGACCTTTCTAAATGGCTGAAAAAAAAAACTCAGCTTATTAACATATGTTAAATATTACCCCGGATGCTGCAAAGCTTTGGGGTGATCAATTACATTTCCCTCAGAGCATTCTCTCATAAGGTAGCCTAAAAGTTCCTCTGGCCTTGGCAGAAGGAACAATGTCTATGGAAATTTTCAGTTAATGACCAATTTCACTGCCTATGAAGAAAAGCTTGTAAAGCTATAAAAAAAATTTTTTTTAAATAAATTGGATGTTCTCGGCAGCAGGTTTCACTGTCACACCTTTCAGAGTGTGCTCTAAAAAGCTAAGGAAAGCGGGAGTACACTGATACAGAAAGAGGCTTTAAAGAAATAATCGCTCTATAGGCTTTGAAGCATGAATTTGATTTTATTATTTACCTAGATTTGATGCATTTGAGAGAAGAGAAGGTGGGCAGACAGAATAATCTGCAGTTTATGCACCAAAGGTAAATATCAAGCAAATGAAACCTACCTGTTATTAATTCAAATGATTATATCCAATGAGAATTTACAGCACACCCCAGTCTCCGGAGTATTTTCAGGACCTAAAAGCCACCTACCTCTGCCCAAAGGCAATGTAAGAACGAGACTATTTGCTAGAAATCGGTTACAAAAAATAACATGATCACCAAAAAAAACATTTTTAAAAGAGAGACCCCCCCACCGCACCCCCACCCCCCAGCATAAAGCGTATCCACTACTCTTGCCAAGTACAAGTTCAGTGATAAACACCGGCTCATCAGGGAATGAGTGCTAAGTGCTGTGAATACTGGTGACCCCCTTTGCTGTGAGCGCGGGGATGTTACGGGAGTGGGTGACACTCTCTGCTCCCTCTCCCATCGCCATTTTACCATGACCCATGCCACTGCTGGTCTGGGCAGCTGACTGGCAGATCCAGCTGGCTGGGGCACCTGTTGAACTCCCAGACCCATGTCCTCAAGCCTATAATAAGAACACCCTGTCCTGCTTCCTAGCCCCAGCACCACCACTCTCTGACCACCTGTCTCCCAAGACTGTCGCCCCGGACACCCATCCGTGTTAGCAAGAGCTCAGGGGCGCCAGCCTGCCTCCCGGCACCACCCTCCCGCCCACCATGACCCTGCCATGCCCTGCCCCCACCCCCAACTGAATCCCTAGTGAACAGCACACCAAAGTGGATCTAAGCCATAGGGTTTGCTTCTAACTCCTGGTATTTTCCACATTTTCCTTTAACGAGTATTCCTTACTCAGAAGCAGAGGAAAAAAATTAACTTGATAGAATTATTTTTCCCTCCAATTCCAAAAGCAACATATGTTCACTATTAAACCCCATTAATACAGACATATATACTAGCAAAGGAGTGAGTCTCCAATAATCTGACCCCCTGTGGCAACCACTATGCCTACGTCGTAAATTCCTGCAAATTTTTTCTATGATCCTGACCACACAATATATGTATATATTTAAATTTAGAGTTGGAACGTTCTCTACGACAGCACCTTTATTAAAGAGATCAGCCAAACACGGTCATAATAATCATTATTAAAATGCCCACCTTAAGCACTCTCAACGGAGTGGGATACAAATAAGTAACAACAGTAAGAACTTTGAGACAAGCTCTGGAGTGAAAGGCAAGGCAACAGCCACAGGTGTGAGGAAGCAAAGCTCTAGAAGTAGAAGTCCGTGGGGAAGATGAGAACACCAAAGTTCATCCAAGCCAGCATCCCCTCATAGGCTGGGGAGCGCCACTGCTCTGCCCTCGCTGGGGGCCCCCGCTGAGTGTGACTGCTCCAGGCAAGTCTGCCCCAATCTCTCCTTTCCGACCCCCTCTTTGACAGAAACCCTGAAGGAGGGAGGTGGGGGAGAGAGAGGGTTCCTGCAGCTGGTTCAATTCTGCCTTACCCAAAACCTACACACTCCTCTACCTAGGCCAGGGAAACTTAATACTGCACAACAGCTACAAAATATTCTTTCCTACCTTTCCAACAGGCCCTAAGAGGACTTAACCTCCCAAAAGCGTTATTTTCAGATTTCGCTTCAAAGCACTTTCTCATACATAGTTGCATTTCTCTCAGCATTGTTGAGAGGTAGGAAGATGTTGATTTCCTCATGCCATTCTACAGATGATGGCAACAAAGCACAAAGAGCTTGTAGGACTGTGTACTAAGATACATCACAAATAGGTAGAGCATGGGAACAGCCAAAGAAATTGGGAGGACAAGGTAGGAAACATTAGTATTTTCTTGTGACCCCAAAGATTCTTTCTACCCTACCCACTCTGCCACCTGCCTTTTACTAGGTCCACACCATTCCATTCATATCCATGGGGTCATGTCCTCAAAGAAATTCTCCTACTATCTAGTTACTTTGATATACTTATTTACAAATTCATACTTCACGACTGTGCACATCCACATGAAAGTGATTAATGAACCCAATGCTGACGAGGCTCACCACGTTTTACTTCATCTTCTCCAGTGGCCATCACCCACGCTTGTATCAGTTGACCACATTTGTGGCCACACCTTGAAACTCATCATTTGAAATCTCTGCACATCTCATCTCAGATGCTGCCTCTCCCATGCATGACCACAACCGCCTACCCTGCCTCCTCTCCTAAGTCAGTAGGACTTAGCTGCTCTGGGCAGCACAGGTCATGGTTTAGCCCCTCGGCTTAATGTTGTCCCCTTCCCAGCCTAGACTGGTACAACCATGCTATCACAGAATCATGCCAATGGGCTTCCCAAAAAGAGACACTTGCCACCCATACAAAAATTAATTCAAAACGGATTATAGACTTAAATGTAAAACATAAAACTATACACCTTTTGGAACAAAACATAGGAGAAAATCTTCAGGATCTAGAGCTAGGCAATGAGTTCCTAGTATATCAAAAGTACAATCTGCAAAAGGGAAAATTAATAAACTGGATCTTATCAAAATTAAAAACTTTTACTCTGTGGGATCCCATGTGAAGAAAATGAAAAAGAAAAGCTACAGACCAGGAGCAAATATTTGCAAAGCACATATCCAGCAAAGGACTTGTATCTAGAATAAAGAACTCCCAAAACTCAACAGTAAAAATATAAATAATCCAATTAGACAATGGACAAAGGACATGAACAGACAGTTCCCCCACCAGAATATACAGATGGCCAATAAGCACATGAAAAGATGTTCAACATCATTAGTCATCAGGGAAATTCAAATCAAAACCACGCAAGATATCACCACACACCTATCAGAATGGCTAAAATCAACAATAGTGACAACACCAAATGCTGGTAAGAATGCAGACAACCTAGGTCACAGGCAAAAACATGAAATGGTACAAGTGCTCTAGAAAACAGGTAACTAGTTTATTAATAATAATAATTAAAAAAAATGCAGAAAGGCACAACTACCACTCCTGGCCATTTTACCCCACAGAAATGAAAACTCATATTCACACAAAAACCTGTATATAAATGGTCATGGCAGCTTTATCTGTAATAACAAAAAACTAGAACCCCAGTCCAGATGGCCTTAAACAGACATACCACAGAATACACTCAACAATAAAAAGGAACATGATACTAATATATACCAATGACCTGGATGAATCTCCAGGGAATTATGCTGAATGGAAAAAGGCCAATCCCAAAAGGTTATATCTAGTGTGATTCCATTATGTAACATGTTTGAAATGGCAACATTTTAGAAATTTAAGAATGATTAATGGTTGTCAGGAAGACAGAGTCGGGTGTGGTCATAAAAGGGCAACCCCAGATGGGGCGCCTGGGTGGTTCAGTCAGTTGAGCATCCAACTTGACTTCAGCTCATGTCATGATCTTGGGGTCATGAGATTGAGCCCTGCATCAGGCTCCATGCTGGGCATGGAGCCAGCTCATGTCATGATCTTAGGGTCATGAGATTGAGCCCCGCATCAGGCTCCATGCTGGGCATGGAGCCTCCTGCTGGGCATGGAGCCTGCTTGGGATTTTCTCTTTCCATCTCCTCCCCACACTCAGGAGAGGGGAGGGAAGGGGAGGGGAGGGGAGGGGAACAGTACAAGTGGGAATGGGGAAATCTGAATAAGATCAATGGATAATATAATGAATTATATATCAACGTGAATATCCTCGTTATGGCAGGATGTAATAGTTTTGCAAAATCTAAATTTTGGGGGTAAATGGACAAAGTATACAAAGGATTGCTGTATTATGTCCTACAATGGCAGGTGAATTTACCATGATCTCAATACAAATTTCAATTAAAAAAAGAAAAGAAGAAGACGAAGAAGAAAAGAAGGCACCCCAGGTTCTCTGGGGGCCTCAATTTTACTCACGTGCCTTCCCCCGCCCCCCGGCCCTGGCCTCTCTACTAAGCCTGCTCCACCTTTCACGAGCCCACACCCACCGCAGCCTGCATGGCCTTACTCCCGTCTGGGCCTGTAGGGTGCCTCCGAGGAAAGGAAACTCTACCCCCTTCAATGTCGCTTCTGGGTTTTGTGTCATCACATAGGTCCTCACCTCATCCGTTTTTCTCCCCTGCTAACCCACGGCCTGTCCGCTGTCCAAAGGTTAAGTCTTCCTTTAACTGTTCATTTCCTCTAAGATACCATCTCACGGCTCCTCCTGTGCGTGGCCAAAGCTCTCCAAAGACCGGGCCACGGTCATCCTCAGTCTGGGTACAGGGGAAACATCAACTGAATAACGCAGTTTACTGCCGGGACCCAAACCTTGTAAAGGACTGTTTCAAAGATGAAGTCACATTCTCTGCTCATTTCTCTCTTTCACCGCTCTAAAAACGTGCCCCATCCTCCCAGACCTGGGCTGTGGCCTCCTGGCCCCGTGGTTCTTGGGCTGGCGGACCATCCCAACTACCCGGGGAGCTTTGTGATACAGAGACTCTGGCCTGTACTCCCAGGGGTTCAGATTCAGTCTTGGAGTCAGCTTTTGTTTTCTCTTTAAGCTTCTCAAGTGCTTCTGTGGCTGCTGCTAGTTAGGCTGGGAAACCATGGAGGGGTCTCCCTTTGTCTTACAAAGGTGATCTCTTCCTTGTCCCGCTGCTGGAGGCGGCTCATTTGAAATCCACGCCCGCTTCGTGGCCCACAGTGAGCGCGCGCCCCGCAGGCCGCCCCCACCGCCCCCAGAGCTCCAGCCGAGCCCCCCCACTCAGCCTTGGTGGCCACCCAGTACCCTCAAGCACACGACAAAACTCAACCCTTCATCCCTCTCCTCTCTACAAACCTGCTCCTCCCATCTCCACTCCCCATACTCCATCCTCCGCCCCTGCCCCCCCCAGAGCAGAACCCTGACACCACTCAACTCCTTGTCTTTCACAAATCCCATCGGGTTGGCCGGTCCTGTTGCTTCCCCGCCCACATGCCGGTACCAGGTCCGGGCCTCTTCCTCTCGCCCTGGCCTGCTGCAGCCGTGATCTAACCTGCCCACACGCCCGCACAGCCGGCTTCGCAAAGTACAGGCCACACAGGCCGAGCCGCATCATCTCCCTGGGAAAAACGTCATGGCTTCCCTGTCCTCAGAATGAGCAGAGACACCCCGGCGTGGGGTTCGAGGTGCTCCACGACGCAGAGGTGGCCCACGTCTCCAGGCTGGCCCACCGCCACCCTCCCGGGTACAGCCTCGTTTCCCAGAGCACCAGAACTGCGCCCTTTGAGGGCCCCGGGCCTCTACCACACTTTCCGCTGAGACCCGAATGCCCTTCCCTTCTCTCTCCCCACGGTCGAGAGCTTGGATCGAGGCTGCAGATGTCACCTCGAACTCATCAACCCTGGAGCAAATATGCAAATATGCCCCTTCCGGCGGAGAAGAGCCTTGACTTTCTACGGACTCTCAAAGGGGTCTCTAATCCCTAGTAAGTAAAACAAACACGAAGTGGCCTTTCCCCATTGCAAGTTAGCTCAGAGAAGTCGGTCTCTGACCCCCCCTGTGGTCTCGACTAGAGATGCGTGCATTCCCCAGTCAGGAATAACCACACTCTCCGTGGCCCCACCACTGAGCTCTGGGTATTTCTAGTGCAGAACAGACTTCCTTCTGTACCAGTATGTACAGCTGACCCTTGAACGGCACAGAGGTTAGGGGCGCTGAACCCCCTGCAGAGTCAAAAATCTCAGTGTAACTTTTGACTCCCCCAAACTTAACTACCCATATAGCCTAATGTTGACCGGAAGGAAGCCTTACCAGTAACGAGCACTCTGCGAACACAGATTTTGTATGTTATATACACTGTATACTGCAGTCTTCCCAAAAAGTAAGCTAAAGTACAGAAAATTATTTTTTAAATCATAAGGAGGAGAAAATCCATTTGCCGTACGGTACTGTATTTATTGAGAAAAAGACCTGCATGAAGTGAATCTGCACGGTTCAAACCCGTGTCCTCCAAGGATCTCCTGTAGTTAATGGTATAAACTGGCTTGCTTTCAGACTGTCAGCTCCACCACTTCTTTACTGTGTGACCCTGAGCAATTAACTGGACCTTGGGCCTTAGCTTCCTCAGCTATAAAATGGGGATATTTGCAGGACCTATTCATTGGGTTGTCCTGAGGAATAAACAAGACAGCACATTCTAGAGCAAGAAAGCCCACAATAAGTGGTCACATGGGTCAGCTATGTTACAGATTTTATATCTGCTGTCCCCATTCACAGTGCACAGAGCAGGCCCGCAATAAATGACTTCTGGATCCACCTCTTCCTGAATCCCAGGGCTCATCCACTGCCGTGGGAAAGCTGTTACAAAGCATGAACTTGGTAATACTTCAACATTCTTTTCCTTTTTTTCCCCTTATGACCAATTCTGGAGCCATCCTACTTTTTATCCAGATCGTGCAAGGGCTCATACCTTGTGCATAAACCTTTGCACACACCCCCACCCCCCACAGTGACCTTCCCGGTCAAACACTGATGACGCTAGCTTTGCTTCCTCACAGGAACCAAACTATTCCAAACCCCTCATTACTCATTTGTTCTGAGGAGTCCAGAACTAACCCTCATTCTACTACTGTGCCTATGGGGCAGAATAGATCCTTCCTGCCTCCTGAACGAACATCTGCCAACATGAGGCAAAAACTAGGATTTCTTCTTTCGCAATGCAGGAGGACCATTAAATATACAAAATCTTTCTCCTTTTTCCCCCTGCTTTCTTTCCTTTTTTCTAGCCAGTGCCTCCAAGAATAGAGGCCTTCTGGGCTCAGGATTACTCCCCGAAATTTCTTTGTTTTGAGCACTATTCTGATATGCACATATTTGACAAACGTTACTGACACCTTTTGTGCCTGACAAGACAGACAGGGTGGGGTCCTTGCCTTATGGGGCTTCTGGACTTTTCTAAGGGCACAGTTCTTTGTGCTTCACATTGCAGCCAACTCGCCTGAAATAATACCCTGAATCACAGGTCAGACAGAACGAGGAAATCAAAGATGCCACATGATGTCCAAATGCAGAGAAGCAAGTTCACCTCAGGCCCCACGCGTCACTTTTCCAAGTGGCCTGGAGATCCCATAGGGCTTGGATTTTATAGCCATTTCCACATCAGGGCCTCTAGGGCCTCCAGACATAGGCCACCTTCCTGGTCGTGAAAAGTGATGCTCCTCATTCTCCCAAGCAGTTCTCTAAGCCCGGAGGAGCCTGGGGACCACAGAGCTCAGTCTCTGCCTGACTAATAACCAATGCTCACTTGTGCCTGCTTGTGTGTACCCATGCCGACGCCCATTGCCACCACCTCACTACAATGGCCCCCTTCCCTTTTCTGTCAGTGCTTCTAATAAGTAGGCAGGCCATTCAAAGTCCAGTGCTCCCCCAGCGGGCAGGGCTCAGGTTGGCAACTGGAGAGGACTGGCCCAGAGATCTCTTCTTTTTCACCGCCCCCCCCACCCCCACCCCCAAACAAACTTATCCAGTCCTCACGGGACTTCTCTCCAGGGCTAAACAGTAGGCCTGGCATCCCAGCAAGAAAGGGGCCATCCCTGGAGCTGTCCCCAGGCAAGGACCGTGAAGACATTTGCTCATAAAAGGAGAAAACCACTGCCTAGCGATTGCTCTGGCCAGGTCGCCTGTAGGATCCCGGGGCACCAGAATCTTCCAGACAGCTTCCTGGCCACCATCAGGGCCAGCCTTGTGATCTAGGATCCTCCCTGCTGCGTTATTTGAGAAGCTTTCTTCCTGCCAGCATTGGGCCAGGTGCCCTGGACACTGGTGGCCAAGAACAGGCTTCAAAAGGCTAAGTGGAAGGTGACCATCTTCAAAGGGCCCTCAGACTTCCCAGAAAGCTCTGGCACACAGCCCTGACCTGAGGTCAGAGCTCCCTGCAAATGAACTTGTGACGGCTCCATGAGGGCAGGGACTGTGTCAGTCCGGTTCACTGGTGTATCCCGAACAGCCCCTAGCACTGGGCTGGAATACAGGCGGTGCTCAATACTGATTGCTCATTAACATATAATGACCTCCACCAAGGGAGGAAGGCATGTGGAAGAGTCCAGGTTTGGGGCCAGACTGACCTGGATCTGAACCCTCCTGGCTCCACCATTTATGCTCTGAGCTCACAGGAATCCTCATCTACACTGGGGGTGGGAATCCCCACCTCAAGATGTTGTTGGGAGCAGTGGACGGAAATCCCAGGTAAAGTCTGTAGCCCAGGTCACAGCAGAGAGCGCTTCCTGTTTCCAGTTCAGAAACCCTTCTCACAACTCTCACCCCAAGCCGGACACTGTCCAAATGTGGTAGGGGGAATCCCAGAGCACAGTGAGTTTAACTCTTATAACAACCCCATGAAGTAGGATCTATTTAAATCCCTCTTTCAGTTGTGGGAAACAGAGGCACGAGGAGGGAAAGCAACTTGCCCCAAGTCTGGTATCTAGAAGTGGCAGGGCCAAGCCTCCTAGCGATTCCAAAGTCCAAAATTTTAAGTGCTGCATTTTTCTGTCTCTAAAGTCATCGGTCAGGGAATGTCTGCTCCTATCCCTGCCCTGGTGTGATGGTGGGAGATACCTGACCACGCTGCTGGACTAGAATTTTCAGCTGCAAGAGAAAAATGCATCTGGGTATCCCCGCAGTTCGTGGCTTTGTTTTAAACTAATGGCCGGTTCCTGTGAAATTCTATCTCTGGCAAGTTTGCTGATCAAAAACTTCTCTCCCCTCCTGTCCTCCTGCTATCTCCTCTCCAACTGTCTACCAGAAAAAGAGACACACTACTATGTAAAAATAGGAAAAAGGAAAGGAAACCACAGAGAAGAGAGAGGAGCGAGCTTGCACACCCTCAGGAACAGAGGTCTCACTCTCCTAACTATCCCTAGGGACAGCTGCCCACACAGAAGGGCCCGAGGCAGAAGTAATCAGTCCACACAGAGGCCAACCACATCAAGTCTCAGCGTCCCCAGGCACCCAAGAAGCAGAGAGAGAGCTAAGCCATCTCTTCCAACGGCCCAGACCTCCTCATAGAGACAGTTTCCACTTTTCCCCTCTATAAAACTGCATTTTCCCTACTGCCAACCATGGAGGAAATGTCATTACCAAAATAAATCAGTGCTGCACCTGACCTTGCTTCTCCATTGGCTCAGGATTTGTGACATCACAACGCACTCTACAAATGCTCAGAAATATCGGAAAACCCCCTCAAGTCAAAACCACTTGGGATTTCACTAAAAGGCATTAAATTATTTTGATTTTACTCTATGGAATCTAAAATGCTTTCCATGTTTTCACTGTCAAAATGCTGAAAAAGGAAAAGTGTGCTCGTCAGACCTCGTCGGAAACTTCAGCTCCTGGTCTGGCGTCCTGGTTCATGGATAGTAGGCTGGGGAGCAGGTCGGAAGCCAGGGAACAGAAGCTCTCACCCCACAATGCTCACTGACTCAGTCCCCAAGCAGCGGGGGCTTCCCCGAGGGGGCTCCCAAGGCAAACTTCTCTGCCCCTCAAGGTCACAGGCCTCTGGGGCAGTGCTCCTAAGGGCCTGGTCTTCAGCTCCCAAATCCCTGCTAACCATCATGTCTCCCTTTCCAATCAGCAGAAGCAACACAGCTCCGTCACGGTGGCCAACAAGACAGGGTTGAGGGCGGCATCTCTCCCCAAGGCAGCTGCCCAGAGATGGTACGGCTTCAAGGGTTCTTCAGCAAATGCATTTGCTGCAAACACACACCCCAAATCTGGACCCATGACCCTGCGGTTGTAACTCCTAACAGTGCTTGCTCTAAAGACCACCCCATTTTCAATCAGGTTGGTAATTAACACCATAAGTCAATGGAATGCTGATTTAAGGGGAAAAAAAATTCATCTATTAAGAATAAGTGTTCTCAGGAAGCATTCGGAATCAGACTGTCACGGGTATTAAAGACATGTTCCCCACAACCAGCACTGCGTTGGTCAACACACTCATCACTCTTGCTGAAGTCTGAGTCACAAAAATCCCAGTACCACAAAATGCACAGGTGTCCCGAGGACCCACGAACATTAACTACTTGACTGTCTTTTTCTTCAGGCGAGAAAACAGAGATCCAGACCAAGGATAAGACTGTCTCTCCACTGTGGGTAAAGGATTCAAATCCCGAGCTTCTCAGTGATTTTTCTGTATTTAGCCCAGTGCCTCTGACACCCAATGACCAGTAAGAGCTCTTACAACCTTATTTCCACAAAAAACACCACTTCTGTGATGGTGTTACAGGCAGATGGGCTAAGCCTACCACGGCTGCTAAAATCGACAGATAAGTAAACCAAACTGGAGTTGACAAAAATTAACATTTGCTCTGAATCACGTTCTCAGCGCAAAATCTCCCTCCTCCGGTGAAAGTACCTTTCCAGGATTCCTAAAGTGAGAAACGAAAGGCAGGAGTTACTCCTGACCAGGGTGTCCGATGCCAGGCTGGCATTTTAGATCACAACTGCTGGGCAAACAAATGGGAGTCGTGCAAGGTAGAGCAGCCTGAAGCCACCTTCACAAGCAGTAGTAAAATCAGCTCCAAAGAAGGTTCAAAGATTAATTTTTCCTCTGCCCTTAAATTGGGGGTGGGGGGGGTTGCTGCATCTTTAGATACACAGGTAAGACCTCGCGGGCCAATAACCAGCCTGGGGAAGGGTAGCCCAGCAAAGACACACACACACACACACACACACACACACACACACATCGGAGGCCCTGAAACTTCTGCCCACAGCAGCCGACATGGTTCACCCTGAGTCCATTTCACCATGGATAGGAAGAAGCTTCTCTGGCTCCAAAGGATCACACAGGAGCCAAAAACAAACGAAGACCTGGGCTCTCTCCCCCGTGAGTGTGTGACACTGACAGGCCGGAGCCCGTACGCGCAGAAAGCAGCATTTCCCTTGTTTCCATTACATCATGCACGCTGGGGGGGGACACAGCTGGGAGCAGCTGCACCACCATCTGCTCGCTCCTCAGCTGGGTGTGCTCGCCTCTGCGGCAGCCCCTCCGCCCGGAGAGAGCAGGCGCGGTGTTAAAGGTACAACACCCTATTACGGAAAAGCTTTCCAAATGATTTAGGAATAAATCACTTCCAGACTAAGTTAACAACCTCAGCAAGGTTGCTGAGCCCGTTCTCTCTGAGTTTCGGTTATTTGTTTGCATCTCTTTAGACTCGGCTACGGGGCAAACTCTGTCAGCCCAGCGCGCCCCATTAGACAAGCAGATCGTACAAGCAACCACCTGCCATCTGCTCCCCAAAGTGGGGGGGGGCAGTCAGAACCCTACCGGTCTGCAGCTGGAAGCGTTCAGGGGAGGGGCGGGGAACATTCAAAGCCAGGACACGAGCCCCAGACCGGCGACGGCTGCTTGCCGCTGCCTTTGGCATCCCAAGCCATCGGGCGGACCAGTCTCATCTTCTCGGGCCCTCCCAAGGTTCCCCGTGACGCACACTGCCGGGCATCCCCTAGTAGAAGGGGAGACTGATGAGAGCGCCTCGGGGTGAAGCACTCGGCTGGCCCCTCAACTACAACGAGGCAGTAAAATGGGGGTCTGGAGGTTTGATCAAGCTATGCACGCATCTCACCTGGCCCACACAGGGCTGTGCTTAACAAAAGTGCTGGCTTTTAAAAAATGAGTGATTTCATATATAAACATCTGTATTGCTAGCTCTTCCTGGGAGGGAGGGGGAGATGAAGAGACTTGTCAACACAAGGCCCCATCTCCACGGGGCACGAGTCAATCACCAGGAGCTACTGAGCAATGGGCTCCCAAGAGATGGGGCACGTGCTCTGAGAACGAGTCTGCGTAGGTCATTGCAACTAAATCCCCACCTGGACCCTGAGAGCTTTGCTATAATGCTGCTGAGTGTGTAGATGAACAAGAAAACCCCAGAGGAATGATCTCCCGATGGTCCTTTACTGACTCTTCCGGTTGGTTGAGATTCAGTCCCTTGGATGGCCAACCGAAATTCTACTAAGTTCATTCCACCAGTCCAATGAATGGATGTGGGTAGAAGGCTAGCTGCCACCATCCCTTATCACAGAAGCACATAGTAGCATCTCAAAGGAACATTCCAGACCGCTTACCATACATCTTGCCTTCGTCCGATAAGATGATTTTCCTCCTCCCGCATGGTGGGTAGATAGCCAAGGCTTCCTGAAAGCTCTGCTCAATGTCGGGGCTCCAGACCCCTTCTGCGTCATTGTCCATTGGCTTATCCGCAGAGTCGCTCATTCTTTCCATGTTTTCGGCAGGGCTCTCACTGCCGCTCCAGCTGCTGGGCTCAATTTTGGCGGTTGGATTTTCCAAGCCGAAGCCTGGAGCCTTTTCAAGAAAATAAACCTAAGGCAGAAATGAAAAGACAGTGTAAGAACGAGGTAATGACCAACAATACCGCTCTTCCTCGTTCCAGTACCTACTCTTCAGGCTCCAGCTTTGTTTGGAGAAGAGCTCCTAGTGGAGAATACAGAATTTGGGGAGCCAAGTGGCTTTTGTTCTTCACGTAACACATCAACAGCGCATACAGAAATTGGATCATCTCCACCGGCATGAGAATGGGGCTCCCCTGGAGTTACAAGTTCACCGTGAATCCTGCAAAAACATTGACTGGACGCCTACAACTTCCCAGGAACACTAAGCACAGGGATAATCCCATGTCCACAGCAAAACCAGTTGTTTCAAAGAAAATAAAGTAAAACCACAGATGTCTGCCTCGCCATGGCCATGGGCACGGTAACTCGAAAATGTCAAACCATCCAATATTTGTCACTGAGATCACCGAAATGCAAGATGGTGGCAGGCTGGAGGAGGGAGGGGATTACTTGGGTATCACAAATGCTCGTTCCACTAAAACAGTGACGTCAGGTGCCCTGTACCTGCTGCAGCAGGGCTCAATGTTCTACAGGCTCAGGTCACTGGGCCACTCTCTCTTTCTAGACTGTAACCTTGAAGCAGGGACCCAGTTGTCCCCACTCCTGCCCTCCCAGCAACCGACAACAAGCATTGGCAGGAATGTTCCACGCCTACACGGGCACTCCATCCGGGAGCCTAACCTAGAATTTCTGATCACATGAAAACCGTAGGGAGTCTTTCATTTATTTTTCTGTAGCCCTGAAGATTAAAGAACCAAGAGAAATTTTTCTCAAAGATTTATCCCCCTTCAATTATGCATGTAACCTATGGTCATAATGGGATAAGCTTTCCCAACAAATGTCAAACTGGCACAAACGCCAGCACAAACACCAACGTGAAAATGATCTAATCCAGTACCCCCCGCTGTCCGCACACTAACATATCAATATTCCTTTGTTGAAAAGGCATCAGATCATTAATTCAAAGGCTTCCCCAAAAAGGAAGAAGAAACGCTCCTGGGGATGGATCGAAGAGGGGGAGGCCCGGGGCTTGAGTGGGGAGAGCACAGTGTAACCACCGTATCCCAGCCCAGCAACCCGCCTCGCCTGGAGTCCACACAACATCACAACAGAGGTGGGCAGGTGGGAAGCAGACGCTGGCGGCCCCGCCGGACACGGAGCACTGCTCTGCTCCGGAGAGCAAGCCACCCGTCTTCCCTCCTTCTCCCTCCCACCTGCCTTCCCCCAGCTGCGTCTATCAACAGATCCCAGGTGCGGAAACTTGGGGCCCGTGAACATTACACAATCAGTGGTGTAACTAGTGGGTGCTTTTGGCTTCGTATCCTGACAGCTTTTTGGATCTAGCAGCACCTGGATAAAAGGAACCCTCGGGTTGTCTGCTTTTTAAATGCTGCCACAGATCCATCATTCAAAGAACTTGTCAGCAAAATATTTACTGCTCCTCATCAACACATGTACATTAACACAGGAATCTACAAACTGCCAAACGCTGAGAGGTATCAATTATGTCACAAGAAAGGGTTTCGTGATTGACCTGCCCATGAACTCCGCCATGCCTCCAGTGTGGGTCTTTTGAATTCTCCAATTATTACTTTGGGGGCGGGGAGGGAGAAGGATTTAGGAGCCTCCCAAAAAGTCAAGCTGAACTGTACAATTCTACCCTATAGTCTGCTTCACCTCCAAAGCAGTTTCTTGGAGAAAGTATGAGAAGATGAGCCAACGCTTTGAGGTAGTGGCTAATCCGCCTTCTGCCTCTCTACCTGACCCCAAAACAGAAGAAAACAAAACAAATGGCCCCCATGGAAGCTGAGGCCTGTCCCTGAGCTCTGGGAGGCTCTCAGCAGTATGAACTCACTGCAGGAACCCACGGTGTGGGATGAACAGTGATGTGCCCAGAATATAACCACAACAGCAGAGGGACAGAATCCCGGACAGTGAGGGCCGGCTGAGGGAAGACGGGATCTCCACTTGACTAAGGAGAACACTACTGTGTTAAGAGCAAGCCTCGGTCTCCAGGCCAAAACACACCAGCAACCCCTGACCCTATGCTTGACATGCCTTCTTCCTCTTCCATCAGCTGGTCATATGGTCTGCACTGGAACATCGCCAATGGTAAGGAACCCGCTATCTCCCCAGTACCATTTCCTTCGTACCGGCATGCTTTAATCCTTCTGTCTAGGAGACTAAAACCCACATCCTGGTTAACTTCCAACTATCCATCCCTTGGAGGTCTATCCATCCCTTGTGGAAGCAAACCTACCCCCTCCACACACACACCTACTTAGGTGTGACAGGAAAAGACCCCAGGCTCCTGATTGCGATCCAGACTAGACAGAAATCACATCGTCCCTCAGCCCAGCCCTCATACATGCATCCTACTTTGTCCACAACCCTCCATAAATGATACTCAAAGGGGGGCCTGGATCCATAAAACCTCCAAGCTCCCAAGTGCTGTTCCTGAAATTCCTCTCTTGTGCAACTGGCTTAGGAGCTAAAACCATGAATTTATATTTATTCCTATTAAATTCCATTATTTTTACCCTTGGGCCATGATTCCAAGCTGGTAAGATCTTTCTGAATCATTAACTGCCAAGCTTAGTGTCCCCAGACACTGAACGACCGCTAAGAGCTGTCACAGGGGGAAGGTGTAGACCCATCCTGGGGAAGTTCCAAAAAAGATTCTGACTCAACATACGGAAAAATGTCCAGCGAGTTGAACTCCCACAAGGGGTGAAGTGCCTTAAAGACAAGGAGTAGCAGAGTCTTGACGACAACCCTTCCAGTTACTCTAAAGCCAAAGTCACGAGTCCTTGGCTAGGGAGCACAGTATTAGCTAGCATTAACTGATCCGTCCATTTTATTTATTTTTTTTAAGATTTTTATTTATTAGAGAGAAAGAGTGTGTGTGTGAGAGAGAGAGAGAAAGAGAGAGAGCACGAGCACAGGGAGGGGCAGAGGGAGAAGCAGGATCTCAGCTGAGCAGGGAGCCCGATGCGGGGCTTGATCCCAAGACTCTGGAATCATGACCCGAGATGAGGGAAGACACCCAACCGACTGAGCCATCCAGGCACCCCTGGATCCACCCATTCCAGTAAATACAGGCACTGTTCAAAATGCTCTCATGTTTGTATTCATTTGTCCAAAGGGGAGAACTCTGTGTCCAGGCTCTTGCAGTCTGGTCAGCTGGGGCCCAGCAGGATGGAGTTACCGGCCCTGGACAGGGGCCAGGACAGAGGCCCAGAAGCTACCCCATACATAATCCTCAGAGTTAGAGAGGCCCTCGGTTTTACAACCTGACCGTAAGATGAGGCCCTGTATGGGCAGAGAGTTTCCGATCACAAGGCTGGGGCTGGCTGAGAAAAAGCTCCCCGTGTTGGATACCAAAATAACCGTTCTGGCATTCTACCCCTCAGGTCCCTTCCAGCCCAGCTCAAAATCCACCTCATCCTGGAAACACGGAACCGGTGACTCTGAGAATATCAGTCACACGTTAGAAATATCCTAAAAACATGTCTGATGGGTGAACCACCACCCGATCTACCTGGCTTCAGGATGGAGCGCAACGAGCACCTGCTTGTTAGCAGTAAGAAGGTGTAACCGAATGAGGCGGGCATGGAACACCCGCGCCTGCAGGGCTGAGGTCCGAACGTCCTCTGAGCAAGGGAGTCAGCTTTCACTCGATGCAGTAAAGGAAGAAGAACAGAGTATTGGGAGCGGGGGACAGAGCACGTGGGGTTAAGGCTCAGCCTGACTAGGCTTCCAGCTTGACGGGCTCCCCCGCTAGCCTCGACACCCACGCTAAATCAGCGCATGTCGCAGAAGCCCAGGTTTTAACTTACAGAGGGAGATAAATCCAATTCGATTCCAACACAGGCAAGTCACTAAGGGGTAGAGGGGCTCTCCCCTCACAGGACTGCCACAGAGATTCGGTGAGATGCACTGTGTACCATTAGTCCCCGGGGGCCTCCGTTTCCATCATGAACACTTTTCCAAAGGCTCGTTTTTTCCCCCTAAAATCCTCCTTGGCTACACGATAATAAATTCCAGAAAGAAATGTTACCAGCAACCCAAACATTCCTAACTGCCCCAACAGCTAGACTGCCTAAATGGATCGCTCTTTCACAATTACCCACTGACACTTGAAGAGAGGTGACGTGATTACAATGAAATGACATCATACGTATATTTGTCCAACTCACACTTGAATATAGAAGTCTGGGGGAGGAAGGGGCCGAGACGGTGCAACGCAGGTGCTTCTGACACCAACTCCCTTCAAGGGATGTGCTCACAAGGGCTGTGACACAGGGCACAGGAATCTGCTGCTCCCTTCATCTTAATTCTTGTGGGTCTCTCATAATGTAAGCATCTCACCCACTTACGGGTGATTTAAGAGCTCTTAAATAAAAGGGTTAGCTTTAACTAACCCTCATGATTAATGAAATGCCACTGAACATGAGGGTCACAAAAAATCCATACAGATTATCTTAGCCAATGTCTCAACAGTCTGTGAGGCATTCAGAAAAGGGCTGAACTAGCCATTAGGACTCTGTGTCTACCTGAGCAGCCCAGGCCCACACAGCACTTGTAGACCCCCGCGTGCCTCAGTTTCCGTCATTAACACTAAAGGAGGTCAACTAAGTAATTCATCATCACCTTGTGTTCCCATACACTCCACCTATAATAAAACTTCGTAAGTCAGTAAGGTGATTTGTTACTGCACCCCATCCGCACTCCAATCCCATTGAGGGCAGGGACCACAGTATCCCTAGTGCCGGCGGAGTACCTGGAATCACACTTGATGAAAGAAAGAATAAAGCGACAACCCCATGACATGAACATTCTTTGACATCAATGTGAGTGAACTTATCACCCAATCTTCCCATGAGAAGGGCAAGACTTTCAGCCCTCTTTCCCATCTCTCACCTTGACTCTGGTCAAGGTTCTAATGAGAAGAGCCCCAGAAAAGGTTGCCAAATTAGGAAGATGTAAGAGGACAGACTTCAGCCAGGCAGAGTTTGGATAACCAAGAGGTGGCCACCTAATCCAGTTTTTTATTTAGGAACCACAATCACAACCAACAGTCCTTCCGTGGTAAAGACACAAATATGGGGGCGCCTGGGTGGCTCAGTCGGCTAATCAAGTCAACTGTTCAGTTCAGGTATGGTCTTGGGGTCATGGCACTGAGCCCCGCGTCGGGCTCCTGGCTTAGCCCGGAGTCTGCTGGAGATTCCCTCTCTGCCCTCTGCCCCTCCCACCCCGGGCCTTCACACGCTCGCTCTCTGTCACGCTCACTCTCAAATCAGTCTTTAAAAGAAAACCATAAATATGGTTTGGGCACTCTAGGAGGTAAGTTTCTGCTTCGACAAACATACATTATTTTGAGTGGAATGGTAGTTTTTAAGATACAATATTTCACCTTCTCTTTCTTTTTTCTTTTGGCTCCTAGAGAAAACAGAATCGGAAGAGGAAAGCTCTAAGAAAAGCTCTAAGGGAGGCTATGAGGGAGGCAAAGGGGTGAGGTGCCAAGAAGCCAAAAGAGGTGGCCAAGGAAGAAATGTGAAGAGGTGGAAAAATGGTAACAAAGCAAATGTGAGTGAGTAGGTGAATGAAAAAGGCAACATAGGTCGTGACACAGAAAGGAAAGCTAAGAAAGACTTTGGCAAGCTCAGAAGAATATGGACATAGGCAACAGTGGGAGCCATTGAAACAAAGAACCACATGGTTGAAATGATATTTGTAGAAGACAACTCCACCACACGTTTGATGGATCTAAGATCACTCTGATCTTAGTGAAAGCCAAACTTTTCTTTTCTTTTTTTTTTTAAAGATTTTATTTATTTATTTGACAGAGAAAAAGAGAGAGATCACAAGTAGGCAGAGAGGTAGGCAGAGGGAGAGGGAAGCAGACTCCCTGCTGAGCAGAGAGCCCAATGTGGGGCTCGATCCCCCAAGACCCTGAGATCATGACCTGAGCTGAAGGCAGAGGCTTCAACCCACTGAGCCACCCAGGCACCCCGAAAGCCAAACTTCTTCTTCTTTTTTTTTTTTTTATTTGACAGCGAGAAACACAGCGAGAGAGGGAACACAAGCAGAGGAAATGGTAGCGGGAGAAGCAGGCTTCCCGCCGAGCAGGGAGCCCGATGCGGGGCTCGATCCCAGGACCCTGGGATCATGACCTGGGCTGAAGGCAGACGCTTAACGACTGAGCCACCCAGGGGCCCCCAAACTTTTCTTATAAGAAAAAAGCTGCCCTCCAATAAAAAGACTAGGAAAAACTATGCTTTACTTCCAAAGTGAACTGGTACATCAAATCCAGATTCAACCTTCTCCCAAATAAACCACGTTTCACGCACAATGCCGGAAGCTTTCACCGAAAGCATTTTTAATCAATGCATGACTCCCATTGGGTATGATCTCCACCTTATGAGGTCGAGAGCTAAATACGTTGCCAAAGTCATATACTAACCAAAATTTGAATCCAGGAGTCATTTCACCAGCTAGAATGCACCCATGGGATTACAGACTCAAGTACACTCTCACTAGACAGGGAGCTGGAGGCTGGACTTCAAAGGGAGAGAATGTAGGCAACGCTGAACGCTCAGCTCCGTCTACAACTGACACCCTCCAGCACGGTCTAATTAATTCCTAATGAATAGTGATGATACTGACTCACCTCCCCGGGTAGTTGGGAGGAATGTCAGGCACTAATGATGGTTCACGGCTTTTGCATATGTGAAGTGGGACAAGTTACGAGCTCCCTATCATTTCAGACACTAGCCCCACCTGCCAACAAGTGGCCTGAGAAATACAGGACCGACGGCCTAGATTTGGGAGGCAGCCTCCCGAGAAATGGAACTGCAGAATGTAAGCCACCGTCGGCGCAGAATGTGCAGGGAACGCCAGCACCAAGAACTGAGCCCACGTCTGCCATAAAGCTGGTAGCAGTCAGTGAGCTTTGGTGTCATAAATTCCAACTGCCAACAGGTTCTAATTTCAGCAGGAAGGAGTGGATAATTACTCGTTCTCGTTTTCCAAAATCACTTCCATATCAACAGGACCCATCAGCAAGCCAACACCTCGTCACGTCACGGGGACCCGGATGCTGAGCACCCCGTGAGAGGACTTTGGCATCACCCTCCTGGGATTCCCCGATGAATACGCGCACTCCGTCAGCACTAAGTACTTGCCCAGGTGACAGTTCAAGAAAGGCTTTGACTGATTTCATGCTATGCAGCTCTGTACTACCAGCCTTTGGGGGAATCACCTTCCCCATCCCCTTAAGGAATCTGTTAGGCACTGAGAACAGAAATTTCTGCCTCTTCTTTCTGTCACCATCACCACAAGTCAAGGCAATCACTGCTCTGTTTCATCGGAAGACACTTTCCAAAGAACCAGGCCACGGACTCCGGGCCAGGCAGTCCATCCAGCGTGACCATTCATTCCCAAGCGAAGACCTGATATCCAGACGGTGCCCCCATCTAGGGAGCGTGAGCTGGATGGCAGGGCCTGCAGCCTGGGTTGCGGATCCCCGGGTCATAGACCACAGAACACATTTCAAAGCCAAAAACAGAAGTTTCTTTCTGGCTCTAAGAGAAAAAGAAATGCTGCAAGAGTTAGCTTAAGTAGCTGTCAGGGGGCATTCAAATGGAAAACTTGTAGGACCTTTCCCAGGGTAACAGTCAAAGAAAACCCCAAAACTAACCCCTCTCGATTCTAGCAGGTCTGTAGAGGGAACATATATTTAAAAGGACTCGCCAATCATAATGCTTATTCAAATCAAAGAAAACAAACCCCATGAAAAGAATACTCCTTAATCACTGAGCTACAGGATAATGTTACTTTCTTAGTTGGTGAGGTTCAGTGGCAGATTATCACGATGCCTTTTCATCTTAGCTGACAACGAGTACAAATTTAAAAATCAACAGTAGACAGTTTATATTTTCAAAGATAACCAACGCAGCAGGTAAATACAGATACTACACTTGGCCAAACCCTAAGACAAACATTTCAGAAGGGTCCATCTCAACCCCCTACCGAGGAGGAACGCATATGAGGGAGCCTCATATAGTCAGAGTATGGGTTCCCTGGGTGGCGAGTCTGTAGGTCAGGACTGGGGTGCCACCCTTCTTACAAAAGGCCATGGGGACTCACTCTGTCACAAAGCTTGTTGCCAGCCAACTTAATGACATGTTAGGGGCTGACTCCCGAGTCCCAACAGCTGACCTGCCCAGACACAGGTCCTCTGGCTGATTGGGAGTTCTAATTCTACTGCATCAGGAACAGCCATCCCTAGTCCACACACAGAAACGGTCCCAGGCCACCTTCTCCAGCTCCTATGACTTGGGGTGCTTCCCTCACTCTGGCCATGCCTACGTCTACCCTGGATTATTGACACGGCATTTAGGGGACAGAAGCAACAGGTAAATCTGCAGCTCACTTCGGACTGGGTCATAAGTCAATCAACCAGGACAAGCAAAGCAAGCTGGCATTAGGAAGTGCGGAAATGGGAAGTCCAAGCCCTGCTCCAGTTCTTGTACTGGGCACACTGACATTCAAATGCTGTCTGAAGACCCAACAGACCCACATGAATCTCACTGGCACTGGCATTAGAAGATCCAAAGTCAGCCACCCGGGTGGCTCAGTTGGTTAAGCACTTGACTCCTGATTTCAGCTCAGGTCATGATCTCAGGGTCATGAAGATCGAGCCTCAGCATGGAGCCTGCTTGAGATTCTCTCTCCATCTCCCTCTGCCTTCACTTACCCCTTCGGCACTCCCTTTCCCTCACCCTAAGTAAATAAATAAAATCTTAAAAAAC
Source organism: Procyon lotor (assembly GCA_028646535.1). Taxonomy (NCBI): domain Eukaryota; kingdom Metazoa; phylum Chordata; class Mammalia; order Carnivora; family Procyonidae; genus Procyon; species Procyon lotor. The sequence continues at coordinate 36,274,026 of CM053613.1, forward strand.
AAACGGTGGAAGAGAAGAAGAACCACCACCACCAAAATCTAGGCTCCAATGTGTCCAGGAGGAAAAAACTACTCTTTCCTGTCACCTTCAGGTAACCAAGGACACAGTTCATCACAATGCCTTTTGTTCCTTTCCAGCCTCTCAACCATCAAAAATCAGGACATCACTTTTTTGTGTGGGTGCTGGGTCGGGCCATTTTTAAGGGATCCGAGCATACAGATCCTCATCCCAAATCATACACGAGTATCTCGAGTCCCAGAACCCCCGATCCTAAAGCTCCCTGGAAGCAGGAATTGAGCCCCTGAGCCCTCTAGAACCTCGGACAGTGGCAGGGGGTATTAGGAGACTGGATGAAGGTGAACATCACAGAACAGCAGCTGCAACTAACCTTTCTGATGCCACAGTAACCTTAGGGAAAAAGTTTATTCCAGGAGCTCTCAATAGATCACTTTTACTGAATTATGCTTTTATGCGATACCATCAGCATACACTGAAACATCCCATGGATTAGTCACTGGATTTATGCTAGGAAGCTGAAGATGGCCTTCGTCACATTTCAGCGTGCTCTTTACAAAGATCCCAAAGGAGAGTTTGATAACAAGACAGCATATGTGTTGTTTTTGTGTTGTTTTTTTTTACCTTGTGGTCAACCGACTAGGCCTTGGCTTTACTCACTGTCCACCTAGCACTTTGAGCCACATACTATCAGGCTCCGCAGAGAAAGCAAGGAGGTTATTTTGGTCAGCAAGTTTGGCTTCATTCCCAAATCCTCTTTAGATCCCTACCTCCACTTCCATCCCCTTCTTCTCTCCTGAGGTTTCCTACTCTTAATTTATGCTATTTTACAGCCTTGCAAGCTGCCTCAAATTCATTCTGAAACCAAAGAGGGCAGAAACACAAAGGGGAAACAAAGTCTGTTTTCTGATCACCCACTCCCCTGTCCACCACCAAGTGCCAGGCACTAGAGAAATGGACAGAAATAAATATACCACCCTCTCTGCCCTCAAGGAGCAGCCTTCCAGCGGGGAGGCAGATACTGAAGTTCATGATCTTTCCTGACTTCCAGCCCCTCCTCTGGGAAGCCTGCCCTTCCCTCTCTCGGTTTCCGCAGGAAGCACTTTTGCTCACCAGGACCAAAGAACTTACGTCACAGGAATGATTTACGTGCCTTGCCACCTTTGCAGGTCTGTGAGATCTTTTAAGGCTCAGGTCCAGGCCTTTGGTCATTTCCCTACCCTTGGACTTTAACAGAATGCCTGGCACCCAGTCATCGCTCCCCCAAAATGACTGAGTGGATGTCTGAAAAAATGGATCCACAGGTGAATAAATGAATGAGCAAGTGAATGAAGGCTGGATGTCAAAGGAGGGATGGCCAAAGCGCTGCTGGAGCACAGACACGGAAGCTGACCCTGCCTCTCAGGTCAAGAGCCTCCTGGGACAGGGGGGAGGGAGATCCAGGCTGGTCTTGCCGCCTAAATAGAACCTACCAGGCTCGGTATAAGGGCTCAGGGGCCTCGTTCGGAGAAGAGCACTCTCCCTTGTTCCCCTGGCCCCAAAGAGGGCTGTGTGCTGACGGCACAGTCAGCCCGGGCCCGGCACGGTGACTGGACCGCTGAGCTCTCACGGAGACGCACACGTCTGACAACGGCCTGCAAACCCCGGCCAACAGCGACGCAGAAACAAGCCCTGCTCCCGGTGTTAAGGCTATCATGGAGTCCTCACTCTTCAAATGAGAAACGCCCCCTGCCATTTAACGAGGACACAGTGACAGAGCAGCTGCGAAACAGATCTTCCACTGGGAGGGATGCAAATCCAGAAATCAGTGAGAGCCTCACCCTTGCCCGCAGGCTGCTCCTCCAAACTCAAACCCAGGTCGACTTCCAGGAGATGGAGAGCAAGCATCTCGGCACTTTGGCTAGAAATTGGCCAAGATAAGAGAGTATTGCTTCCCCCTTTAGACAATAAGCCATTCTTTCCAAAATAAACAAATGAACACGTGAGCACCTACTGTGTACATAGCACCAGCTCTAAGCAATCCACAAACACCTGGAAGGCACACAGTGGGGCAAGACCTCTGGGCAACAAGAAGTACCTGCGGGAGGCTGAGGCACCCGCTTCTGGAATCAGGCCCCCTGAGCCCTCACTTCGGCAGGCCCTTAGGTGCCCTGGAGGAGAGCAGACCACTAGACTCTGCCCTCTCCCTCCCAGCCCACCAGCAAAGAGCCCCAGTAATCAAGAAAGGCAAAAGGCCACACACACACACACACACCAGGAGCCTCTTCAGAAGAGTCTCCAACACAATCTACTAACCCTGGTGGAAGAACAAGGAAGGCCGAACCTTCAACTCCTCTCATTCATCCACCTGGAATCCATTGCCAACTGCACCTATGGAATCCCACCGCAGCGCTCGCTCTTGCTCAGGGTTTCCCTTTCACGGATTTTCCTGATGTTGATTCCCCATTAGTCCAACTGATTGACCTGACTCTACATGTAGGATTCAATTTGAAGGCCAAACGGGCCCAAAAGGATACCACGCAACCCCAAACCCACACACCAGGCACATTCGGCAGTGACAGGTTCAAAGCCGCTTCTCTGCACTGAGGATCTTTCTCTGAAAGCATTCATGAAAAACCAAAATAGATTTCTGAGGTCCTGGGTGCGGAGACCGGGTCACACAGTGCCCTCGGAGGGATTCTGCTACTCAGGGAACCTGGCTGGAGCAGCACCCAGGCTCCCCCACCACTTCCGATGCAACTCAATCCCGAGAACATCCACTTGCCCCTCATCCCCCAGCCACGTGCCCTCCACACCCCTCCATGGACTCTGCTCCTGACCCTCAGGCAGGACCTTACCGCCCTCCTCGGAGCTGGGCAGTTGCCTGTGTCTCCATACCACCACCAGGCCCCACGACCACGTCCGGCCCGGTTCCCAGCTCCGGATGGAGGTTGGGATGACATGGGTGGCTTCTCGAAAGTACGACCCCAGCTCTGATGCTACAAGTACTGAATCAGAGTCCCCAGGAGAGGTATTTTTGGCAAGTCTCTCCTGCGCTCTTCTTTGGCCAGAAGAGTTTTCCTAAAATGGAATTATGACTTTTATCATCTGCTCATTAAAAATCTTCCAACAGATCCCCACATGCTCCGGGACCCAACTGCCTGACGGGGGCACCCATGGCCTTGACCACCTATCTGCAGCCTGTTCTCAGACACCTGTCCAGTCCACTACATTCCAACCACGTGACCACTCCATGGTGCCCGGACACAGCAGGCTGCCTGCTTCACCCCTTCAGCCGCCTGGGTCCCTCGGCCCAGATGCTCCCCTCACCAGCCACTCCCCCTAATGAATACCTATCAGTCCTTTCAAGACCAACGCCACCAACCTCTCTCTGGGAAGCCTGAGCAGCTCCCTCCACTCCAAGATGTCACTTCTGTGTCCACAGAGCACCTCAAAATAACTTCTAACATCACACACACACACGCTTCACCACGAATCCTCAGGAGAAACAAGTCTCCCAACTCGTCAGCAAGTTCCTTGGCATTCCTAGAACATCCCTCAACACCAGACAAGTTGCTGGAGCTTCAAAAACTGCTACCTGTTTTCCCTCGCAGGTACCCCTAGAGTTTCAGATACTACACCCTGCATCTGTGAGAGCCTATACGGCAAAGCAGTGAAACATATATAGACTACCTAGGGTTCTAGAATACCAGAGACTTTGAATTTTGAGTTCTCCACTTATTAGGTCTCATTATGTCTCAGTGCCCCCCACCCCATTTCGGTGCAAATGAGAATTAATATCAGTTACTTGTTATAAAGACTTTGAGATGATCCACCAAATGGCGCCTGGGTGGCTCAGTGGGTTAAGCCTCTGCCTTCGGTTCAGGTCATGATCTCAGGGTCCTGGGATCAAGCCCCGCATGGAGCTCTCTGCTCAGCGGGGAGACTGCTTCCTCGTCTCTTTCTGCCTGCCTCTCTGCCTACTTGTGATCTCTCTCTCTGTCAAATAAAAAAATAAGTAAATAAAAATCTTTTCAAAAACTAAAGACTTTGAGATGATCCATGTAAAGTACAGGCGTCTCAATTATTGGCAGTAATTATGTACATTATTTACCATTATCTCCAGGCTTATAGATTAGTGGGTATGAGTGCACACACATCTTAGAACTGTGCCTAACACATTATAGGCCCTCAAAATAATTGCTGAACAAATGTGTACAGCTATAATTACTAATTACTGCTTATGTATCTGCCTTTCCTGCTACACTGCAAGTTTTCAGAAGGCAGGATCTCTGGCCCATTCCTTTCTGTACCTATTCCCCACCTCAGCTCCATAAATAATTGTCTGATTTAGTTTAACATAAAATATTAATACAAGTTTATGACTATAAGATATTCATCCTTGTCTAAGGAATCACAGAGACAGCCTCAGGCACAGTCTAGACCAAATCCACAGAACAAAATTAAAAAGTCACTGGCTTGAAAACCTCTCTCTAATCTCCAAACACCCTGCCTAGCTGGCCCCTGGGCTCAACGACAACTCTGCGGGGGGCCCCCTTTTAAGGTAAGGCCTGTTACCTAATGAGCCACAAGCTGAGGTCTTAAGTGATGACACAGCCCCCTCTCCTCCCTGGTCTGTGGCATCCCTGCCCCGACCCCCAGCCCCAGCCCCCCACCCACCCACCGCTGCAGTTGCTCCCCCTGAGACAGGGCTCCAGCCTCCTCAGCGCACAGCCAGTCCTCCCCCTGGGGCCTGGGGGCTGCAGGAGGCCGGCCAACGTGTCAGGTTACCACAAAATAACAGCCGGCCTGCACGGTCAGCGAATGGACCAAGTGTAGAAAGAGAAGCCCAGGAGAAAAAAATCAGACACTTGAGTTTGAGTCAAAGAGGAACTGGGGTTTAAGAAATATACTTGAAATTCACAACTACGGTCTTAACATCACCACTGTAGCCTCTACAATAACTCATTCATTTAGTGTCCCACCCAGAGTAGCTTATATTTATATTATACTTAACTGCTTTAAATGTGCTTTTAAAAACATTATTTTAAGGCCAGAGAAGAGGATGGTTTTTGTTTTGCTTCGTTTTTTGTAGTCTGCTTATTTTATAAAAGTCAGATTTGGGTCAAGGAAGGTTTTCGCTAGCATTCCCATTCAACAAGTCCCTGATACCACTCGGCTTTAATTTTCTCAAAACTAAATCCAAACATGACAGAGCTAATTAGCTCTGCTGAAGGAGGGGCAGACCTTCAAGAAAGAAAAGGCTAATAAAAAGCACACATATTTTTTTTTTCCTTTTTCCTAAAATGAAATCAAAGGTCACTCCCGTGCTACCCTCGTTCGAGAGCGCCATCGGCTTGATGTGGGCTGACCCAGCCCCCGTACTTCAAACAAAGTTAACTTCAATCACTGCAGCGAGTTAGCAGGTTATTGATTCTCCAGCCACTGTTCTTTCATCTGGGTTTACTCCGCAGACCATGCCTCTTTAATGTGCTCCTAGCAACTGTTTTATAAGAGGGTGGGTAGAGACCCAGCTCCAAGAAATGCCCTTCTCCCAGCTGGGCAGGGAAACCCCGAGGCCTGGGCTGTGTTGGGCTGGAGTCAGTTTCCCTCCAGCACGTTAAGATTCCCTGGAGGTGTTGAAAGGGAGGCAGATATTTAAAAAAAAAAAAAAAAAAAAAAAAGGAAAAAATGCCAAATGGGGGAAATAAAAAAAAAAAGATTCTCTACGATCTTCTTTAAAAAAGTTCATTTTCACAAGGAAAGGTTCTCCAACATCCCCTTATTTTGTAGTTATTGATTGCTGTTTCCTGTTAAAATGTCAGGCTTATGAGTATCAGAAGGGAAGCAGTGCTCGGAGCAGGACTCTGCTGCAAATTCTTAAAGGGGAAGGCGGCGGGGGACTTTCAAATGGTCATTGTAGTGGCGACCAGACCAGCTGGTAAACATGCAGACAGGCAGATCCTGAGTTTCATTTCTTTTCACTTTTAAGAAATAACCCTCTCCCAATCCCATCAATACAAACTTCAGAGAAGGGAACCTATTGCCTGCAGACTCTGAGTTCTGCCAAGTGGAGAAGCATACCACCTCAACAGTGAAATTACCAGCAGTTTCATCCTGTCTTTAAAAACGGTCTAGGGGCGCCTGGGTGGCTCAGTGGGTTAAAGCCTCTGCCTTCGGCTCAGGTCATGATCTCAGGGTCCTGGGATGGAGCCCCGCATCGGGCTCTCTGCTCAGCAGGGAGCCTGCTTACCCCCCCCCCTGCCTATTTGTGATCTCTCTCTCTGTGTCAAATAAATAAATAAAACCTTTAAAAAAAAAAGAAAAAAGAAACCAAAACGGTCTGATTCCCGGAAGAGAGGATCTCATGTGCGTGCTCCTCCTTGGGCTGTCAGAATTCATACAGTTCATGCAGGACACATCACACTGTGCAATTACCAACCGGCATTGCCACTGCTAAAAGATCTTTAATAACCCGATTTTTTTTTTTTTTAAACCATAAAAGCTCTCCTTATTAGCCCAGCTCCCTGTGTGTTCGGCATGCCTGGTCACTTACAGGAGGAGGAGAAAACCCCGGTGGCGCGGCTCATCTTTCCCCAGCTGTGTCTCCCAGGGAGATGTTCCGGTCTCCGAGGTGCATGCCACGCAGCCACCGTGCTGGCCGACAGGGTTTAAAATTAGCCGAGCCCCGGAGAGCCACGGGTAACCTTCGGACAAGGTTAGCCAGCAGAGCAGCGCACGGCTCAGGGAGGGACATTAATGAGAAGCCAAGGAGAGCTTTTCCACCAGCCCGTGCGAGCCCCTCAGCACCCTCACCCTCTAGAAACCTGGAGGAGCCGGGGATGCCTCCTGGGCCCGAGGAGGCTGACCTCGGCTCTCATTTTTAACCCACCAAGTCAGCAGCTTCCTCCGCAGGCGATTGACGCGGGCTCTGCGCATGTTGCTCCAAGTCTGAATTCAGCGTAACTCAGCCGCTGGTTATACGTTAATTTTTAAAACCCCTGAACTGGATTTTAAGAACGCCACACCCATGGAACACTTCTAAAAGTAAAGTTCATGCCCACAGGTGACCACAAGAGTGGAAGCCATAGAAACATGCGCAGGAGGAGAGGAACCATACTCACAGTCCTCCTAACCACGGTTAGTGCTGACCCTGCGTTCTGATGTACTTTCTGGCATTAATACCGTTATTCTTACTGATACTGTTTTTTATAATTATTACTCCCTATAGTTTTGGGGTTCTGTTCTTACCCATCTAATGGGTCACATTCAGCATTACCCCGAGTCCCGAAATAGTCTCTGCATCTGGGACGTTTAAGAGGTACAGTATTCCACGACTATTTCCTCACGGGTGCACATTTATATCTTGCCCGCCTGTTCAGTTAGGGCAAACAGCCTTGTCATCACTTCCTAAGGACAGATTCTTGGAGTCCACAAGGGCAGGAAACAAACTGAAGCCACTGGTGCAGACCGGGGACCCTCGAAGACAGGGATTGCCTGGCACACTGTAGTGTTTTCTGAAGGAAGGAAGGTGTCTTGGCGCTTTCCAAATAGACAAGCTAAATTCTAATACGACGCTTTCCCAGCACCTACTGGGAGATCATCAGGCCAGCACGACCGAAGTCCCCTTGGCAGTGAGACACAGGAAGCCACAAGCAAAGGACGCATCTAACACCTCTGAAAACCCGTCAAAGGCGATTCAGATGCCACTGGCACCGTCCACACTGCCCCCCGCCGCCCAGCACCTCCCTGGTATGGCCACACTGGTTGTTCGAGATACCGAAATATGTTCACACGAGTTGGTGAAGAACTGAAGCCTGAGTTGGCACAGGCTCCCTGAATGCCCCTGTCCCCTTGGCACCCACCCCTCTCCTGGAGCCCCAGCCTCCTCCCTATCAGAGTGAAGGTCAGTGCCTGGCACACCGGGGGGCATCCGGGGGTTTCCCTTGTGTCAAGGTCCCTATGGCTCATTAAATGTCTGAAACGGGGTGCCTGGGTGGCTCAGTGGGTTAAAGCCTCTGCCTTCCGCTCAAGTCATGATCTCAGGGTCCTGGGATCAAGCCCCGCATCGGGCTCTCTGCTCAGCAGGGAGCCTGCTTCCCCCTCTCTCTCTCTGCCTGCCTCTCTGCCTACTATAATCTATCTCTCTCTGTCAAATAAATAAATAAAAATCTTTTTAAAAAAACGTCTGAAACATCACTCCTGTTCATAGACAACCTACGACTCAAGATCTGCTTTTAAAATTTTGTTCATCCTCTCTTCCAACCAGCTCCTCAGAGACCACTGGTTAAAAATCTTCATTATCATCACATCAGCACTGTTTCTTAAATCCATTAAATTCCCTAATATTTTAAACCGAAAGGGACAATTAAAGAGAAGCACTTACCAAGATGCCTAAGCAGGGAGCTATTCCCGCTAAGTTTTTCTCTAGTAGGCACGGGGAGTTGAGTCAAAGATGGACATTGTAAGCACAAGATCCATACCCCAGGTACTAACACCCGTGATACTGGGTCCCCAAGGAGCAAAGCTATCTGCTTAAATCACATGAGACTTGAAGGGACTCTCAGATCATCAACTGTGATTCGCACGAAGCTAAAGCAAAAATATCAAAATGCTAAAATCCAGAGGGAAGTGGAAAAGTCAAGTACAGCCTAACCTGTTCCCCAATCGCCCTGGTATCAGCTCACCTCTAACACCAGTAAATGCGACATTCTGGGGCTGGGAGTATTGCTGGGCTGTTGGATGCACGATCTCTACGTATCTCTCTTTGCTAACCTGGATTTTCTGTGCATGGGAATAGATAACTAGGAAAGTGGAACAGAATTTCACTTCCTCTGAATGTTCTCATCTACCCTGTACTGCGGATGCCAGGGCAGGACCACCAGCCAGGAGAGGGAAGAAGAATGAACCAGAAGCCTGTGGTGTGTGTGAAGCACAGGGGTCATGACTTTTTTTTTTATTATTTGTTTTATTATTTCTCCTAATCCTCATCACAACCATATGAAGTAGAGATGTAATATTACCATCCCTGTAATTCACATAATGAAGAAAAGGAAGTTTAGAAACAGTAAGTCAGGGGTGCCTGGGTGGCTCAGTGGGTTAAAGCCTCTGCCTTCGGCTCAGGTCATGATCTCAGGGTCCTGGGATCGAGCCCCACATCGGGCTCTCTGCTCAGCAGGGAGCCTGCTTCCTCCTCTCTCTCCACCTGCCTCTCTGCCTACTTGTGATCTCTCTCTCTCTGTCAAATAAATAAAATCTTTAAAAAAAAAAAAAAGAAAAGAAACAGTAAGTCATTTGTCCACTTGTCAAACAGAGATATTCAAGCCCAGACCCATCTCACCTTGAGCCCAAAGTCTGTTTTTGTGACACAGTGAACCTCCCATCGTTGGAGGCAAGCAATGAACAGCTGAGAGATCTCTTAACAGGGATGCAGTCTCAGGAACTAGAGTGGGGAGAAGGATGTCAGGGAAGATGCAATCTGACCTCTGATCGATGACAGATGAAAAGAGATTGCCTACTGTATGCTCGCTCTGTACTGTGCTTAGAGGACAGGAGGTGTAGAACACCCTGGAAATGAAGACAGCACACTGTTAGAGCCGCTCAATTTCTCTCACAACAAAGGCAACTGAAATGCAAGGCCATCGGAGAGTCCAGACTCCGGTCCGAGGAGCCCAGTGGAGAGGGCGAGCGTATTTCCTTCTCTCTCCCAGAACACACCCGTGAGCCTGTGAGCCTACCTACTCCTGCCTACTGCAGCACAGGGAAAGAGTCCTGGCCCTTCTCTGTCTAAATTCCCTGCACCTGAACTTTCTGCCAACACAAAGCTGTTATTTACAGTAAACAAGCAATTCAAATTTGTATTCAAAAATATCAAGAACACCACCAGAAAAGGAGGTGAATGAACAAGTCACACAGGAGAGTAAGTATGCGACTTCCCCCGTGGTGAGGAGAAGGAAAGAAGGACAAAAGCAAGCAAGCTGACTGTGTGACTTCAAACCTCCTCATCAGCAAACGTGTAAAGACGGTGGCAACATCTGCAGTGAACAGGACACAGGGAATATGCAAGCGCCATTGTGGATGAAGATCCAAATGGCTATCACACATCAAGAGCCTCAAAGGGTTACATCCTCGGACTTAGTAATCCTCACCCTAGAAATCTACTGAAAAGAGAATTCCATGAAGGAAAACATTAGAAAAAAAAAAGAAAAAAAAAATTAGGATCACAAAAATACACACAATAGAATCATCCCTAATACCATGAACAGCAGAATGACTAAGAACGTCAGAGTATGTGAATGCAAAGGAAAACTTTCCATTTATAAGAAAAAATGAAAAAAAAAACAGACTGGGGAAAACTTCTCAAAGAATCCTGATTTTAAAAAGCAAAATACAAAACTGTATATTTATGTATATAACATAAAATATACATTTGTACGTACATGTGTAACTATATATGAAACTGTATTCATAGATGAATTCATCTATTATTAAAAACATATTTATATGTATTATGTAGACATGAAATGGTGTA
>CM053613.1:36285050-36303991 GCA_028646535.1 Procyon lotor
GCCTGCCACCCTGATGCCAGGTCAGAACCACCTCGTGCCCCCCAAATACCACCTGCTTGGCCCCGCCAAACTGCGTCTGCCCAACTGGTCCTCGGAGAGCCTGGCAATGAGCCTGGGTTGCTCCTGATGGAGGAAGGCCCTTGCTCCATCTTTTGGGGGGACGGGGGTCTGTAAACAGACAATGAAGTGTCATTAATGTATACACGGGTGCAACCTTCACCTCGAACACTGTCACAAGCACTGGAAACTGCAGAGGCTGGTAGGATTGCCGGCACACTCAGCTCCTTGATTTCACTGCCCAAAGGAGGCATTGTAAGAAGGTATACGGACTCTTCCAGCTGCCTCTGAGCTCCCTCCTTTGCTTCCTCTCATCAAGTCATGCTTTGGGTCACCGGACTGAGCAGTTATGAACGCTTACTGCATCTCCCACAGTCCCCTCCCCTGGGCCAGGTAACTGTCTCAACGGTGAGCATTTTGAGGGCAGGGGCTGTCCTCGGCTCAGCACAGCCTCTCTGGGGCCCAGCTGATACCCGACACATCCAGGTTTTCGTAAATAGTGATAGAAGGTCAATTCATTCAACAAGCATTTAACAAGTGCTGAGTTTTAAGATTCCCCTACCTTCCGAAAGTTCAAGTTATACCACTTTGCTCTCAGAAAAGACCTACTGAGTACAGTAACAGTTTTTCTCATGAAAGTGAAAATCCTCTTTGGATTTCTCGTGGTTGGCTGCAGAAAACAGATATCGATGCAGGTCTTTCCTAAAAGCAAACCAGCAAAACACAAACTTTTAGAAATCGGGGAATACTCTGCCTTATGCCATTTCTGCTTACAAAAAAAATTCACAGAAATACCCTACTTTTAGATGGGCATGGGAGGGGGTAGAATCTGTACTAAATACCTGAAGGGAAAAAAAAAAAAAAGAAAAAGAAAGAAAGAAATGGGAGAGCCCTTACTGGCCTTTTGAGACCCAACAAAACAAGAAACAAGGACTAGGAAACCCGGGTTGGAAACTCCAATGTGAGGGGTGAGGGAATTCCTGGGGCCACGCAAGCCAAGGACAACACAAATGGAATTTTCTTATCCACGACATCTCACACAGATCCGCCCCCAGTCTGTAATTCATTGTGTACGGAATGCATTTCCTACGCACCAGCCTCTTACTCTGCAATCAGCCAATTTTTTTAATCTTGTAAACTATCAGCACACTGTACGGTATCCATCGTCTGCATCCCAACCTGTTTCTTTCCAACTAGACCACAGCTCATATCAAGATTCGTGGGCATTCTGACTTCACTCTCTCCCCAGGTGTTGGGGCCACGTGAGAAAGAAGGGCAGGGAGGTGCAGAGAGGCTAGGTTAAGGACTGCCCCTCCGCCCCAATGGTGCCCTGGGACCTGAGTCTCACTTGTCCCTTCCTGGGCCTCTGCAGCCAGCATCGGGGTCCCACACAAATTCCACACTAGCCATGTGTCACGGTATGTTTCTGAGTCACTTCAGTGAAAAAAAGTAAGAAGAAACCGATGAAATTAATATCAATTACTTCTTTTATTAACCCAATGCATCTAAATACGATTCCAACCTGTAATCAATTATTTAAAAAACCATTAATGAGATTTTACACTCTCCTTCCATACTAAGTCTTCCAAGGCCAGTGGTCACCGTGCGCGCTTTGGGGGCCGTCTCCATTCAGAGGCCACCTGCCGGGTGCAGAACAGCACAGGGGGCGGGCGTGACCGCGCTGCCCCTCAAGGGCCTCTGGCGAGCATCTCCTCCGCCCGCCTGCTGTCCCCAGGCATACACAGCCTGCTACTGGCTCTCACTGCCGGCAGGTCGGAGCACGGGGATGCCCAGTGTTCAGTGCTCAAGGACAGTCATTTCTACCCTGCACGTCTCAGCAGAAGCACCGCTCCGTCAAGGAAGCCTTCCCTGACTACACCCGTTCTGTATGCCTCCTGTGTGCCTCCTCTGTGCCCCGGGCATCCTGGCTTCGCCGCACACCGGAGCCCCAGCGGCCACCCTGGGGGGCCTGCTTGGCCATGTGCTCCACCGCTGTTCCCTGAAGACAGCACTGTGTCGGCCGCGTTCGCAGCCTGGGCCTTCGCTCCCAGCCCAGCACAGATCCCATAAATGTTTGCCAGACCCAGGGACGGACGGTCAGATAAACAAATGGAGTCCCCACTAACAGAACCTCTCTCTTCCCCCAGGCCAGAGCATGCTGGTCTGGCGAAACCCCATGCTTCCTTCCAGTATGCACGTCAACTGTGAACTCGTGCGGCCCTCGCCATTCTGCTCGGCCCTCCGCTGCGCAACCAGCCCGGGCGGTCATCAGACGCCAGACGGAGCACTTCTTAGGGACACTGTAGTTTCTTGCTCTGCAGAATGAGGCAACATAACTTGCTTTCAGGTCTTCTAAACGTATCCTGGGAGCCTCCTGCTAGTCCACAGAAGTAAAGACATAAACACAGTCTCTTCTACAACTCTTACATATTCTCCCTGGCTGATCGATTGTGTATTTCCTACATAGAATATTTTCAATTGCGTTGAATTGATGAATTCATGTCATAATGAATCAATGTCATAAAAAAGATCACAATATCAGGTTTTTTACTCTCAAGTCCTGGGTTTTTTTTTCCTTAAGATTTTATTTACTTATTTGCCAGAGAGAGAGCAAGAGGGTGAGCACAAGCAGGGAGAAGAGCAGGTAGAGGTAGAAACAGGCTCCCTGCTGAGCAAAAAGCCCGAGGGAATTGATCCCAGGACTCTGGGATCATGACCTGAGCCCAAGGCAGATGCTTAACCGACTGAGCCACCCAGGCGCCCTTCAAGTCCTGGCTTTCGTCACCACTACCTTTCTGGCAGCCAGCTACTTGGTCATCATGTTATTTCACCTCTACACACCTGGATCTCCACATCCACAAAATGAGGATAACGATAGAATCACCCCAGAGCTGTTGTATCACCACCACACCTTCTACACCCTGCAGGACCAAAGAGATGTTAGCTACTGCATAAACCATTTCTCCTGAAGCACGTCCAAGGCGAGGGACAGAGTCAGCCGCAATTAATGGCTGCCAGGGCGCAGGCCTGGGGACCTCAGCAAAGACCAGAGAGCTCTCGCAGGCTACCATCAAACAGGCCCAGCATCCACGGCCTCAAAAAGCCCAGCCCCCGAGGTGCTGCCTGGGGATGTCGGGCAGGAAGCAGCCTGGCAGGGCCGCCCTCCCCGAGGAACACGACTGCCTACTGGAGCAGTAAGCAGGAACTTTCTGGCTCCAAAGGGCAGGGTCCTCACTGAGCAAGGGGTCCTGCCCTGAGTCGGGCCACAGCAGGGAGCTCAAGGCATGGCTTCATCCCCCTCTCCTCTGGCTCTCCTGCAGTGTTTTGGAGGCACCTGAACTTTCCCGAACTGGGGATGCCTGTTTCCAACAGGAACAGGGCCTGCGTGTACGTGAGAGCACACATACACACACACGTGTGTGTGTGTGTGTGTGTGCATGTGTACACGCATTTTATTATTTCAGAAGAAAGCACTCTGCAGTCCGAGAATGAGTCATCAGTAATCCTTGTCAATTTGCCAGCGGCCTGCCCCTCTTCATTACCAACAGCAAGATAAAAGCCCTCGCACTACATTAGCAGGCATACGCCTCCACAGACAGTACAAATAAATTAATTGTGCCTCATCTCCAACAGCCCAAGAGGTGTGCGGGAGGGGAAAATGCACTCCGTCTTGTTTCATTAACAAATTAAACTGAAACAGAGCCGGGGCCGTTCTCTTGCGTCCATACACTCGGGTTCCGCCCCAACACCCCGCGGCCGCCTGTCTGGGGCAGCGTCGCCCCAGGAGAGAGCCTGGACCCTGACAAGCCGCGTCTCCGGCCCCAGAGAGCAAGAGCCGTGCCCTTGAGTCCCACCGCGGGCCTGGTGGGTGGCGTGGGGGTGGGGGCGACCTCAGGGGCCCCTGTGAGGGTGGGCGACTGGGGGACAAGACCCACCCTGCCAAATCCCAGGTGCTGTTGCAAACGGAGGGCGGTGCGGCCATTCACCCCAGGCCAATAAACCAGTTCGGTGGCCGCGCGGTACGTGTGCAGAGTGAAGTAGTTTGTCATCGAGCGACCTCTGTCATGCTGAGGATGGTGAGCATTCCAGAAAGAACAAAGTTGTTCGAGACCAACCTGAAAAACGAGTTGGACTCCCCTTCACCACAAGCTCCGATGACACCCTCAAACACACCTTTCTCCGATCCGGAGACATTTGTTTCTGCAGAGCAGTTAGAGGCAATTTGTTACAATGCTGTGATTTTCTTGATGCTGGGTCGGGACTACATAATTTAGGCAAGTCTACATTTTACAGGCCAAAGGGGGCATGGCTGGAAAGCTGATCCTTTCATGTTTTATCTCCAAAGAGACAAAACCAATGCTTCCCGGGCAGGAGGAGGACAGGAAATTGGGGGGGAGGGGGGCTGGAGGGAAAGAACAAAGCACACTCTGAGAAGAGGAAAAGCCCCTCTACTCTCCAAATTTCACCCCACTAACTGGTGACCTGCAAGGAAGTTTAGATCATGAACCAAAGTCTTTATTATATGGTTTGCGTTCGTTTGCTTTGGGTTTTGGGTTGTTTTGTTTGTTTTTTTTTTAACTGTAAAATGCAAGAATCTGAAAAATTTGAAGCAGAAAAACCTGACCTCCAACAGCCAGGCCTCGCCTATAACAAAAGAAATTATACAAATCTTAAAAAAATAGTATACAGCCAGACTCTCCCGTAACTGAAGAAATGCCAAAGAAACAATGAAGCACCACTGAGCCAGACCTTTGGGAAAGCGCCGGTGTCTAGCTGCAGGCCAAGCTGCTGAGACGCTGGTGCCCCGCCGCACCGTGGGCAGCTCCGGGAGCAGGTACTGCCCTCCGGGACAGCAAGGAAGCAACAGCCATCAAGAGCCAAAGAACACGTTTGTGCCCTTTAACCCAGCAATCTTGCGCCTGGGAATTCACCCAAAGGAAATAATCTACAATAAGGATGAAGCCATATCTCCACATATTAGGTATAATAGCACAAAACCATAAGGGGAAAAAAAAAACACCTAAATGTCCAGTAATAGATGAATGGTTAAATAAATTCAGTCTGTGAGATGATAGATGGTGAGACCATTAAAAATCATCTTGAAGACTCTGTAACCATTTGGAAAACATTTGCTTAAGGTTTACTGAAGAGCAGAATACAAAATTGGGTCTACATATGATTACAGCTATATAGAAATACGCCTGCATTCAGACGAGGGCTAGAAGAAAAATGAAAACAGTTGTGTCAGGATGGTGAGCTTGTGGGTGAACTTTTTTCTTTTGTTTCATTTCCTTTATTGTGGTTACAGCATTTTATTTTGTGAAATAAAGAGAAATCACGGGGTGTAGATGCAGCTCGACTCAGAGTCCAAGGATGAATGAGGAATCTGGGAAACCAAGAAGCTTGTTTTAGGCCTGGGACAATACAGTCTCCATCCTGTGCTCTGCCTGGGGCCCTCCGATCACATCGCTCAGCCCGCGAGGCAGGCGGACCCGGGGAGGTACGCTCAGGGAAGCTACGCGTCCTATCTAAGGCTGTCTGATGCCACCAGATGACAGAGGGTAAGACTCCAGACTGCTCTGCTCGAAAGCCCTGACCCATCTTGCCTACCGTGGCCTCTAATTCCAAGGGCCCTTCCTTCTCGTCCTCCTCAATGAGACAAAGAGACGAACGCTTACTTTCAGTACCATGTGACTCTGACCACGGACCATCTACATCCAGCTCACCCGCACTGCAGGTTACAGCCCCAACCCAAACCTAGTGAATCAGAGGGTTTGGGACTGATATTCACCTGAATGTGAATTTCACCAGCCGCCCCAGCAATTCTTTAGGGCTGGGGATGATGGAGAACCACTAGTCTAAGAATCATGCAAACACATCCCAAGTCCAAATACCCAAACTCAACTGTCCATCTTCCCCCAACACGAAAAAAAAAACCTGCCACATGTGGGGAAAAAACCCTTAGAAGCCTATACTTACTCAAAGGAGCATTCAACCTCAGCGTTCAAGGGTTAGATAAAACACAAGAGAGGGACCTGTGTTTCTCAGACACATTTTTTCTAGCAAAACAATTCCTGAGCAACCAGAGAGGATCTGATTTCACATGCCCTGTGTTTTGCATAGTGCTGGAAACATTGTAAGTGTTCGACATGCTCGTTGAGAATATGAGTGAATGAATAAAGAAGCAGGGAGTACATAGTGTCGGGGCCACCCCCCCACCCCGCCCCCGGGTGCTCTGCACAGTGCCGCCGAGGTCCCAGCCACTCGGATTGGGCCTGGGGTCCTGTGCCCTTGTACAGAGTAGTTTAGGACACGAATATGAACAACAGGCACCAGCAAGAAGCAGACCAAAAAAAAAAAAAAAATGGTGAATGCTCCCAGATCCAGCCATCTCAATCATAAATGGATGCTGCTCCTACAGGAGAAGGGAACGGGGAGCAAGGAACTTCTTTCCCAGGCGCACACTACGCCCCGGGCCTGGCACTTCCACACTCACACGTCCTCAAGGAAACCTCCTAACGACATCAGGTAGACTAGTAACGAGCAGCTAGGACTAAGTGGTTGGCCCCGAGACATGGGCAGTAAGGAAGAAACATGGGATCCAAAACCATATTCTCTACAGTCTAAGTAGGGGACAAACACAGGAAACGAGAGAATAAAAGAAATGTAAGTCTACAGTAGTGTCCGCTCAAGGAGTCATGGTGCCAACGAAAGCCAAAGCATTCCAGAAGCATCCAGAAGAGGCACCAGGCCAGCCTCAGCCAAGGTGTGCACAGGGGGCGGCCCTTGCTAGCAACTGCCTCTTTAAGCCTGCAGCCCCCGAGAGTGAGTCCCAGCCGGCCATCATGGGGCCCATCTCTCTTCCTTTAAGCAGTAATGCGTACCCACACAACCCCAGAGACACTTGAGAATCCGCCGACGGACGTCCCCCTCCGAGCCCTGCAGCATTCTATCGGGTGGCCTCGCTGAGCACCCCCGGGACTGAAAGGCTGACTCTGAAATCAAGCTGGCCTGGATTCAAATCCTGCCTTTACCATTTGCTGACCTCAAGACCTTCATCTCTCGAGCCTCAGCACCCAAAACTGGAAAGGGGAGGGTAATAAAAAGCTTCCCTCACTGAGTTGTTCTGAGGATTAACTAAGGTGATCCCTTAATGGACCTAGGGCAGGGCGGGCGCGTGGTAAAGGTCCAGAAAGGGGATTCCTGCGGGAACAGCTACCACAAGCACTGTAAAACCTGATCTGAACATGACATGTTTCCCCAATTCACAAGCACACAGACCACCAGGGGCGGTGGGGGGTCTGCATTCTCCACTACTGCCTTCCCATTCCACGTAAAAAGCCTCACATATTAACACAGGGTATATACTTGTCATTTTTAATAGGCATGGAGTTAGTACCTAGTCCTCTCCCCGGGGATCTAACTTTTTAATGATTTCCACATTAGATTTCACATTAAATGCAAATTGATCCATAAAGTCATCTAATTAGAAATTAAGCAGGCCATAGACATTGCCTACGATTTAATTAGGAAAGCAACATGATCTGATGAGAACTGCCCCTCACTAGGAGGAGAAGCTGGGGTCGGAGCTCCACCTCACCCAATTACTGCCTGAGATCTGGAAGGCTGCTTAGCCTGTCTGGGCCCCTGCAAAACGAGGAAGTGAGATTTCCAAGATCCTTTCCAGTCAAAGGAAAGAAATCTATAATGCAAATCGCTTCAGTAACCGCTTACGGAGCAATAGGCTCCGGAAATACAAAGACTCAGTCATGCCTTGAGGAGTTTTCAGATTATGGAAACCACAACCCGTTCCATCCACCCTGGCTTGCGAAGTGGAAGGGTTCGAATTTCCACCGTAGGCAATGCTACCTGGCATGTGCTCCCCCCTCCCAGCGTGCCCTCACCTCTTTGGGGAGCCTCTATCCTCTGTTTATTTCCCAAGGCGTAATTTTCAAGTCACAGAGTCTCAGAGCTCTTAGCTCAAGAGAGCTGGTCAAGCTCTTTGCAATTTAAACCAATAGCCCACTCACCTCCAACCCAGAGTTTCTCCCAGATCAGATTCTGAAAAGGTTGCTAAGATTTATCTCAGCACCGCTTGTCCTTTTCGGCGGAAAAGAATCCTTGCGCCTGGCCTGGCCTCTGAGCTGAAAAAGTGGAAGCCAGAGAGGAGAGGAGATGGGCTGAGAGGCCATTTGGAATGAGCGGTGTCGCACACAGTCTAAGAGCTCCAGGGGACGCAACATGGCTGGAGGCTACCACGGCCCGCCCTCAGCAAGGCCTGAGGCTGCCTCGGCAGTGGAATCTTCCTCTGGGGAGCTAGTGGGATGTTGTCTTACCCTCATTCATGGGACTGGTATCTGCTACCACTCTCCTCATATCCCCCTGTGGGACAGGGACATCCTCCAGGACGAGCCATGCAGTCTTCCCTCCCCCTCCTTCTCCGTGCAGAGTCAGAGACCCCCAGGGACCTTCATCCCTCCCCAGACTGCTCTCATTTTACCCTGTTCAGAGTCGGCAAACACGGGTGGCTGCTCTTGGAGAGCTCCCTCCTCAGGAGCCGGGCAGGACCCAGGCCAGGATGCAGCTGTCCCCAGCCCTGCAGATCTCAGAAAGCAACCACACAACTCACAAGTGACCATTCAGAAGATGCTCAGAAGACCCCCCCGAGGACATCCTCGGACTCCCAAGAACACCCCAGAGCAAAGCTTTCAAACTCTTGGAAGTTAAGAGAGCTGCCCTTAATTGAACATAATGATCCATGTAAAGCATATGGAAGTAAAATTCCTGCTCCTCAACCCAAACTCAGGTAGAGGAAGATACTTAAATAAGGTAACATTAGTGCAGAGGATAATGGGATTTGATGAAATGTCTCTGTTTTAAAAAAGCTTGGATCGCCATAAAACAAATGTAGAAAAGCAACTGACTATAAACTGGCCTTGGACTGTACTTGAGAACCCTATGGGGATAAGATAAGAGCGTAACTTAGGAAGAAAAAAAGAGAAGAAATAGGATTCAAAAAATACCCCTTACACAACTGTACACGTGAATTATGTTGATAATTCTACCTGAAAAGGAAGTGGGAGAACATCAAAATCTTTACAGAAGAACCACATGACTCTATACACTTGACACCAAAGACCCTGACCCACAAGAAGCTGGGGGGGGGGGGGGCAGGGGCTGCCCGAGGACGAAGAGGAAGAGGATGGTAATAGCACCGGTGCCTTCCCTCTGGAGAGGAGCTGTACAGCTTAAAATCATTTCCACTTTCCTCTTCTTTGATGGCCTCCGGGGTGAAGGGGTGTGGAGATGGCTGCTAATCTCTGTGTCATACTCTGAGAGGTGAGGAATCTGTCCCCACCACTAACAGGTGACAGGTGCAGCATCTCAGCCTTGGGTCACGCTGGGGCATCATCCAAGAAGCACAAGCCACGAAGAACCCACAGGATTTATCTTTTCCAGGGATGTTCCCGCAGCCCTGGATGAGATGCTGGGAAAGGACCGTACATCGTGAGCTTACCTTGGGCCAGGACCTACTAGAGCCGAGCTTACCCTACCTCACACAGCACGCGGTTGGGGAAAAAGAAAGCCACTTCTTCCTCCTTTATCTCAGTAAAGATGCATATGAACCAAGCATGGTTCTAAACACTTGAAATACATTAACTCATTTTACTCTTGCAACAGCCCTATGAAGCAGGTACTCCTATTAATAGCCCCACCACACAACTCTGAAAACGGCAAGGTTAAGTAACTTGCCCAAAAACAAAGAGCTGGAAACCGGTGGTGGCCCAGGAGCCAGGCGATGTGAGTCCAGATGCTGTTGTTCACTGCCTCCAAAGATGTCCCCATGTTAGCGGATTCAAGCCAGCCATGGACTCGGGGTGAGGGGTGTGGTCCAGAACCCTCCCAGCAGACTGATAATTCCACACAAAGCCTTCTTGACTTCTAGATGCTTCCAACTTTCAGAAACATGCAGGTCACCTACCCCCATCCACCTCCCGTTATTGGGTTACTGCTGGAGGATCGTGTATTAAGGCAAACACCACTTTGACATAACCTAATAAGCACCCCATCTCCCAGCATTCGGCAAGAAGGAGTGCTACAGGGCACACGTGCAAACTTGATTCTCAGGCCAGGAGTGATTTCTGCAGGAAGTGTAATTCCATTGTCCACCTCACCCAGCACATCTTACATCCATAAAACACGAAACCTCCATCAGTCAGGACACCCAGGGATGAAAGGCCCTGCCTCCTGACCCATGCTGCAGGTACAGCTAGACCCCATCTGGTGACAGAAAGTCAAACCTAATCTGATCCTTCCATTTGGAAATGTAATACCAAAGGCACACACATAGCTGGATACGGAAGGCAGCGTGATCAGAGGCCTATAATCATCCCACATTCGGTTCTGCTACTTCCTTACTCATTAGTTCAGTTACTCCCGATACTGGAGCCTATGATCACTATCAACTGCGTTCATTAGAATACCGACCATATGGGCACACTTGACTGGCAATGGCCCATTCTCTAAAGAAGATGCACAGATTCAAGAAACCGTTCTGTATAGCCCGCTACGGGATGAGGGTCCGTACCTCCCCTGGGGAAAGCTGAAAGACAAAGCCTCTGCTTCAGATCCCAATCCGGTTGGTCACTCGGGAGCAACAGAAGCTGTGACCCAGGGCAAGAAGCCATCTGGCTCCCAAGTAAGGAGCTGAGGGCTCTGCTGCTGACTTGGAATGGAGTTGGCCAACGAGAGCTGACGGGCCCATTTTGACCCATCAGCTCTTTTTGTATGGTCCAGGAGTTAAGAACAGTCTTTGTTTCAAAACGGTTAAAAAAAAAAAAAAAATCAAAAGAATAACAAATTACAGGGCACCTGGGTGGCTCAGTCACTGAAGCGTCCGACTCTTGATCCAGCTCAGGTCTTGATCTCACGGTGGCAAGTTCGAGCCCCACTCTGAGCTCCACACTGGGCATGGAGCCTACTTAAAAATAATAATATTAACAACAACAACAAATGACATAGCACTCACATTTCAGTGTCCATAAAAACCATTTTATCAGGACATGTCCACTGGTCCACAAAGTGTCTGCTGATCACAGCCATGGTCACACTGCCACCACAGAGCTGAGTAGTGCTGGTGCGGAGATCATGTGGCCGTGAAGTCAAAAATATTTATTATCTGACCTTTTACAGAAAAAAGTCTGCCGACCTCCGACTTAAAAGCACCGCTAAAAACAAGACCTTCAGAAAACATAAAAGGAGTCCAGGAGGAAAACATGAATGGTCACTTCTTGACCACCATCTGACAACCAGGGATTCAGGAGGAGCAAGAACAGACTGCACTGAAGGGGAAGAGACATCAGGAGGAGATGGGTAGTCCAAGGGCCATGAGAAAACCCTGTGCATTTCTAGCTCCCCCTCTCCACCGCAGAGACACCCCCTCCTCCTTGTCTAAAAGAAAAAATGAGGCTAGATGGGGATCCGGGGATTCGGTGTGGCCTGCTGCTCCAGTGTGACAGAGAATGGAGGCAGACGAAAAGAATCAGCTGAAGTTCTCACCAGAGCTGAGCACACCCCCGCTCCTTCCACCCTTTGGCAGGAAGCTGACAGTCAGAGGAAAAGAGCCTGTCCTCATTCTTCAGTCACTAGGCTATGACTTCTTAGTGATGTTTCTTAGGGCAAAAGAGGCAAACGATGGTCTTAGTTTTGAAGGGAGGGTCCACAGGGTGAACTAGAAAGTGAGCACAATATTCTTTGTCAACTTTTTAAAACAACAAATGATAGAGGGTGATCCTTATCCTCTTGTCCCCATACACCTCACCACCTCTGTTAATCTGAGATCCCCTAGAGTGGGGGTTGCCAGATTGAGCAAATAAAAATGCAGGATGCCCAGTTAAATTTGAATTTCAGGTAAACGAAAAATTTTTTCTTTTAACTGTCATACACATTGCCTTTGGACATTCAAATAATGAGAAAGACTTATACTTTAAAAGGTACTGATCATTTCACTGATACTCAAATTTAACAGGTTATCCTGTATTTTAGCTGGCAGCTGAAATCCAAATCACGCACAGGGGTGACTCGTCGTCCCCAGCCTCTGCCAGTGAAGATCCTGCAAGGCAGGTCCTTCTCAGGGACCCCTGCTTGTACTCACGGGGTGGCGGCTTCCCAGGGTAGGCATGGCCTGCTTCCAGAAACAAGCTTCCCAGGAGCAGAGTACCTGTGCCCTAAACCTGGACTGAAAGCCACGATTTCTGAGCCCAAGACACAAGTCCTCTCACCTTCCTCAGCCCCTGGGCTCAACTGTGTTCTCTGATCCCTTAAATAGCCCTTCCCAACTGGAAAGGATGCCTTCTCTCCCTCATGCCTATTGTGCTGGTTGCACTAGACCACAAAGTGTTTCTTCCAACCCTGGGCTTTGTCTCTGACAAAGGAATGACTCCAGGATGTGCATTTAAAAGAATCTAGGAGAGGAAGGTGTTGAAATCATACTGTGTTAGATGCTGCTAACAGGAGCCAGAAACAGTAACTGAGGACAACTACACCCCAACCCCGATGTAAGCTCTATATGGGCAAGGATTTTTGTCTGTCTCACTCCCATCCACGCCCCTGGCACCTAGGACAGTCCCTGGCACCCTTTGACACTCAAAGGCTAACTGGGGTTGTTAACAGCTCCACGTCGTCCCCCCAGAATTCATATACTGAAGCCCTAACTCCAAGCACTTCGGAACATGATAGTGTTTGTAGACAGGGTCTTTAGAAAGAGAACTCAGGTAAAATGAACTGGGAAGGCGGTGAGCCTTCCTGACTGAGGAGATGTGGAAACACAGAGCAGACAGAACCCATGACACACACAGCGAGAAGGCGGCCATCAGCAAGCCAAGGAGAGAGGCCGCAGGAGAAACCAAACCTGCCAACATTTTCACCTTGGACCTCTAACCTCTATAACTAGGAGAACATAAACTTCTGTTGTTTAAGCCACCCAGTCTAGGGAATTTTGTGATAGCTGCCCTGGAAAAATATTACTGGGATGAATGAATAAATGAATGAAAGTGGAAGGAACCCATGTGGGTCTGGCTCTCCATTCCCCGTGGGTACTTAGGCCAGCACATGGTGTGCTCCTGTTTAAAGTGACAGTGAAGCAGCCAGCCTCTCCCTAGAGCACCACTGGAGGCTGACCAGGCTAAAGCTGCCGAGGGCACAGATACGGACCCTGTTTCTATCACTCCACTCCCCAGACCTTCCCACTTCTGGGACTGGCTGTTCAGGAGGCTTCCATTCTCTTGACCAGAGAATAGTGGGTGAACAGCCCTTAGAAGTGATTACTTCAGGGTTTTTCACTCACTACTGCACTGTACGTTCCATTCTTACAGATAGTACGAGAGTCTGGGAACAAATATTTCCAGGCATTCATGCAGTGATGTGATGCCTGGAGCAGCTGCAGCCATTTGCTCATCATGAAAGAAGGGAGCTGACAAGCAAAGGATGGTATGGTGAAAAAATGGAAAGAACCAGGTCCTCAACTAGGTCACTGAGCTGCTGAGCTAACCAACCCCAGGATCACCTGACCTCTGGACTTGTAATCTTGGGAGATAGAAGATCTCCCTATTATAAAGCCATATGAATTTGTTTGTCACTTGCAGCTAAAAGCCTACAGCTAGAATACATGAGCTAGAATGCTGCCAGTACTGACTTTCTGGTTTTACGAGGTGAAACCTATAGATCCTGACTTTTTCAAGTTTGGGAACTCTTTTTAACATCAAAACATTCTATAGATGACCCATCTAGTAGCAGTAGTAATTTTAGTACCCAATATCTAAAGGCCAACAGATGACCACAACTCTCAGTAATTTTTTTTTATATTTTATTTATTTATTTGACAGATAGAGTAGAGTGGCAAGCAGAGGGAGAAGCAGGCTCCCTGCTGAGCACAGAGCTGGACGCGGGGCTTGATCTCAGGACCCTGAGATCATGACCTGAGGTGAAGGCAGACACTTAACCGACTGAGGCACCCAGGTGCCTCTCCAATAATGTTTCTTAAGTGAATGTGCATTTTAGACAGCAAACTCTAACACATCTAAAAACCCTCAGTCATCATGTTAGACAACATTCATTGCCTTAAATGAGCCTACAGACAATTCTGGGTATGCGTGTGGGTTTGAGGGCCCTCAATATTAGCCATACCCTTCCCCCCGATCCCTAAGAAATATCTGGCCGCCAGCTGAAAATTCTCTTAACTAGACAGAGACCAAGACCTTTCCAATTCAGTCTGCATCAAAGCTGGTGCTTCTCGTCAATTTGGATCCAGGTTCTACCTAAGACTCACCCATTCCTGTGAAGGCTTCCCAGTTGGCACCCCTCAATGGTCGTCAGTTCAGAAATGCCATCTGACGCTCATATCATCGACCCCAAGCACACTGGATCTGACCGATTCTCACCCAGAGAAAAACTTGGGCTCTCATCTTACTTTTCCCCAGCATTCCCACATGATGGACGCACAGTTCTCACGGGCAGAAAAGACAGCAGTGGTCACGGTGATACTAACAGTGGTGGTGGGAGGAGTAGGGTTTGAGCAAGTAACAAATTCTAGTCAATGCGCTAAGTACTTGATGGGCATTCCTTCAGTTCGTCTTCTAAAGCAACTTCAGACACAAGTGTGTTATTGTTCCCATTTTACCAAACAAGGATGGTGAGATGGAGATCTGGGAACCTGCCCAGGGCCACACAGCAAGTTAGGTGGCAGGGCACACGTGAGCATTAACTGAAGCTGTGTGGGTACAGAGAAGTGAACAGGCCTCAGAGCAGGAGGCCACGCCAGCTGGGTTGCAGACACACGGTGGTCAGACTGCTGGGAGGGGACCCGGGAGCCCCTTGACTTTTTTTACAGCCAAGAAGAGGGGTTTGCTCCGACGAGGAGCTCAAATTATTACATGGGCGGAAGGAGGGAAGAATGGTGGATGGGTAGACGGATGGATGGGTGGGTGAGAGATTTTTGAGGAGGACCAGTGTGACTCCATGAAGAAATAAGAAGACCACTCCTATCTAGAGTTACTAAACAGAATGTCCCTCAAAAGATGCAGATTGCCCGAGTGGCTCTGGAAACGGACACTCCCGAGTACCTTAATGATGCCTTTGGGCCTAGCACTGGGCTGGGGGCCCTTGGTGGGGTAAAAGGTAGGGAGGACATGCAGAAGAGAGGGCGGTTTGGCACCCTCAACCCTGGCGACAGAAGATTAGCAAGACTGGTGCAGCCTAACCAGGAGTCAGGGACCAAGGCTCAGAACAATGACTTTGTAGGAGAAGTAGAACCTTGTGACGCGCCCCATGCTTGCTTCATTGTTACTGTGGTTAATTGGTTACCTTGCTGTCTTTGTTACTTTACCTCCATTACTTTGTTACCCTTGCTTCTGTATCAGTTTCCTAGTAGTGATGCTCAGGAAAACTGAGAGGGTAAAGGGCCGGTCTTCAGTCCCTAAGGGACAAGGAGGAGGGGACATGGGAAGCTGCATCTCGTGCCCTCCTCCAGACAGAGGGGAGCAGACATGAAAGGACTAAAGTGTGTATTACAGAGGACTGGTCTAGCCGTCAGACCTCAGCTCTGCCAGCCAGGACCTCTGTGCAAAGGGTCCCTCTGGATCCTGGGGAGGATCATGGTATGCAATGCCCCAGAGGACAGGGAGAAGCTGAGCTGGGCAAAACCCCAGCTGTGGCCTTAAGTGGCATCGGACAAATATTATTTCATAACTGCATCAGTCTCTCCCAGCTCCTGCTCGACACACGATCTCTGTTGCTTACAATCCTTAGTCCTGCTCATTCTACTACCTCTTTCTTCCTTCCACCCTCTGACACGGCCGGACCATCTCTTCTCGAGACCACACCCTAAGACTCCCATCTCTGTATCTGACCCACCAAAAACTGTCCCACAGTATCTGACCCACCAAAAACTGTCCGTGGCACTAAACCACACTCGCCTCATTGATTCCGTGTCCTCAAGAAAAACAGGCATGTTTCTATTCTTGCCCAGGATTCAAAAGCCTTCCTTGGTCAACTGTGGGCTCCATCGGTGCCACACAGAACTGCACAGACCGCAAGGGAAGACGCTACTCCACATGGAGGTCCTCAGCTCTGGGCTCCGACCGCAAAGCAAAGCGATCCCAGGTAGGACCCCCCCTGTCAACATGTGAGCCGCAGCTCCCGCAGATGGACTCCAGAATGAGCTGCTGCTGGAGCCGAGGTGCACACCCCTGCCCATCGCTCCTGTCCTCCAAGAGACACTGGGAACAGTGAGAGCAGAGCCAGGACCAAGGGCACAGACTGGAACAAAAGGAAGTTTTTTTAAACTAAAACCCACTGCCGCCAATCGGTCTAACCTACGATTTCATGTTGCCAGTATCCTTAGGGGAAATCTGTTCTTTGTTAATGCAGTTTCAGTATGAAGACTGATCAACACTTTGGAGAAGCAAAACTTCTCAATTTTCTGAAGACTATTTCTACAACTCTTCCCTGTCTTCCTAAGCAGAGGCGGATGCCTGGGAAGGACCGCAGCCACATCACGAGCATGAGTGGCCCCACTGGGCCATATATCGTGCTGACCCCTCGAAGCAACAGGGCAACGAGGGAAGAAGCCCAGCTTGACAAGCCTTTTAAATGTGCCTGCTGCCGTGCTTCCCTCTTCCCACACTCTAGCTCCCACCTGCTCTCTCTCTAGCAGATGCTCCTGACTACCTCAGAGCCAGAAACGGCCCCCGCCAGCCATTTTTGCTGTAAGGAGAAATTAAACAGATTAGGAATGCAAATACATTAAGAATAAACAAGTAGGGGGCGCCTGGGTGGCTCAGTGGGTTAAAGCCTCTGCCTTCGGCTCATGTTGTGATCTCAGGGTCCTGGGCTCGAGCCCCGCATCGGGGCTCAATGCTCCGTGGGGAGTCTGCTTCCTCCTCTCTCTCTGCCCTCCCCTGCTTGTGTGCACTCTCTCTCCCTTGTGATCTCTCTGTCAAATAAATAAATAAAATTTAAAAAAAAAAGAAGAAACAAGTAGAGGGAAAAAGAAGAACAAACAAGAGGAGGGACACCTGGGTGGCTCAGTCGGTTAAGCGGCTGCCTCTAGCTCAGGTTGTGATCCCAGGATCCTGGGATGGAGTCCCGAGCCCTCCCCAGGGAGTCTGCTTCTCCTTCTCTCTCTGCCCCTCCCCCTGCTTGTGTACACTCTCTCTCCCTAATAAATAAAACCTTAAAAAAAAAAAAAAAAAACAACAAAAAAAAACGAGTAGAGCACAGAGAAAATCACCTGAGTGACATGGCTAAGCTGGGAAGGTCGCCTGTAGGTGAAGTCCTTAAGCTCCAGTGTGCGATTTACGAAAACTAACTCAAATGTCACCATTACATCTGAATACATGCCTCAAAATGGCTTGCAGATAGCTCCACCATGTCCTTGGGTAGAGGGATTTTGTTTTTGACCCAGAGGCAGGCAGCTGGCTGGCCACCAAAGCAAAAGCATGAGGAGGAGTGAAAGGGGCGATGCTAGGTCTCCGACCGGAGTTTTCAAAAGAACAAACACATCAGCTGCTTTCCTCCACGAACGATGAGACAAACATCCAGTCACACAAGCACAGCACCACGAGTAAACAAGTCTTCTGCTGGCATTATGCTTTTGCTAAGGAGAAAGGGCTACAAACATTTTTTCTTTTCCCAGACTTAAACGCTCTGGAAAATCTCCAACTAGCCAATGATTTGGAGACAGTTTCATAAACCCAAACCCTCCTCCTAGACACAGCAACTGAGATCTACGAGTGCAGCATCTCGCATGGTGAAAAGATTCCTGGGTTGCTAAGGTCAAGAGAGGACCTGGGGCCAGTCACAGGCCCTTTCCTAGCTTGGTTTTCCCGTCAGCGTAAGGCGGCGATGAAGGGGATGGTCGCGGAAAAGGCGAGGAGCTACAACGGTGACCGCTGCTCCCATGACTGGCATGAGCCAGGCTGACCTTCCAGCTCGAGCCTGGAGTGTTTGGGAACAGCAGGCCCCATGCCGTCGGCAGCGTCCCCTCTGCTCTGGCTACCGCAGAGCACCTGGCGAGTCCCAGAGGCAGCCAGGAGAGGGGCTCTGCCACAAGTTTCCAAGTCAACACAGCCCAGGTGCTCCACGGCCTGCTGGGGAAACAGCCACGGCGATGGTCTGGACAGCAGAACCATCCCCCGGCAGAGGAAACCTCATAGGCAAGAACCCAGATATGCAATAAAACGGATAAAAGGTGGGATTCGAGTTTCTTAAGTTACAGTACTTACTTATTACAAATAGAACAAGACTGTCCTCATGAACATAGGTTTAAGTCACCAGTGAAGCTCCTAAAAGGTTTCTCTTCCATTTTGCCTACAACATACCAAAAACCCTGATTCATAAATAGTTGCAAATGTTGTCTATTTTAACCTTTTACTCGCAGCCTCGGAAACTGATTCAACTGAACTAACCCAGAAACCTGAAGGTTAAAGCAACAGGAAATTTTCATTCTAAAGTTGGGTAACATTTCTTATCAGAAAATGTTCAATTCAGAGGGAGCTGAAGTACTTTCACTGGCCAGTTTAAGCTTTTATTTCTGAAGGAAAACACTGTTAAAATGTATCTCCTCTGATATAATTCAATGTTCAGTGAGGTCAGCTCTAAAAATCCCTCGACACTTGGTACCAGGATCTGACAGATATTTATGTAAAACTTCAAAAGAGTCAAATTTATTTTGTTTCGCACATTGAGTTCAAACCAAGTTTCGATTTCATCACTGACACTCGACCAGCCTTTGTAAATAAGCGTGGTGAGAACACAACCCCGTATTGCCTAATGGAGCTCATTCGATTTATTTTAAAAGTTTCAGCAAGATATCACAGGGGGCAAAA
>CM053613.1:36304491-36326450 GCA_028646535.1 Procyon lotor
GGGGGGTCAGTCCAGCCCCCAGGAGACTTACCCTCTCCTTTGCAATAGCCCGTACACCCAGTCTGAGAGGGGAGGAGTCCTGGGTCCCTCCGGTCTTGAGAGGGCTGAAAACAAGGGGGCAGAGGTGCCTCTTGCCCCTTCTCAAGAAGACAAAAGTGAGACAATCCCCTAATGAAAAGCTCGAGGGAGTCACGCCCACGTTTTTAGGACCTCAGTCACGTGTTTGTTTTGAAGACAGAGTAAAAGACACCACCAAGAACACAAAACAAAGTTAGTTACTGCGTACTTTACCATTTCTGCACAAATACACCAAGCGAGGGGAAGTCGACCTGGGTTTCCATGCTGTAATCTATCTCAACTCCACTCGAATGCCGTAATACTAAAACCTGACAGGTGACTCGATTCACCCTCTTTTTAGCCTGACAGCCGTGGGGCCGCCGATCTAGGAACTGGCTTCAAGCGCTGACCCTGGGACATTACAAGGGCTGTGTGCTCTCGGGCAGGGTATTCGACCTCTCCGAGCTTCTCAACCACAGACGCAGCTCTCCCACAGACGCAGGACTTCCCACCTCGGCTCTCACATTTTATCTCTTTAATCTAAAGCTCAGCTCAAAATCGGGCTGGGGGCAGGAGGCCCAGCATCACCCTCCCAGACTCCCGAGTGACTTGAGGCGGGGGCAAGGCCAGGGGCTGTCCAACCAAGCCTTCTCTTCTACACTGCTGCCAAGTGCTGGGACCAAGACCTTGGCCCCTGGAGGACCCTCAAAACTGCCTTCTCCCTGTGAAGGGCCCCAACAAGGAAACAGTTCTCAGAGCTCAACAACAAAGGCCAGACCTGAAAGACACTGCAGCTCACAGGACACCTGCCCCGGGAACTGCCTAAAGCACATGATAAAATAACTAAATAAACAATGGTGTCAAAACAACCACCTGGAACTGAGCAGTGTCGTTACAATTACTTTCGGTTGTAGGCAAAGCACTAAAATTCCTTAAATTCCATGCTACTTTCTCTGCCTAATAGATTGAGGTACGTCAAAGGACCTGATCCCACAGTCTCCCAAAGAACAAAGAGAAGCAAGCCTGAAACCTAAGAATGTCAAGAGCACTGAGACCACAAGTCCTAAAATATAATCTGAAATCCCCGAATTTCATACAATAGAAACCTTTCAGAATTCCACTGGGAAAAACTTAATTAAACTCTGCTAGTCTAAAAAGGAAATGAACCAACGCTGAATCATTCCTATGAATGGACACTTTTTTTTTAAATACATTATGGGATGCCTGGGTGGCTCAGTGGGTTAAAGCCTCTGCCTTCGGCTCAGGTCATGATCTCAGGGTCCTGGGATCAAGCCCCACATTGGGCTCTCTGCTCAGCAGGAAGCCTGCTTCTCCCCCTCTCTGCCTCTCTGCCTACTTGTGATCTCTCTCTCTCTCTCTCTCTCTCTGTCAAATAAATAAATAACATCTTTAGGAAAAAATACATTATGAATTGATCTGCAGAACAGCAGAGGGTTTGAAGCAATTTGGCTGAAAGTAGCACAGGTTTAGAGGCAAAGCTCCTCGGTGATAGCCCTGCTCTCAGAAACAGCCTGGGGACACGCCTTCCAGAATAAGGAGCTCTAGTCCTGGCCACAAAGACCTCCTGCCCAAAGATTTCCCCTCCATTCTCCTTAATTAAAGGAGGTCATCCAGTTTCCTCAATAGCTTCCTAATAGTAGAATGACTGTATAGTCCATCATCCAAACCAGGGCACCAGAGAGGAAAAGGGGGTGCTTTCAGCTGCTGCTCGGACGGTACGAGGCAAGCACCTACACAGCCACAAGGAACGGAAGAGGACAACCCTCTACAAAATACCAGTGGATAAAAACTGCCACAAACAGTTATTATGCGGAAGACAGGGAGCATCTGGGAGGACACAGGAGCAAGACCAAGTTATAATTAAGAAAAAACTGGGCAGAACAGAAGCTTGGGGCATACGTTAACCTGATGCAGGGTTCTTTCCTTCCCCATCTTTAGTCAATTTACAAAGCAGACCCGATACTTGACTTGCGGCCGCAGGTGCCTTCCGGGTCTCTTCACCTCCTGATCTCCCAGTTTTTCCTTGTTGGCATTTATTGAGGTCTTGCATGGCTTAGGTGTGAGCCTTATGGGCAGTTAACATAGTCAACATTTATCATTAAGGGGCAAGTTATTCCGCATTATTGAAATCGCTCTTTCTAAAAGTACAAGCAATCTTCCACCTTAGACATTTCTAGTGGATACCTGTAGGCCCCTCACTAAAACCAGTAAACAAGCAGAAATGTAAACTTGTATTAGGACATCACTCTGCCTATCAACCTTAATCATGTGACCAGCAAAATAAATGGGGGGGGCGGTTTATGGCCAACGTTGTTCAGTGTGGTAAGTGGATTCAGTGCTATATTGATTCTATGAGATACAAGTCACATACCATAAAATCTACCCTTTAAAACTATATAATTCAGTGGCTTTTAGTAGAGTCACAGGTTGTGAGTGGTTTTTAAATGTGCCTCTCTCCACTCAAGGCTCAGCCTGCCTGCCTCCAAAAGCCTCTATCCTTCCTACCACGTCCACTCATCTCTCTTAACAACCTTTCATTTTAATTCTTAATGTAAAGGCTAGGAGACCAGATCCACTCACACACAGTTCCATGTAACCTGGTTAAGAGACAAGCGGAGAGGTCCATAAAATGCAGACGGTCCCTCGCCCGGGCTCCCTCGAAACAACCCCACCGGTTCAGACCAGTCCCTGGGAGCGGCCCCGGGCCAAAGCACGGGGACATGGACACAACCTGCTCAAGTGTAGCTGACCAGCTTTGGGCAGAAGACTCTGAAAACACAGGTTACAACCCACCAGCTTCCAGAAGAGATCTAGCTCATCTATCTGGATAGATAGATCTACCTGGGTACTAACCCAAAGAGATGCTCATCTTCGATTAACCAACATCCTCTTTGATATGCACACATACTGGCAAAAGGATGGATGGGCTGCCATTCACACAAGTGTGAATCATTATTTGAAATATATTTAAGGTCCACAGAAAGGAGTCTAATACAAGGGCCAAAGATTTCATCTGAGAGCTTGGAGCACTGAGATGACTAGGATGGTCTGGAGGGCTGGCAGCTGTCATACCTGTAGCTCTTACCTAAACCTTCCCACAGTCCTTCGGAGTAGGTAGCATCAGCTCCATTTTCCAGATGTGCAAACTGAGAGCAGTGAAGTTAAGCAGCCTGCTCCCAAATAGGTATTAAAAAGTGCACTGGGGTGGGGGACACCTAGCTGACTCAATAGGTATAGCATGCACTCTTGACCTCAGAGTCAAGATTTCCCCAGTTCAAGCCCCAGTGGGGCCTACTCTAAAGAACTAAATAAAATAAAATACTAAAAAAAGTTTAAAAAAAAATAAATAAAAGTGCAGAGGCAACTGGGTGATTCAGTTGAGTGTCTGCCTCTTGATCTCAGCTGAGGTCTTAACCTCATGGTTATGAGTTCAAGCCCTGCATTGGGCTCCATGCTGGGCACAGAGCCTACTTTAAAAATTAACTAAAAAAAAAAAAAGTGCAGTGGGGGCAGCAAAATTAGGGGAGAGGTACCTCTCTGTCTCTTACTTCCTCACAACTAAAGCTTGATCCAACCTCAAAATTTCAGGGACGGTTCCTCAATGGTCTCCCCAGCAGGTCGAGGGCCGCAAGCATAGTTTCTCTATGAAAAGATGAGTTCCATACAATCATCTTCGAGAACTTCTTTAGAACCCAATCCCAAAGTTAGAACCCAATCCCAAAGTTAGGACTGTGGCTTCCAAGCGAGAATCTAAGGAAGAAGGGCGCCTGGGTGGCTCAGTTGGTTACACGGCTGCCCTCAGCTCAGGTCATGATCTCAGGGTCCTGGGATGGAGCCAAGCGTCAGACTCCCTGCTCATGGGGAGTCTGCTTCTCCCTCTGCCTCTGCCTCGCCCCCCAGCTTGTCCTTATTCTCTTTCAAATAAATAAATAAAACCTTAAAAAAACAAAAAAGGCAGAAATCTTAAAAACCAAAAAGGAATCTAAGGAAGAGGGCAGACAAAGGTGCACCATGCTACCCACCTTTGGAAGCATTTCCATTTAACTCACACTACCACTTGGCAAGGAATGACCTCACATATTATATATTTACTGATGGGCTTCCTCCATCACTTATTAATAGAGGAAGTACGGTACAAAGCAATTAATGGTCTGGGACTCTATGGGATACCTCAGCCACTCATGGATTTGAATCCATTTGTCTGGAGACCCGAAGCCCAGCTCTTCTAAGTAACTCTGTCTCAGCCTTGGGTGTCTCTCAAGAGCCACTGTCCAGGCTGACCTGGCAGGAAATCTGTGAAGACCTGGCTTTCAAGATAACATCTGAAACTGCTATTTACTGGGGTGACGGGGTGGCTCAGTCAGTTAAGCGTCCGCCTTCAGCTCAAGTCATGATCTCAGGGTCCTGGGATGGAGTCCACATCAGGCTCCCTGTTCAGCAAGGAGTCTGCTTCTCCCTCTCCCTCTGCCCTTCCCCCTGCTTGTTTATTCTCTTTCTCACACACTCACAAATAAACAAAATCCTCAAAAGAAAAAAAAGAAAAAAGAAAAGAAATTGCTATTTCCTGAGCCTGTATTACATGTCAGGCACACAGGAGGCATTCTACTGAACTCCAGAGATGAGGACACCAAGGCTCCGAGGGCGATTTGTCCAAGGCCACAGAACCAGAAAGTGGCTGAGCTGTGAGTCCAACTAAGGAGTGTCCTACTCCAAACTCGAGTTTTTAAAACTACAGTATGATCCTGCCTTTTTCCAAACCAGAATCAGGAAACTTCCCATCCCCTTCCCTTGTCAACCAGTTCCTTCGGCTTCTTTCAGTTGCTCACAGCCAAGTTTCACATCTATAGGAGCTCCTGCCCGGCAATAAACCTTTTCTGTCACTGTTTGAGGGTTGAAGTCACTACTCTGGAGAGTTTCGGGGGGGGGGGGGGTCATTTGCTTTTTAATGACTTAGTTCCGCACTGCTCCCAAAATGGCATCTGGCAAAAAAAAATTAAAAATAAACCCTTTCCCTTCAAGACCCAACTCCAACACCACTTTCTCTGCAAAGTTTTCCTCCATCCCTATCACTGAGCAGCACAGCTGCTTGGCTATTATCAAGAGCACATAGACAACAGACTTATTTTCCCTTTATTCTGATGTTACACAAGGAAATTCATGCTCCTAAAGACGACACATGCTTAGAAAATAAAAGCCCCTTCCCAAACCGCTCCCTCTAAACAACCCATCAATAAAATAAAATTTCACAGATTTTTTTTGGCTAGAGATGCAAACATGGTTCTTCAACGTTTCATCAACTCTGAACACCAATAGTTGTAAAATGCAACATGATTTTATCTTTAAAAACCATTGCTGTGAAACAAACCATGCCAGGACGCTGCCTCATCGCTCAAAAAATCGAATTTCATATACACGGTACCTTTTTTTTTTTTTTTTTTAGCATACGTCAATCTTGCACCTAAAGAGGAAAACAGGGGTGCCTGGGTGGCTCAGTCGTTAAGCGTCTGCCTTCGGCTCAGGTCATGATCTCAGGGTCCTGGGATCAAGCCCCGCATCGGGCTCCCTGCTCAGCAGGAAGCCTGCTTCTCCCGCTACCATTCCCTCTGCTTGTATTCCCTCTCTCGCTGTGTTTCTCGCTTTCAAATAAATAAAATCTTTAAAAAATATATATTAAAAAAATAAATAAAGAGGAAAACAATAAGCAAAATAAATTGGATAAGGTATACCTAAAACAACTTCCCAGAGCGAGATCAACATCCGTGCTTTTCCACATACTCTCACCCTGGTTCCATGAGCTCGGGCGGCATCAAGAGCATCCTCAGGAATGCCCCAGAGCGGGCCCAAAGATTCTCTTCCTCCCCTGCATCTGTTCCACATGCTTTGATGCGCGTGCGTGACCACATCGCAGACCCTGACCGCTGCCGGCCAGGCACCTCAGGAGAACACGTCGCGACTTCAAATATACGAAAAGTTGCATCTCGGAATGCACGAAATCCAAAACACAGCCTCCTCCCTGGATGCTGATGATCTCTTTACAGGCCTGTTTCCCTTGCTGAACTACCAACTTTGCAGGGGTGTTCATTGATCATCAATCTTTGACCACCTTTGGCCGATCGCCAAACCCCTGGCACCCGGTAGCACCTGTACATATTTAAACATCCAGAGGCAAGTAGCAATTCTATACAAACTGGGAGTTTCTGGATTCAAAGTGCCCGTGGTGGAAGGAAGAGGGAAGAAAGGAATGAAAAGCAGCAGGCTCATATCCTGGAAGCCGACAGGGTCATCCCTCCCATCCCCCGACCCTGCTACATCAAGGGGCTGAGGGGCTCTGTGGGCAGCCTCACTAACTGGGAAGTGAAACCACCTCTGCAAGCAGCCAGACAAGAATTAGTCCCAGAAACCCCTTGCCGGCAAGCCTGACACACACCTCACCTCTATAATCACATCTGGAATCAACGGCTACACTCCCAAAGGGTGACAGATGATTGTCAAACAGGGGGAAAATGGTTCTGTTCATTTTATTGCTTTTCCTGCGATAGAAAGATGCGACCTTCTCCGTGTATGTCTGTATTTTTAAAACCAACCAAGTCCATCTTAGTGAATTCCATAAAGATTCGGTGTTTATTCACAAATACGGCGGGGAGAAAAATCCCATTCAGAGTTGGGAGGTATGGCCAAATTTAGATGGGATTTGAAGAAATAGAATTTCTAGAGCGAGGGTTCCCAACCAGAGGCAGACACCACCACAGACCTCTTAAAGATACAGAAACTCTGCACGCAACCCATCCTTCCAAAATCTCCAGGGGTAACATCCAGGCCTCTGAAAAGATCTGTGGAGACCACAGTGCACGAGCTCAGACGGGAATGCGCGTGCAACAGAGGCTCCCCAGGGCAAGCGTGGAAAGTAGCTGACCTGGATCTGAGTCAGAATCATCCAGAATTAGCCACGCAAAAGGATCTGTGTACAGTGCATTAAAAAACCCAGAAGTCAAAATGCAGGAAAAGATGAGGGGCCTGGAAAGGTAAGCGAGAACCTCCAGGGAGGGTGGGCTGGGAAAGGGACAGCCGGTCTGACCCTAGCTTCTTCCCCTAGGGTCTGGCACGAACTGGGGACACAAGAATTTGCTGAATGAGATTCACATGGCTGATAAGTGCAGGGTGATGCCCGTCATCGGATTCCCACAGAGCCACCTACTGTGTGCAGACTCCAGCAACTCAGGAAAGAGGCCCTCTGTCAGGTTCCCCACCAGAAGAGTAGTTTTCTTGCAGCTTCACTAGACACCTGAGTAGAAGTGTTCTAGAAGTATTTCCCTCTTTAACAATCCAAGTCATAAAGGAAGATGCTTCCTGCCTCCAAATCACAGGGGACCCTTCTCCTGGTTTCCAGTTATGTAGACATCAATCAATTTTATATTCTATGATTCAGGTAAAACTCAAAGGTGAAAGGAAATTAGGGAGTTTGAAAGCACAACAAAACCAGAAACCTTTTATCAAAATAAGAACGAACAATAGCGGCCTTATCTTATCTCTCCAGTGTTTAAAACAAAGGCAGATTTTGAATTACGGGAATTTCTCAGCTCTCCATCGGGTAGCTTGTTTTCTGTTTCTGCTATCTATGAAAATACTTGCTGAGGTCTTCCAAGTGTTCCAGATTTCAGGACAGGGCTGCCTGACTCCTCAGCTGATGGGGCTCTTTCTAACTCTACCCACCACTGTCTCCCAAAGGCTTGGAGATGAAAAGGCAGCCCGAGAGAATGGGTTGAAAGAGATTCCACCAAAGGAAGCCTCGCTCACAATGGTTTCAATGGTTTGCAATCAGTTAGCCCCCAGGACATCCCCAGCCGCAATGATGGGTGATCTGAAAATGAAGCATATCAAAATGCTATTGATAAGCTAAATTACCAGACAGCTTATCTGAGGCCCACATCCGCCATATGGTGCCCCAACTTCTGCCGCCTGTTGCGGCCACAACAATAGGCACGCCTACCCAGAGAGCACCCGCCACAGAATCCCAGCAGCAGCGGCATGTGGGGCGGCTGCTGTGTTTACATTTTATTTTGTGCCATTAGCCTTGTGGCTCCCCCGATCCCAGGAAACACAACACACCTTCCACGTCAAAACATGCACTACCTACAGGACACATGCGTGCCCAAGGTGTGTGTGTGTGTGTGTTTGTGTGTGTGTGCGTGTGCACACGCACGCATGCACGTGGGCAGGTACACATCAGGTGAACAGAGAAAACCAGATGTCAGCTCCGGCAAGGGAGCTGCGGGGTGGGGGAGGGCGGATCCTGCTGGCTCCCAGCGAGAGTGGCAAGCAGACAATGCGCTTTTCTCCAAACACTCAGGCGGGCGGGCCTCGGGGAGTGGCTATTTAAAACATTTGGCTCCTTTTATTTCACCACCATGGAAGTGAATTCGGCTCTTGAGTGCCAGAGCAAATGAAGTCATTTGGTTTCTGCGGGCTCCCTTTGCATTTCAGCAGAAGTCAGACCGGACGAGAAAGTCGGAAGGTCCAGCTAAAGTTGTTCTTTCTTCCAATTAAAATTGATTCCACAGAGGATTTGGTGCCTGGGCTTCATTAACTTTTTTTTCTTGGAAAAGGCATGAAGGTCGTAGAAAATTTAAAGGACAGAAGGCAGTGGAATGCTGTCAAAGACGACTCCTGTCACAGAATGCCATCAAGTCAAGATGTAAAGACGAACAAATGAGATCACCTTCTAAAGGCTTGCGTGGTATCGAAGATTAATGGTGGGTTTCACTGAATGAATTCATAAGATTTCTGCATTTATTGCTTTCTACTCTACCCTGTAAAGAGGATTCTATCTTTTACAGAGATTGTATCATTAATGGTAATAAAATATGCATTTATTTAGTTTACCATTAGGGAAAAGACACTGGTTTTCAAAGAGAATTCAGCAACACATAGCATCTGGTTGTGCAAAAATGTACAAGATGCAGGTTTGGATACAGTGCAAAGCCAAAAAAAAAAAAAAAAAAAAGACAGTCAATCGAACATTCAGATCTAGTTAACTATTATAAAAAGGCACTCATTTCACCCCCCTCCGCAATTACCAACACCTTAGTAGACAACATTCTTGGATGAACTTTTCAAATTTTCTTAAACATTCTCAGTTAGAAAAAAAAAAAAAACAACCTCCTTTCAAGTTAAATTGAGATTGCACTTGAACTCCATCCAAGAGTGGAGCTGAACTGAATTATGA
This sequence comes from Procyon lotor, assembly GCA_028646535.1. Classification (NCBI taxonomy): domain Eukaryota; kingdom Metazoa; phylum Chordata; class Mammalia; order Carnivora; family Procyonidae; genus Procyon; species Procyon lotor. The sequence continues at coordinate 36,313,793 of CM053613.1, forward strand.
TAATTAGAAAGCTGTGCCTATAAAAAAGCAGCGCAGTTCATGTATTTTTTTTAAAAGTTCATGCCAGAGAATATAAGTTCAATATGTTCTCACATAATTAACATTTCCCACCATTAGCAGCAGTTTTTCAGTTTATATATCAGTAAAAACAACAGCACTCGTCATTGTTGTATATTCCCAGTCAATAGTGTTTCAGTCACTGTACACATACATCTAAATCTGTCAGATGCCTAAAAGCAACCAGAATTCCCCACTGGAGATGATGGTGGTGCTTAACTTGTTCATTAGTAAGTCGCTTTTTTTTCTTCTAAACCCATTTTCCAATGCTGGGCCCTGTTCTCAAACTAAAACTGCTAATGAAATCCTAGGGCAGAGCCTTAAAAACTAATGTGAAAAAGAGCAGAAAGCATTACATCAGGATTGTAAATATTGATGGAGATGGTAAATATGGGGGGATGCAGCCAGGATGGACACTTCCCTTGGCTTGCCACAAGAGTAGAAAAGACAGCCTCTAAGAGCCGCGTGCCCATCCCCCCAATCAGAAGAGAGGCCAGTGGTTTCACAGTTAGCTAGGACTCCCAGACTATGGAAACTATTTTCTGAGAATCCTCCCAACCATGCAAAGAGCCAGTGGACAGAACTTAAGAACAGAGTGAGACCCACCCTGTAAGAAATACCATCCTCAAAACCCACCCTTCGGGGCATCCCATTTGCTTTCTCTAAGGTAAAAATACATATTCCAAAATTCTCTTATTTGGCACCATGAGGAAAGCTGAATCTCTCTTTAGCGATGGCTGAATTTCAACTCTTAAGTTCCGATGTGGGACAGGGTCAGAGAAGCTGATGATGAGAACCTTTACGGGCTGGGGACTCTCAATAACTCACAGCTTGGAAACAAAATAAAAACGCACATGAAAACACCCCAGATATTCCAGCATTCCACAAGCTATCCCAGAAGAGGGAAGGCCCAAACTTCCCAGATCTCGGAAGTACACGGTCATTGCAATCCAAGGGGGACGAAGCTGGTATTTGTCAAAAAGCCCAGCCCTGAAACATTAAGGGCTTAGCACCGACCTGAATTACTTGATCTTATCACCTTTGTGAAAGAATAAAATATATCACTGATACTGTTCAAACATGATTTGGGACCTCATTTAAATACCACAGCGTCATCTGTGGCTTCTACAGATAAAATAAGAAAAAGCACCAGCCCACTATAAACCATCATTCCAGCCAACAGTCAGTCCCCAATAGCCCGGCAGCAGAGCCCAAGTTTGTCAAAGGGCAAGAAGCTTACAGTACACTTTTTTTTTTGCCGAGTTCAGAAGTAGAACACTAGCCTTTGCTGCCGTTCCAGTCCCTGAACTCTAAGGAGGAAGCTGCAATGCACACCTTTGTGGACAGAGAAGTGGGCTCTGACTTCCCTGCAGTGCTGCCCAGAGAGCAGGACACCTGCTCCAGCCGGTCGTCCTCAGCCTTTGGAAAAAACAGACCTACAAAGTTTTACCACTAAATGGATCCAACCCCTAGGCCCAGCTTTCACACGGCAGCGTTTTTATTCTTTCGCAATCTCTTTATTGGGAACAAGACAACATGCCTAAAATACAAGCTTAAAAGTGTTATCTACCTACTGTCTGCACGTGAACACAGTCATTTTTACGCACGCAGTCATCTGCACCAACCTTCTGAGTGATAAAGCACCGCGATTTTCATTTGCAGGCAGTATAATTGTGCTCACAATTAACACATAATAGTACATGAGATTAGAGGAAAAAAAGTAAACCCGCAGATGCAGAGGCTCTGGTGTGACCACCACATACGAGAGATCGACCCGTTTCTAAAACAAGGAACCTTCAAAATATTGTTAATGGCACGGCTCATTTCTTCAAAGGCCTAGCTAACATCTGAGGTCTACATTCTCCAACTGCTCCTGGTACACACTTCCCCACTGAAGATGTAACAGATACGATCTGGAAACGGATGCTACACTACAAGTATATTCTCAGATTTTCCCACTGAGAAATGCCCTCCTATACCAGCCAGCTGAGCTGCAGCGTCAGAACTCAGAACTGTTTCTAAAGGACTTTAGCACAAGCAGCAAAAAAAAAAAAAAAAAAAAAAAAAAACCCGAACACTCTTTCGGTTATGACATGCTTGTCCTTGTTCTTAATAAGAGGAGACATTAGTCCTCCAAAGTGAGCTTATGAATACATTATTCCTGCTGTATAAAGTAACAGGGTGGTAGAGGAAACCGGGAAGGGAAGAAGCTGGAAACAGCTGACTTCCCCCAGTGTCGTTCAACCCCCCTCTCCACCCCGCCCAAAACCTGCCATGACATATAATTAGTTTGCTGCTGGGGCCTAGGCACACATTGTACCACAATGCAAGGAAGCGCCTCTCCGCCTCTCAGTGAGAAATTTGTTTCAAATCGCCTCAAACTAAACTAGGTTGCCCTCCCTCTTTAAATTAAATCTCATTAAGTACATGTCGTGGTGAGTCCTGGTTTATGTTTTGGGAAAAGGAAAAAGGAAAAAAAAAAAAAAACCTCCATCAATCTCTCAAGCATGTTCTCTGGATGGAGTTCTATTTGTTACTTTATGAAAGATCACTGAGAGGACGATTCTAAACAAAGATTCTTTCCTGTTTTTTCAAATCTTGTTGTCAAGGCAAAGTATCACACTGGTTTTGTTTCAAAATTGTAAAAAAGAAGAAAGATTATTCTAATATTCACCTAAAGCTGCGGACCAAATAATAGTAAGTAAAAATAAAATGGTCTACATTGGCACTTTCATACCATCAGCAAGAATTCAGTAATGAATACAGCTTATCAGCTCATTTTTTAAGCCAACAACAAATAAAAGAATTACAAACTCTGTTTAAAATCTGAAACCTGAGAGCTCAACGAGTTGCACATACAAAGAAATACTAAACAAAAATATCTGTGACCATTTATGGAAATAGTGAGATTAGGAAAATAAGCCTCCCCCCAAAATAATCAACAATTTAAAACCTCGCTGTTGACAAAGGTTCCACTAAATCCATTTGTCTTTCCTGAATCACTTTGTAATTAGTTCTACTATTTCCTTCTGAAAAGGAAAGATTCTTAACCGAAGTTGGATCTCAGCCTGGCCCCGAAGATCCTGCTATTTACAAAAGGGCACAGACCCGATAGTGAAAGGACGAACCACTGGGCACAGCCTAAGATATGTTCCCCAAGCACGCCTCAGAGTACCCTGGCCCCATGCAGGACACACCAGCAAAAGCCAACGCAGACTGCTGAAAAAGGAGCCCATGCCTGCTCTGACAATGCAGGCAGATCTCAGGCTCCTAAAGGGAAGGGTCTACTCAGGTAACCACCTGCAGGAACCCGGCACACGGCAAGTGATCAGACCACCAAAACTTCCAGAAACAATCAAGGAGGGTGGGGAGGAAGAACCATGTGGTTGCCCGAAAGTGTTAAAAGTGTTCTGCTCCTTTGCAGTATCTGTAGCATTTTAAATTTTCTTGTTTAATCATTTTGAAATCTGATAGGTTTTGCAGACCTTTCTGTCCCAGGACCTGGGCTCCCTCCAAAGCACTGTTTTTAAAACAGGCCTTTTTACATTACCCGCTCCTGGAACATCATCTGTCTCTAAGTTTCCAGTGCTTACTGAGGTCAATTTTCATTTCTGCAAATCACAGGCAGCCACTTGCTTCTGAGAAGTTAACAAGCCTCCTGAGAAATGCTGGTGGCTGCTATTTCATTGTTTCATAAATATTTTTATACAGTGACACCATTCAACTTTGAATAAATCTTTAAAAAGAAAGACAATTAAAAAGCAAAGAAAATTATGATCTGGATTTTTATTTACGTGGGAGGAGAATAAGGGAAGTGTGAGCCCTCCATTGTTTTCAACGCATTTAAAATGCTGCTTCAGTTTTTCAAAATACTTATATACATAAATGCATTTTAGAAAAAAGAAACTCATGGAAGTTGAACTTTCTTGAAAGTGGGCCTCTGGACTTTTGAAAACAGTGTTGCTGCTATGAACAAAGACTAGAAGTACACCCTGATTTTCTCCTCTCCTGGGGATCATTTCTCTTCCAATAAACAAACAAATCCCCCAGTATTTCCTACCGAAGGGAAGTTTTCCAGGGAGAGTCTTCTCCAGGGTTTGGTGGTAACTGCGACTCAGTCTTTTTTGGACACAATGTTTCTGCTGACTCCTGAAAATTTTCCACTTGAATGTGCAATGAAGCGGCGGCGGCGGCGGCAGCAGCAACAGTCCTGGAGAAGCGGCAAAGGCGACCGTGCCTTCTTTCATCTTTGAGAAGGAGCGAACCCCCGCCGGCAGCACGAGTCGGCGCAGACCCCGGGCCGGCCTCGGGGGGCCCGGGCGCCCGGGGGAGGGGGGACCCGGTGGGGGCGGCGAGGGGGGGGGCGGCCGGCTCCCGGCTCCGAGGCGGCGCCGGCGGCTCGTCCCCGCCCGCGCCCGCTCCGAACTTCTGACTTCCCCGAGCAAATCGTGAAACCGCCCGAGGGTGTGAGGGTGTGTGCGTGTGCGTGTGCGCGCGAGCGGGCGGGCGGGCAGGCGAGGGGGGCGCGGGGGGCGCGGCGCGGCCGGCCGGGCGCCTCCAGGGCCGCCGCCGGGGGCCGCCTGTTGCCGCGCGGGCTCCGCAGCGCGCGGCCCAACTTGGCGTCCCGGCAACTCGCGCGGCGGCGCCGGGCCGCTCACCTTGAAGGGGGCGCGGGGGCCCGGCCCCGGCCCTCCGCGTGCCCGCCCGCCGCACACAAAGCGGAGCCCGCAGAGAAAGAGCGGCCCGAGCCGGACGCACCGCCGGCCCCCCGCCCCCGGCGCCCGGTGCGCCGCCCGCACCCAGCATCAGCCCCGCGCGCCAACTTACCTCGGCGAAGGGAGCCGCCGCAGCGCCCGGCGAGTCCGAGGCAAACTTCGGCGCCGCTTCCCCCGCCCGCAGTTCGGTGCCCGGCTCCCTCCCCGGCTCCCGGTCCCCGGGCCGGGCCACCCCACCCCTGCCTAGCGCCGCTCCTGCCCCGGGGCCGGCTGGGCGCACTGGGCTGCTGCCCGCGGCTCCGGGCAAAGGCGGACGGGGTGGGGGGGCTTCACTGCATGGCCTGTCCCCGGACGCGGCCGCCCCGGGCCCGGGCCCCGCCGCGCGGACTGGCCCGCAGGGTGGAAGCGAGTCTGCAAAGTGCTTGGTGGGCGCCCGCGGCGGGCGGCGGGGCCGCGGCGGCGGCTGCAGAGGCTCGGCTCGGCTCGGGCGGCGCGGCGCGGCGCGAGCGATGCTAAGAATGTTCGGAATGAGGACAGGAATGAAATGAACGCCAGGACCGAACTCGCTCCGGAGGGGTGGGGCCTCGGTGACGTCATGCGGCCTGCCGCCCGGGGCCGGGGGCGGGGCCTGCCGCCGCCGGTGACGTCATGGGGATTCGGGGCGGGCCCGGCTGGGCCGACTCGCCGTTGGGGCGCGGGCTCCCCCCGCAGGGGCGGCGGGGCGGAGTCTCGCGCCCACGGGGGAGCGGGGCGCGCGCGGGAGCCGCCTCGCCCCCTCCCCCCCACCCCCCGCCCGGGCGCGGGCTCGGGCTTTGTCCCGAGCAGGGCGGGGCGGCGGGCGGCCTCGAGGTGCTGGCGTCCGCGCGGAGAACTCTGGAAGCCTGGGTTCCCTCCGAGGCCGGGCGCCGAGGCCGGAGTTGCGCGCGCCGCGCCCACCCTGCCTCAGTTTCCCTCATCCGGGACGCGGAAGCTCGGCCGACCGCCTAGAGCGCTCCCGGACTCGTGGAAGACTCCAAGTTCGAGGAAGAGAAGTTTCTTTTCTGGAAATTCAGGTGGCGGTTCTCCGGCGCCGTGGAAGCCTTCCCGGGGCCGGATTCCCAGCCTGCCATTTCTTTCTCTCTTGCACTTGTATAAAAGTTCGCGGCGCTCATTCAAATGGAAGTCGGCCCTTTTGTTGGGAAGGGAAACCTTTAACATAGAAAGCATAATTACAGACTTCGTAATAATCTGTCCTGCTAGCACGGTCTTCTCCAGCTTGCTCAAGAAATTAAGTTCACTCATCCCTGTGGGTTGTACTTTTCGAAAGTAACGGGTTAGGTAAAAACTCCCCGAATTTTAAAATGCTACATCCGGCAACTTCAGGCCACTCCTTTTGTGTGTGCGGATAAACTTCTCTTCCATTATAAAAAAAATAATTTTGTCGCCACCTTTGGAGGCGCACAAGTGTCACAGTAGACCCAGTGGGTAAATCAGAAAACGGCTGGATAAAGTCAGCCCTCTATGGCAGGACTTGTCTAACGTTTTCCGTGACTGTCTTGTGCAGTTTCACTAAGATCGAAGTAGCAAAGCAATTCACGTGCTGTTGACCTTTCCTTCTAGGCACTTTGCTCTCCTTTCCAGTTGGGGCCCCAAGATAAATAATGGCACCTATTTTATTTGTCCCTAAACCCCCTAAATATGGATAGTTGAGGGAACCAGAACGTGACTGCTATGGCACATTTTGTACAAAACGTAGCTTTTACTAATGTTTTTAATTGAAATTTTTATTGTGATAATTGAAGATTCACATGTTGTAAAAAATAATAGTACAAAGAAACCTTTTGTTCACTTTGCCCAGTTCTTCCCAGTGGTTAATTTCCTCCAAAACTATAATATAGCACAATCCCGATATTGACATTGATGCAGTCCACCCCTCTTACTGACATTTCCCGGGTCTTAATTGTACTCATTTGTGTGTGCCTGTATTTCTATACAATTTTCTCACGTGTGTAGCTATCCACTACCACAGGTAGGTACTATGCATTTTATCTCTAGTTTGCATGAGATAATAAGGTGATACAATGAGGTTTGCAGTAATGACCCCAGCCACCTTCTCATTGGTTTTTGGAAATGTGTTAGAAAAACATAATTAATTTGGCATTAAAACTGTGCTAGGCATATCCCTCTCCAAATATCATCTAAATGTGCTAAGCATATCCCATCTCCAAATATCTTCTAAAAGTACCAGAGTCTGATGGTTGTGCAAGCCAGACAGTAGGGTTGCTAAACCACAGTTTGTTGGCCCAGCGTACCTGAACATTTTTCAGACTCCAGCTCCCATCTCGGCCACCTGGCAATACAAAATATCCTATTTCTTACTGAATTGAGGAAAAATACCTTGGCCTGCAATTCTGAGCTCTTCATGACCAGTATTTTCTGCGGCTTTTCCCACTTGCATAGATGTTTCCTGAGACTTATCTTAAAAACCTCTTCTAGAAAGACTACTCAACTAGATATTTCCTCCTTAGGACCCTCAAAAGTCCTTGTTCCAGACACATTATTGTATTCTGTAGTTACCTGTGTGCTGGGATGCCCCTATATCTGAGTCCAAGTGGACTGGGTCTCATTTAACTAACTGTACACCTCCCAAGACCTACACACAAGTGGAAATAACTTTTGTGGTCTCCCCGCGTATTTTCACATTCCTTGGCTACCCACCGGATGGTGCATAGGACCTGTGGATGTCAGGGCCCAGCAGCTGTTCACCCCTGGCATCTGAGGGCGGGTACAGTAGCTGCCACCTGCTAAAACTAGCATGTACACGCACTTTCAGGACTTGGCACTTTACATTTGCCACTTCAGTCCTCATGCCACCTGTACAAGGTAATGATTCGTAGCTCAGTTTATGCAGGTAAGGAAACTAAGGTATAGGAAGATCCACAATGATCTGCAGTCTGGAGTGAGTAAAGCCAACACCTGAATTCCTTCAGGTTTGTAACCACTGAACTCTACTGCCTCCAAAACTATAACAGATCTATAACAAAGCAGTTGGATACCAGGCACTTTTTTAAAGTACTTTCCACTCATCACCTCACTTAATCCCTCACCATCACCCTATAAGGTGGGTATCATGCTTATCTTCTAGATGAGCAAACTGAGGACAGATAGAAAGTACAGAGTGAGGATTCAAATCCAGACAGTCCGGCTTCACATTTCATGCTTCTACTCAGCTGCCCATAAATACTGGCAAAAGATCAACCATGTGCAGGGGTGATGTACCCTGAGATGTAACAATTATATGTATCACCTATGATGCAAGAGAGTTCATTACTTCCAAGTCTTAACCAAGGAAGAACCTAACTTGTAACACATTAGGAGAAACAATGATCCACTTGATGATAACACTTAGTGCTGAAATGGAACTCAGCCAGCCCTAAGCTAGAAAGGAGAGCTGGCAGGTTAGAACTTACTCTAAGGAAGCACCTGACTCAGGAAGATGCTGCTTTGGAAAATAAGTAAAGATGTATATTAACATTAATGATATAGTTTGTCTCATTTCTAATGAAGTTGAGTAACTTACAGGACTGTAAATTGGTTTAACCTCTGGGAAAGTTTGGTATTAACTAATGAAGTCGAAGATATGCATATTCTGTGATCCAGAAGTTCTTCTTTGGAATATAGCCAGGAGAAATTCAGGTACATGTGCACCAGGACACACACGCAAGAATGTTTATTGGGGCATTTTTTTAATAACACCAAACAGGAGGCACACCTGGATGGTTTGGTTGATAGAGCATCCGACTCTTGATCTCGGGATTGTGAGTTCAAGCCCCATGTTAGGCGTAGAGAACACTTAAAAACAATAAAAATGCATTAAAAAATATTTTTTAAAAAAAGAGGATCACAAAATTAAAAAAAAAAAAAAAACACATGACTAAACCAGAAACGACCCAAAGGTCCACTAATAGCAGAAAAGGTATGTGAATTGTCACATAATCATGGAATCGTATACAAGGTTGACAGGTGAGGGCCATGCAACAACCTAGATGAATGCTAGAAATATAACATTGAGTGAAAGAAGCACAAAATAAAAGAATCCATATAGTGTAATTGTATTTATATGAAGTCCAAAAACAAGCAAAATTTAACAGCATTATTTGAGGTATTCTTAGGTATATACCGAGGTGGTAAAACTGGAAAGAAAAAAAACAGAAAAACACCAATTACCAATAAATCTGGGATAGTGCTTACCAGCAGGAATAGGGCATTGCGACAAGGAAGATAAACATGTGAGGGGGACTTTTGAAATGTGGGCAGTGTTATATTTTTGCCTGCTTACATGGATGTTTACTGTAATCCATTAAACTTTGCATGGACATCCTCCTTTATCTGAGGGGATGCATTCTAAAACCCCAGTGAATGCCTGAAGCTATGGATAGTGCTGAACCCTATATACGTTATATTTGTTCCTATGCGTACTTACCTATGATCAAGTTTGGTTTATAAATTAGGCACAATAAGAGATTCACAATAGTGATAAAATAGAACAATTATAACAATACACTGTAATAAAAGTTATGTGAATGTGGTCTCTCTAGCTCTCTAAATATCTAGTGCTGCACTCACGCCTCTTCCTGTGATGAGGTAATGGGGAAAATAGACCTACAATGAGATGAAGTGAGGTGAATGGCACAGGCATTGGGACGTAGTGCTAGGCTACTATTGACCTTCTGATGATGGGATTATCTGCTTCAGGAGCACAGTTGAACTTGGATAGCTGAACCAGACACAGAAACCGCGGATGGGGGTGTCGGGAGTGGGGGGGGAGCTACTATATTTGTTTTAGACACTCTTTTCTACACATCCATTGTATTTCACAATTTTTTTAAGTTAAAAAATATTAAAGAGAGCCACTACTATTCTGATGCCTCCCACGTGCCCACGGCTTGAGCTGGGTCTGAATCCTATCACACCTCCCTCCCTGCTCCATTTTCCTAACCGTTTCATTGTACACCATTCCCTCTCATCCAGATCATGAACTTCACTCTCTACGGATCCTTTCCATCAGCATTTAAACAGACAGAGGTCTCCCTCCCATCTTAAAAACGACAAATCCTGACCTCATCCGAAGCTTCTGCCTTCTCCCTTTCTCAACCAAACTTCAGAAAAGAGTTGTCTGGCCTCATTTCCTCCATTTCTTTATCTCCCACTATTCCTTGACTCTCTCCATTCAGGCCTTTGTCTCCATCACTTCTTCCCTCAAAACAGATGTTTTTCTAGCCCTCATGACTCGGTTTAGTTAGTTCGGTGGGCCTTTCATTGATCCCACCTTGGATTATTTGACATGGTTGATTATCACCTCTCTAAAACAGCCTCTCTTTCTGGCACAATTTCCTAGTTTCCCCTACTCTTCTGCTATATCTCATTGTCTTTCTCTGACCCATTCTCCTCTAGCTAGCTGTTAAATTTTATGGTTCTAGATCCTAGGCTTTCTTGTATTCTTACTTTATATCCTATCTCCAGCTGATTCTAACTAATTTACTGCAGTGGTTTCAATCACTAGGAGTTTGCTGTTGTCTTTCAAACATGCATATGCAATCCATATCTCTCCTTGAAACCCTAGATGTATATATCTAATGTCCTATTGGACAACACCATCTGGGCCTCTCAAAAGCATGTCAAACAATCTGTCCAAAACCATGGTCTTCCACTATGAGTATGATCCTCATCAGGTGTTTCCCATCTCTAGGAAAAGCACCAGAAGTTATCATGCTTGAGGCATCTCTACTTGCTAAAAACTCTTCAAGAGTGTACTACCACATTTAGAAAAAGTCATTCCCATGGCTCTGCATGATCTAACCCCTCCCTGCCTTTTCAGCCATCTTGTCTCTCTCCCGTCCAACTGTGTGCTCCTAGCACCCTGGGTAACTTTTAGTCCTCAAACTGACCATTGCCCACAATGCCTTTGTTTATGTTAGTACAGCTTCTTAGAATATCTTCCCCTTCCCCTATGCTCTATTTAAATTTTTTCTCCTGTTTTTCTTGATACCCCAGACTTTATCACATGGTTTTTTTATTATATTAGTTACCTAATGCCAGGTAACAAATCTCTCCAAAACTTAATGTCTTAAACCAGACAATAAAATCATTTATTGTCTCTCGTCATTTCTTTGGTTCAGGCATTCAGGAATGGCAGGGCTAGGTGGTTCTGGCTTATGGTCTCTCACGAGACTGTAGTCAGATGTCAGCTGGCAACAGAGTTAGCCGAAGGTGTGATTGGGACTGGAGTTTCTCCTTCAAAAAAAGGAGTGTGGCTGGCAAGTTGGTGTTGATTGTTGGTAAGAGGAGTCAGTTTCTCTGTACATACACCTATCCATATTGCTTGGTCGTCCTCACAACATGGTGACTTGAATTCAAAGCTAAACATTAAGAAAATGGGAAGAAATGGAGGGGAATAGGGGGAAGATAAGAGAGACAAAGATGCTGTTTCTTTTTTATGAACTAGCTTCAGAAACCAGACAACATCCCTTCTACCATATTCTTTTCATTAGAAGTGAGTCACTAAGACTGACCCACATCCAATGGGAGAAGAATTAGATACTACCTTTTAGAGGGGGAGTGTCAAAAAGTCTGCAAACGTATTTTAGAAATCACATCACCTGTACGATTCCTTCCTGGACTTATCACGGTCTGTAATTTTGTATAACGTAATTATATTATAAAGATGTGTATACTTCTATGATTATTTGATTAAAGCCTATCTTCACACACTAGAACATAAGGCCGTGAAATAAGCCAGTGGAACAGAATCATATCTGCTTTGCCTACCATTTTATTCCTAGCACCTAGCACGTAAGCTGACAATCAATGTAGAATAAATATGGGGAGTCAGTTAAGCTCCAACTCTTGATTTCTGCTCAGGTCATGGTCTCAGGGCCATTAGATCGAGCCCCACATCACGCTCTGCACTCAGCTCAGAGTCTGCTTAAAAGACTCTGCCCCTCTGCCCCTCCCCTCACCCCACAGGCTCACTCACTGTCAAATAAATAAATAAATCTTTTTTTAGGGGCACCTGGGTTAAAGCCTCTGCTTGGGCTCAGGTCATGGTCTCGGGGTCTTAGGATCGAGCCCCACATCGGGCTCTCTGCTCAACAGGGAGCCTGCTTCCCCCTCTCTCTCTGCCTGCCTCTCTGCCTACTTGTGATCTCTCTCTCTGCCAAATAAATAAATAAAAATCTTTAAATATAAAAATCTTTTTTTAAAAAAGAAAAAATATGAATGTTATTAATTATATGTCACACTTGGAATAGTCCTTTCAGGTAGGTGGCATTCTTTCTATTTTATAGATGTGGAATTAGAATGGTTGGAGAACATGTTTAAGGACCAGAGTTTGAATCTAGGTCTCTGTTGCTAAGCCAGAACTCTTTCTAGGGCTCCAGACGTCCTCCTAGGACCACAGAAGCTACACTGGCCTGAATGAAATAATCTCCTTGGTTTCCACATTTCCTCATCCAGAAGCCTAATTCCACTTTCCAGGTGTATGGATTCAAGGGCCTTAAAGACCTACCCAGAATCTGGTCATGAAAAAGAAATTCTCCAAAATAACGGATCCTTGTGAGTTTATCAGGAGCAAAAAGAAGGGAATGTGGAGTTTCTGAAACTGCAAACCTACTTGGAAAGGTCAACCAGAGTAGTTCCTGGAAAAACTAGTGCCTCTCAATAGCAAAATCTCCTATCTGTCTCCACTCCTATCTCCTTCACTCTCCTCCACTCCTGGCTTATCTCCTTCAGCAAGAAGAAAGGGACGGTTCAGTAGCTGCTCTGTCTGGTGAGGTGACCACTAGTGATTTGTGGCTTTTTAAATTAACTAAAATGAAATAAAAATTAAAAATCAGTTCCTAATCACA
>CM053613.1:36326950-36345082 GCA_028646535.1 Procyon lotor
TGTTTTGTTTCCCCCTATCTGGAAAGGAGGCGGAGGGTGGGGCGGGGAGGCAGTGGGGGGGGGGGGGGGGGGGGGGGGGGGGGGGGGGGGGGGGGGGGGGGGGGGGGGGGGGGGGGGGGGGGGGGGGGGGACAGGGAGAAAAAAGTCACAGGCTGTAGAGGCAGGCAAAATTTGTCTTGAATCTCGGCCTCATCGCAGACTTGATGTATAAAAGTGGGTAAGTGATCTCTCTTTATGTTGTGGCAGAATATTATTGGCCGGAGGAGAGGCTTATGAAAAAGATATGAACAGCGTGATATCATTTTTAGAATTTATTTTTTTAAAGTATATGTGAATATATACAATGTATGCACAAAAAAGACCAGAAAGCTACATGCCAAAATATTATAGATTAGGATTTTTTTTTCCTCTGGTCTATTCTGTGTTTCTCAAGTTCAAAGCACTGTGACTTTTTTTTTTTTAGAAGATTTTATTTATTTACTTGACAGAAAGAGACACAGCAAGAGAGGGAACACAAGTAGGGGAAGTGGGAGAGGGAGAAGCAGGCTTCCCTGCTGAGCATCAGGGAGCCCAATGCTGGGCTCCATCCCAGGATCCTGGGATCATGACCTGAACTGAAGCAGACGCTTAATGCCTGAGCCACCCAGGTGCCCCAAAGCACTGTGACTTTTATGAAGAAGGTCTGTTTTAAAAGTTATCTGAGTTAAGAACTGCAATATGATATTTTAGGTAGTTGGAATTATTTCTCTGGGTTGAACAGAATGTATCTTTTCTTTCAATAATCTCAAACATTCAGAAAAGATGAGAGGAAGTTGTTGACATGACACCCCATCACCCCCAAATTCTTTGGTGTGTTTTTCCTCCAAATAAGAACATCCGACCGCCTAAATTGGGAAATTGACACTTCTAAGCTTCAAACTGAATTCAGGTTTTCCCAATTATCTAATAAAGAGCTAAGGACCCCACCCCAAATCACGTGTTCCATGCAATTGTTGGGTCTCTTTCATCTCCTTTAATATGAATCCGTTCCTCAGCATTTTCTTAGCTTTCATGATTTTAATCGTTTTGAAGACTGCAGGTTATTGTGTCGCTTCCTTTGGGTTTGTGGTCGCCAGACTCCCAAATGGCTCACAGTGCTTCTTGCCTTCTGGTATTCATGCCCTCGTGTAAGTCCCCTCCCACCTTGACTCAGGGTGAGTCACAGGGTGACCTTATGACCTAGCCTAGACCTAAGCCTAGTCTTATGACCTAGCCTCTAGGTACCCATCACTTCCGTAGTGTCCCACTGGTCACACATGACCACCCTGTGGTGAGGTCATGTGTGACCAGTGGGACACTACGGAAGTGATGGGTACCCAGAGGCTAGGTCATAAGAGACACTGGGTCTTCTGCCTTGCTGTCTTAGATTGCTTGCTCCTGGGGAAGCCAGCCATTATATCAGGGTTATGTTCAAACAGCCCTGGGGAGAAGCCTATATGGAGATTAACTAAGGCATTCTATCGGTGGCCGCACGAATAAGCCACCTTGGAAGTGAGTTCTCTGGTCACCTCGGAGGAAAGCCTACGCCAGAGCTGCCTGCCCAAGTTGCTCCCAAGTTCCTGACCCATACCAACTGTCAAAGATAATAAATATTGTTTTAATCTACAAAGTTTAGGGGTAATTTTGTACACAGCAGTAGCCAACTAATATAGGTTTGTCTGTTTACTCGTGGTTAGATACTAGCTTCCTATTTGGGGCAGACATATGACAGTGGTCATGCTGTGTTCTTCTCATTGCATCCTCCTATGTCCTGCCTGGTCACAGTTTGTCCCATAATTGGTGATGTTAAGTCTGATCACTGTTAAGCCACTCTGTTTGTTAATAAGTAATTTATGGGGAGATACTTCGATACCATGTGACTACACTGTGTCTCACCAAACTTTCACTTTGTTCATTATTACTTTTTAAATCTGTAGAGATGCTTAGACTCCTATTTTATTCACTCGATTATAATCCATTACTATCATTTATTTTCGATGATCAAATCACACCACATTTGGCCAGTCAGAGCCCCTGCAACTGGCTTCCATGTCCTTTTGACCTATCCCATCATTTTTTGAGCACATTGCAACTTTCTAGTTCAGTGCTTTTCTCAGTATACCTTAATGGACAGAATTAGGTAATATATGTATGTATTCACACATACACTTACATTGGTATTTCTCTATCTCTTACTTACAATCATGAGTTTGTATTGGTACCTCCAATTCCGGTCGAATACCCTTAAATTCATTCTAGTTTTTTCTTTTTCACATTCCCTTCTCCACCCATGAGAAAACTGTCTCCTGTTATTCTCAACATATGACTTGATCAATCCCCTTATTGTAGCCAAATTATCTTCACCACTTCCTGCTTCCCTCCCCCCACAACATAGTTGCCCTCTTCACCCCTCTGAGGTTCCTACACACTACACTGGGGACATACTTTTCCAGCAATATAGTGGATTAGATATCCTTTTTTTTAAAAAATTATGTTCAGTTAGCTACTGTATCATCATTAGTGGATTAGATATCCTAACTGGCCCTTTGTATCAGTTTTTTTTTTTTAAGGTTTTATTTATTTATTTGACAGAGATCACAAGTAGCCAGAGGCAGGCAGAGAGAGGGGGAAGCAGGCTTCTCACTGAGCAGTGCTCCATCCCAGGACCCCAAGATCATGACCTGAGCAGAGGTCAGAGGCTTTAACCCACCCAGGTGCCCCCCTTTGCATCAGTTTTCTATTGGATGTAATGCAAACCACTCTAAAACTTAGGGGCTTAAAACGAAAATAATTTATTATTTCCTAAAATTCTATAGATACGCTGGGAGGTGGCTGGGAGGTTCTGCCTGTGTCACCTGAGTTCTCTCATGTGACTATGTTCAATGAGTGAGCTTGGTGGAGAATGGCCATTCTCAGATGTCCTCACTCACACGTCTGAGGTCCCAGCTAGGATGACTGAGATGTCTTGGCCTCTTTCCTCATGTCCGCTTTCATCCGGGACTTCAAGTGATGCTGGAAGTATTCCAGGATAGCAAAAGCAAAAAGGCCTCTTCAGTCATACAACATCACTTACACCAGATTCTATTAGCAGAGCAGGTCACAGGACAGCCCGGATCCAGACCTCACTTCTTAGTGGCAGGAACTGGACCAGCAGAGTTACATTGCAAAGGAGCACTGACCCAAGGAGGCGTAATTCATTGGGGCCATTAGGACCAGCATTTGCCACACTTTTCAAATGAAATGATAAAAATGTCAACTATGTATATATATGTATGTAGCTGACATTTTTATCATTTCATTTATATATATAAATGTTTATATATATAGACATCTCTAAACATTTTAAATATTTAAATTATTTAATTTAAATGAATTTAATTTAAATTAAATTATTTAATTTAAATTTAATTTAGTGATTAAATTATTTTAAATATTTTAAATATTTCTCTGAACTGGAAAGAACTTGACCTCTTAATAGGTGGTCCGTGGGAAATAGAAGGCAAAACTGGGGTCTACAAAAAGTGAACCAAATTCGAGACCCTTCCACAAAGCTGAAACCCTACCCTCATTGCAGGGGGATGAGAAAAACACTGTTACTGGAAAAAAAGGATGACAGCAGGAAAAACTTGCCTGCATTACTTGTCCTGGGTACTGGATGTCAGGGAAAAGAATCACCTGAAAATTCCTAACCACAAATTGACCATCAAATGGGTTCACACGGTTTTCTGGAGATGAGGTGGGGAAGGGTGGGGGTGGGGGTTTCGGGGGAGGGAGAGCAAGCTGATGGTGTTATTTATTTATTTATTTTGAAAGATTTTATTTATTTATTTGACAGAGAGAGATCACAAGTAGGCAGAGAGGCAGGCAGAGAGAGAGGGGGGAGCAGGCTCCCCACTGAGCAGAGCCCGATGCGGGGCTCGATCTCAGTACCCTGAGATCATGCCCTGAGCCGAAGGCAGAGGCCTCAACCCACTGAGCCACCCAGGCACCCCTGATGGTGTTATTTATTTATTTATTTATTTATTTTTTTTAGGGGCCCCTCTAGAAAGGCCGATGATGGTGTTATTTAAAGTGATCCCCTGTTGTTAGGCCCCTAGCGGACTGAGAGGTACAAACTGTAAACCCTCCCTGGAAAAAGTCAAACTCAATCCAGGCCTCCAAACATTCTTACAGATGAAGTTCCAACCAAAATGAGAAATTCTAATAAAAAATAATACATTCATTAAAAATATTCAAATTCTGCTCCCCTTGAAAATAAGAAACTTGTCATAAAACAAAATCACACACAAAAAAAACACAAAACAAAACAAAAAACAAAATCACAAAACATACTAAGAAGCAAGGCATCATCTGTGGGAACCAGCAGAAAAAAACATGAGGCAGAAATACAGCCTTTATGTATTCATACAATAGATTGTATGTCTACTGTATGTTCAGTTCAATATGTATTATGGACTGAGGTGTGTCTCCCTAGGATTTTATGTTAAAACCCTAAGCTTTGATGTGACAATATTAGGAGTAAGGAAATAATTAAGTGAAATGAAGTCATAAGGGGGAGACCCTGTTAGGATTAGTGTCTTCAGAGGAAAAGACCCCAGCACGCTGGCTCTCCATCATCTGAGCCCTTGGGAGGAAGGTGCTCTCATCAGGAACCCTACCATGCTGGCATCCCGGTTTTAGACTTCCGGCTACAAGAAAATAAATGTATCTTGTTGAAATCTACGGTATTTTGTTATGGCAGCTGATACAATATGTTTAAAAAATATATGATAAGCTTAAAATATACACATGGAATAACTTGGTGGAACTGAGAGAGACAGAAATTCTCAAAATTAAAATTTTGATAGTTGAAAGTACAAAAACAAAAACCCATTTGAAAGATGGGTTCCACCACTGGAGACAGAATGAGTGAACTGGATAATAGAGTAAATGGATTTATATGGAATATAAAGAGAGTGGAAAAATGAGAGGTTATGAGTTATGTTGGATATAATGAGAATGCCTAGTATACATCTAGTTGTATTTCTGAAAAGGATAATGGGGATGGAAAATTGGAGCCATCACGCACTGGAATGTTGGGGATGGAAAATGGTGCAGCCACTTTGGAAAACAGTCTGATAGCTCCTCAAAAAATCCTGAACAGAATTAACATAAGACCTGGAAATTCCATTGCTAAGTATTTACACAAGAGAAATGAAAATATACATCCACACAAAAATTTATATATAGGGGCCCATGGCAGCATATTCACAATAGCTAAATGGTAGAAATAACCCAAATGACAAATAAATAAACAAAATGTGGTATATCCATACAATAGGATATGATTTGGCAATAAAAAGGAATGAAGTGCAGATATATACTATAACATGAATGAATCTTGAAAACATTATAGTAAATGAAATTAATCACTAACAAATTACCACATATTGTAGGATTCTATTTATATGTAATTTCCAGAATAGGCCAATCTATGAAATATCCAAAATGGCAGAGCTATGGGAAAAGGAAGTAGATTAGTGGTTTCCTTGGACGAGGCAGGAACAGGTCGGGTAGGGATGCATAGTGATTACCGACAGGTATAAGGATTCTTTTGGAGGTAAAGTGTTCTAAAATTAAATTATGATCGTGGTTTACAATCCTAAATATTCTCCAAACCTTTTCTGTTTCTTTGTTTATTAAGTTTTTCATTTTAGTTCCAGTATTATTAACGTACAGTTCTGTATTCATTTCAGGTATACAATATAGTGATTCAACAATTCTGTACACTACTCTGTGCTCGTCATGGTAAGTCCTCTTAATCCCCTTCCTGTAGTTCATCTATTCCCCCCATCACACACCTCCCCTCTGGTGACCATCGGTTTATTCTCTATTGTTATGAGTCTGTTTCTTGGTTTATCGCTCTTTTCCCCCCTTTGTTTGTTTTGTTTCTTAAATTCTACATATGAGTGAAATCATATGGAATTTGTCTTTGACTTATTTCATTTAGCATTATGCTCTCTAGCTTTATCCATGTTGTTGCAAATGGCAAGATTTCATTCTTTTTTATGGCTGAATAATAGTCCAGTGTGTGTGTGTGTGTGTGTTCACACACATATACCTCCTCTTCTTTATTCATTTATCTATCAGTAGACACTTGGCCTGCTTCCATAACTGGCTATTGTAAATAATGCTGCAATAAACATAGGGATGCTTATATCCTTTTAGTTACTGTTTTTGTATTTTTTTGGTAAATATCCGGTAGTGCAATAACTGGGGCATAGGCTAGTTCTATTTTATTTTTTAAAGATTTTATTTATTTATTTGACAGAGAGGAGAGAGATCACAAGTAGGCAGAGAGGCAGGCAGAGAGAGGGGGGAAGCAGGCTCCCCGCTGAGCAGAGAGCCCGATGCGGGGCCTCGATCCCAGGACCCTGAGATCATGACCTGAGCCGAAGGCAGAGGCTTGAACCCACTGAGCCACCCAGGCACCCCAGGGTAGGTCTATTTTTAATTCTTGGTGGAACCTCCATACTGTATTTCACAGTGGCTAAGCCAGTTTGCATTCCCGCTAAGAGTGCATGAGTGTTCTGTTTTTTTCCATCTTCACCAACCCTTGTTTTTTCTCATGTTCTTGATTTCAACTATTCCAACAGGTGTGAGGTGATATCTCATTGTAGTTTTGATTTACATTTCCCTGATGATGAGTGATGTTGAACATCTCTTCACGTGTCTGTTGGCCATCTGGATATCCTCCTTGGAGAAATGTCTCTTCATGTCTTCTGCCCATTATTTAATTGGATTATTTGGCTTTTTGGTATTGAGTTGCATAAGTTCTTTATATATTTTGGATACTAACTTTTTATCGGATATGTCATTTGTAAATATCTACTCCTTTTCAGTAGGTTAACTTGTAGGTTTTTGTTTTTGTGTTGTTGTTTTGGTTATTTCCTTTGCTGTACAGAAGCTTCTTATTTTTGTTTTTATTTCCCTTGCCTGAGGAGACCTATCTAGGAAAATGTTGCTACAGCCCATGTCAGAGAAATTACTGCCTATTCTTTCTTCTAGGATTTTTATGGCTTCAGGTCTCATACTAGGTCTTTAATCCATTTTGAGTTTATTTTTGTGTATGGTGTAAGAAAGTGGCCCAGTTTCATTCTTTTACACCATTTGTTGAAGAGGCTGTCTTTTTTTCATTACATATTCTTGCCTCTTTTGTCAAAAATTAATTGACCATATAACTGTGAGTTTGTTTCTTGGCTTTCTTTCCTATTCCATTGTCTTTGTGTCTATTTTTGTTCCAGTATCAGACTGTTTTGATTACTACAGCTTTGTAGCGTAACTTGAAATCTGGAATTGTGTTACCTCCAGTGTTGTTTTTCTTATATGTATATATATATGTATATATATATATTCATGGATAATATTTGTATTGCCTCCAGCATGTGTTTTAAAATTCTTTTTTTTTTAAAGATTTTATTTATTTGACAGAGAGAAAGAGAGAGAGAGAGAGATCACAAGTAGGCAGAGAGGCAGGCAGAGAGCAGGGGGAAGCAGGCTCCCCGCGGAGCAGAAAGCCCGATGCGGGGCTCGATCCCAGGACCCTGAGATCACGACCTGAGCTGAAGGCAGAGGCTTTAACCCACTGAGCCACCCAGGCGCCCCGTGTTTTAAAATTCTTAAAGTTGACATTAGACTATGCATCATATTCTGTGACTTGTATTTTGAAATTAAATTTCAGAGATCTAGCCATGTTGATATGTAGGGATCTATTTTATTTCTTTCCATTGTGGATTATATCATATTTTCATATCTTGTTTATCCAGTTTTGTTTTTTTATCTTATAAATATTTTATCTGAATAAAACCATTTGATGGCCATTAAAATGATCGGGAATAAAATGATCATTCTAAAAGGAAGTCATAGCATCATTGTGTTTAGAGAAGAAGAAGCCACAAAAGGGGAGTGTTTACAGAGTTAAACTTTAGTATAACATGTGAATTTTGACCTGCTAGAAAGTTTAAGTTAGCAAAAGCCTTACAATTTGTATAAAATGATTGCATGATCTAGTAATTGCATGACTAGATCAAGACACTGAAACTGAGGATTCGTTTTTCATGTTATAGCTTTATTCTTTTTTTTTTTTTTTAAGATTTTATTTATTTGAGACAGAGAGAGACGGAGATAGTGAGAGGGGAAGAGAGAGAGAAGCAGGCTCCCCGCCGATCAGGGAGCCCGATGTGGGACTCGATCCCAGGACCCTGGGATCATGACCTGAGCCGAAGGCAGACGCTAAATCGACTGAGTCACCCAGGCACCCCTTAAAGCTTTATTCTTGATATGCCTCTAAAAAGAGACCAAAACTACTGTGGAACTGACTCACACCTGGAGTAAGTAATTAACACAATACCACGGCCATTAACAACAAAAGGCAAAAGAAATATCCTCAATTGTTTAACTTTCAACTGCTGGTGTTAGGTACAGTACATTATAAGTAAGCATAGTTGTGCATTCATGAGTTAATTGTACTAATTTCTGTATAAATTTCGAAATGAACACATCTGAGTATATGGATGCTCCCTTATCTTAAAAGTAAAAGCAAGCATTTTCTACTTTAACATTTTTATGTCTGTGTAAAACAAACACCGAACACCTGGAGATCAGACAAGGAAAAGATACACCAAGTTCAAGACACTATTAAGTCATGCAACGAAGAATCTGAGGTAGAAGTCAAGCAATATAATCAACAACCTTTCTGGGTAGTAGTTACTCCTGGTAAACATCACATCTCTATTAAGATCTATTTCCTTTTTTAAGTCACAAGTTACAAAAAGTTAATAATTCACTCCCTGAAATCAGATATAAAACTATGAGCAACAAAAAACACACACAATCTTTTGTCATGTTAACAGTTAACTGATTACATGGTCTTAGTAAAGGCTGCTGACATTTAAAAAAATTTTTATTTATTTGGGGGTACCTGGGTGGCTCAGTGGGTTAAAGCCTCTGCCTTTGGCTCAGGTCCCGGGGCTCTCTGCTCAGCAGGGATCCTGCTTCCTTCTCTCTCTCTGTCTGCCTCTCTGCCTAGTTGTGATCCCTCTCCTCTCTGTCAAATAAATGAAATCTTAAAAAAAAGATTTCATTTATTTGTCAGAGAGAGAGCACAAGCAAGGGGAGCTGTAGGCAGAGAAATGCAGGCTCCCCACTGAGCAAGGAGCCCACCACAGGGCTCAATTCTAGGACCCTGGGATCATGACCTGAGCCAAAGGCAGATGCTTAACCCACTGAGCCACCCAGGCATCCCAAAGGTGATTGACATTTCTAACAGTAATAACTGTTAGACGTCCATATGGGAGGCTGTTGGTGGCAACCATAGTGTCTGTATTGGTGAGGGTAATAAGGTTCTTGTCTGTGGTGTAGTGTGGGTAATTGTTTTGTGTGTGTGTGTGTGTGTGTGTGTGTGTGTTTTAGGATTTTATTTATTTAATTGACAGAGAGAGAGACAGCTAGAGAGGGAACACAAGCAGGGGGAGTGGGAGAGAGAGAAACAAGCTCCCTGCCAAGTAAGGAGCCCAATGTAGGGCTTGATCCCAGGACCCTGGTATCATGACCTGAGTTGAAGGCAGATGCTTAATGACTGAACCACCCAGACACCCAACTGTGGGAAACTGTTGCCCCATGCCACTGATTGGATTGATTGTCACTTGACCGCCTCTGTCTGTTACTCCTCCTCTAAACTATGTGTTATCTTACAACTGATTGCCTTGTTTATCCAATTTTGTATTGATGAACTTTCTACAACTTTGTTTATAAAAAATATGACTGTACGTTGAAGACTGTTTCACACCAATACAGAAAACTCGTCATGATCTGCTTCAGAGGCTGCATATTTCATTGTATGAAGGAAGCTTACTTAATGGCCATTTAGATTCTTTCCAGTCTTTCGGATTTCAAACAATACCACAATAAATGACCTTGAATATTATTTGGTATGGATGGGTGGCTATGTCCAAAATATATAATAAAAAATGGGGTTACCGGACCAGAAGCTATGTACATTTTTAGTTTTGAGAAATATGATCAAATCACTTTTCACAGAGGTGACAGCTATTTGTATGTCTATGAACAGTATGAGAATTCCTGTTTCTCTCATCCTTAAAAATCAGACTTTTTATCTTAGCTAATCCAGTGGGTTAAAAAATGCTGTCTCCTTGAACCTTTCTTATTATGAGTAAGTTTAAGTAATATGTTCGTACGTTTTATAGCTAACTGTATTTCTCTCTCTTTTTTTTTTAAAGATTTTATTTATTTATTTGACAGAGAGAGAGAAATCACAAGTAGGCAGAGAGGCAGGCAGAGAGAGAGAGGGGGAAGCAGGCTTCCCGCTGAGCGGAGAGCCCGACGCGGGGCTCGATCCCAGGACCCTGAGATCATGAGCTGAAGGCAGAGGCTTTAACCTACTGAGCCACCCAGGTGCCCCCTGTATTTCTTTTTTTAACTGTATTTCTTTTTATGAAAATTGTTCAGACCCTTTACCCATTGTGCTCTGGAGTTGATGGATTTGTACTCTAGTTAATTTGTAGAGCTTATTATATATTGGAGGAATTAACCCTTTGTAACAGGAGTTGCAAATACATTTTCGCCAAATTTTTATTTGTCTTTTGATTTCATTTCTGAAGGTTTTGTGATGGATGATATTTTAATGAACCAGATAAATCAATCTTTTGTGACATTTGTATTTTATATCCTATTTATGAAGGCTTTCTCTACTGTACAGATAGTTTTAACTTTTCAACTTGAGCACTTGATCTATCCGAAATTCATTTGGTTTGCAAAGGAAACACTCAAGTTAATTTTTTCCCAGATGGCTACTTTGTTGTCCCAGAAACACAGAGTTGAATAGTTCTTGTTTTACCTACTGATATGTAAATAAATACTGCTTTATAATATGAATTCCCATATTTGTGAATCTAAGTTCTTTATCATAGGACACTGGCCCATTTGCATATTCCTGTACAAATGCTACATTGTTTGAATTACTATAGATTCATGTAGATTTATGTGTGAGGATTTTTCCCCCCGACGGAATGGTAATTCACATACCATAAAATACACAAATCTTGATTTTATAGTTAAAATGAAGATTTACCTATACATAAACCTGTCTATCCATCACTTGGATCAGGATACAGAATGTTTTCGGTACTCTAGAAGAGTATCTTATGCTCCTTCCCTGTCAATACCCTCAATATGTACTGATGTCAGTCATTATTAACTATTTTTCCTGTTCTTGAATTTAATATGTACAGAATCATATAGAATTTCTTCTTTTGAGTTTCTGCTTGTTTAACATTATCTCAAAGATGTATCCATTTCATTGCACTTAGCAATTAATAGCAAGTTCATTACTCTGTAGAGCTCCATTGTACGATCTATTCTGTTTTGATCTATTTATTGCTCTAGTCTACTATTGATATACATAGCCCTACTGTTATTTATTTATTGATCTATTCTATTATTGATATACATTGGCATGGTTTGATCTATTTATTGATCTATTCTGTTGATATCCGTTGGCATGTTTTCCAGTTTGGGGATATTATGAATAGTCTGGCTTTGAATATTCTTCGATAATATGTTTGATGTATGTAAGTATTTCTGTTGGGTATTCAATCAGGGATTGAATTGCTAGGTCATACAGTAGAAATTTACTCTGATTCAGTAGATACTTTCAAACAATTTTTCACAGTAGTTATACAAATTTAAATTTCCTCAGTAATGTATGAGCATTCCATTTGCTCTCATTAGCACCAACACTTGGTATTTCTATCTTTTTGGAGCATGGGTGTAGTAGTATCTGATTATTGTTTTAATTTGCTTTGTCCCAGTGATTGACGATTCATATATTTTTTCAACCATTTGTTAGTGATTTGGTCATCCCCTGTTGTGATCTGCTTGTTTAAATTTTTAAAATTTATTTTTAGGAAATAATTTCTCCCAAGCTCATTTTTGGAAAAGTCCTCTAACTTTTACTTATTGATTGCCCAAACATATTCTATATCCTGCATAGGATTCTTTTGATGGATATGTACACTGCAAATATCTATCCCATGCCAGTGGCTTGCATTTTCACTCACTTGATGTTGTGTTTTGATAGGAAATACTTAATTTTAAGGAGCTTCCATTTATTATATTTTCCTTCAGAATGATTGTAATTGATACTGTATTTTTAATTTTAGTTTCTACATGCTCATTTCTAGTATATAGAAATACAATAGATTTGTGTGTGTGTGTTTTAAAGATTTTATTTATTTATTTGACAGAGAGAGAGAGAGATCACAAGTAGGCAGAGAGGCAGGCAGAGAGGAGGAAGCAGGCTCCCCACCGAGCAGAGAGCCTGATGCAGGGCTTGATCCCAGGACTCTGAGATCATGACCTGAACCAAAGGCAGAGGCTTACCCCTCTGAGCCACCCAGGTGCCCCTTTGTGTGTTCTTCTATATAAATGACCTTGTTGAGCTTGTCTATTTAATTTAATTTAATTTTGCCTATTAATTTTAGGAGAATGATTTTTTTTTGATTCCTTGGGATTTTCTGTGTATATAATTGTTTCATATGCAAATAGGGACAGTTTTATTTTTTCCTTTCCAATTTGTGTGCCTTTATTCCTCTTATTGCCTTATTGTGCTGGTGAGGCCTTTTAGTATTCTGTTGAACAAGAGTGGTAAAAGCAAGTATTCTTGTCTTGTTATTGAATAACAATAATAGGTGGAAGGCATTCAGTCTGTCACCAATAAGTATGCTATGGGCGGTCCAGTTTTTTATAGACTCTCTTTATTGAGATGAGGAAGGTCTCCTTTAGTCCTAGTTTGCTCAAACATTTTTTTTTAATCAAATGGGAAATGAATTTTGTCAAATGTCTGTTTTTGCATCAACTGATATGATCACATAGTTTTTCTTCTTTGGCCTTTTAATATGGTAGATTGTACTGATTCATTTTTTGAATATTCAGTTCATCTGTATATGTTTTAAATTTCTTGCAGCAGTATTCTATAATTGTCAATTTAAAGATCTTAAACATCTTTCATTAGATTTATTCCCAAGTATTTGATCTCTTTGTTTGTAAATGATATTACTTCCTTAATTTTAGCTTCTAAAATTTTGTTAGTGGTGTGTGCAAATAAAGTTGTTTTCTTACATATTGACTCTGTATTCAGCAACTTGCTAAATTTACTTGATAATTCCAATAGTTTTTCCATAAATTCTTTTTTATTTTCTACATATTCAGTCATGTTTCTGTAAATAAGGACAATTTTAATTCTTCCTTTCTACTCTTAATTTTTGCTTTTCTTGCCTTATGGCACTGGTTAGGATCTCCAGTACAAAACTGAATACAAATGGTGATGCTGAGCACCCTTATCTTATTTCTGAAATCAGTAGGAAAACATCCAATATTTGATCTTTGAGCAGGATTACAACTACAGATTTTTGTGTTTTTCTTCATGTGTAAAATTCAGGACCAATTTTAAAACATACCCTTTTGCTTCATGTAAGTTAGTAAGATCTCTTACTATACACTCCGAGGTTTAAAAAAAAATAGCTAAAAACATAACCAATGAAGAATAAGTAATTTACATTTGATTATGACTGAGAATGCAGCAATTTTTTTTTTTTAAGATTTTATTTATTTATTTGAGAGAGATTGAGCACAAGCAGGGGAAGGGGCAGAAGGAAAGGGAAAAACAGACTCCCCACTGAGCCCAGAGCCTAATGTGGGGTTTGATCCCAGGACCCTGAGATCATGACCTGAGCCAAATCAGGTTCTTATCTGACTGGCCCCCCCAAACAACCTGAATGTAGCAAATGTTTAAATAAAGTTTTTAAAGTATTTTAAGTCACAGTAAAATGTAGAGAAAAATGTACAGATTTTAGGTATATAATTAAATAAGTGTTATGCTCATACATCTGGTACCCTAATTAAGATTTAAGATATTTTTTGTCTCCCCAAAACTTTATTTCTCCTGCTTTCAATCACTGCACAAAGCACACAGACAACTATTGTTCTAATTTCTGTTATGGTTTCAGTTTTAAAATTTCATATACATGGAATTGTAAAGCATTTATTCTTTTATGCTGGGCTTATTTGCTCAGCAGAATATTTTTACTATGTCACAAATACCATAAATTTTTATTTATTCTCCTATTTGATGAACATTTAAGCTGTTTCTAGCTTGGGGGTATTATAAATAAAGCTGCCATCAGCATTTCCATACAAGTTCTTTTGTGAAATTAGTTTCAGTTTCTGTTGAGATAATAGCTAGGACAGAACTGTTGTAAGTCTATGTTTAACTTTATAAGAAACTTCAAAATGTTTATCATAGTGGTGGTGCTGTTTTCCATTACCACTAGCAATATATGATTTCCAAATGTTTTATATCCTCGACAACATTTGGTGTCAGTCTTTTTAAATTTAGCTTTCTTTTTTTCTTTTTTTTTCTCTTTCTCTTTCTCCCTTTCTCTCTCTTTCCTTCTTCCTTCCTTTCTCTCTTTTTTTTTTTTTTCTTATAACCTCTTCATCTGATTAAGGAGGTTCTCTTCTATTTCTGTGAGATTGTATCATTTATAGGTGTTAAAATTTTAAACCACTTTTTTAAAAAATTGAGTACAGTTGACACATAGTGTTAGGTTACTTGGAGGAGGACAACACAGTGATTCAACAAGTCTGTACATTATGCTGTACTTACCACAAGCGGGGCTACCATCTGTCACCATATAGCACTATTAAAATACTATCGACTACATTGCCTATGCTGTTGTAAATGTTAAATTATTATTATTATTATTAATTATTATTATTATTATTATTTTTAAGATTTTATTTGACAGAGAGAAACACAGCGAGAGAGGGAACACAAGCAGAGGGAATGGTAGCAGGAGAAGCAGGCTTCCTGCAGAGCAGAGAGCCCGATGCGGGGCTCGGGCTCTATCCCAGGTCCCTAGGATCTGACCTGGGCCAAAGCAGACGCTTAACGACTGAGCCACCCAGGCGCCCTGTAAATGTTAAATTATTTTTAAAGATTTTATTTGTTTATCTGAGAGAGAAGGAGGGAGAGAGTGGGGGAGGGGCAGAGGAGGGCGGAGAGGGACAAGCAGACTCTGTGCAGAACCCCACTCACGCTGATCTCGTCACCCTGAGATCACAACCTGAGCAAAAACCAAGAGTCCAATGTTCAACCCACTGTGCTACCATAGGTGTTAAATTTTATCAAATACTTTTGCTGCATCTATTGAGACACTTATATAATTTTCATTTTTCCTTAGCGCGGTGAATTTTACATTGCGTATGTGCTAACAAATTTGTTGAAGCACAGTTTACATACCTAAATTCATCAGTTTTGGGGGCACCTGGGTGGCTCAGGGGGTTAAGCATCTGCCTTCCACTCAGGTCATGATTGGAGGGTCCTAGGATCGAGTCCTATGTCCAGCTCCCCACTCAGCCAGGAGCCTGCTTCTCTCACTCCCTCTGCTGCTCCCCCTGCTTGTGCTTGCTCTATCTCTATCAAATAAATAAATTAAAGTCTTTAAAAAAATTCATCAATTTTAAAATTCAGTTTGAGTTCTAGAAAATGTGCTCTCTTGTGCGACCACTATCACGAACCGTTGCCCAGAAAATTTGCAGTTCATTCTGTTCTTACTCTAGACTCTAGGTTAACATTCGAAACGCTTTGTCTGTACAATTTTGTTATTTCTAGAAATCCTATATAAATGGAATCATAAAATAGCGGCCTTTTGTGTCCTTCCTCACATGGCAAAGAATTGAGGCCTCCTGCCAATGACCATTGTAAGTCAGCCATCTTTGAAGCAGATTGTCTGGTCTCTGTCACCCCACCAGATGACTATAGCCTCAGCTGACATCTTGACTACAACCTTATGAGAGACTTCACAAGAGCCACATCTACCCATCCAAGCAACTCTCAAACTCCTAATCCAGAGTATGAAATAATAAATATTTTTTGTTTCAACCATTAAGTATTGAGGTAATTTGTGGTGCAGCTATAGATAACTAATACCTTGGAATCCTAGAACAAGCTCATTATTCTTTTTACAGATCCCTGTACTCGATTTGTTATTATTTTATGTAGAATCATTGTGTTTAGTTTCCTGAGAGACCGTGAACTACAATTTTCCTTTCCTGTAATGCCCTTTTTGGGTTTTGAGATGAAGATTATGTACTCATAAAACGAGTTGGGATGTATGCTCACATTTCCATAATCTCAGAGTTTTTTTAATAAAATTGGTAATATTTATGTATATAGAAGGATTTGAGAGTAAAAGCACTTAAACCTGGAGATTTCTCTGGAGAAAGTTTTATTTTATTTTTATTTTTTAAAGATTTCATTTATTTATTTGACAGAGAGATCACAAGTAGGCAGAGAGGCAGGCAGAGAGAGGGGGGGAAGCAGGCTGCTGAGCAGAGAGCCCGATGCGGGGCTCAATCCTAGGACCCTGAGATCATGACGAGCTGAAGGCAGAGGCTTAACCCACTGAGTCACCCAGGTGCCCCTCTCTGGAGGGAGTTTTAAAACTAAAAATAGGATTAAAAAATGATATGGAACCATTCAAAATTTCTATTTCTTATTTCAGTTTTGTTAACTATTGTTTCTACAAGAATTTATCCATTTTATTATAATTGTCAAATTCATTTCTGATATCCTCTTACCTTTACGTCTTAGGATCTGAAGAATTCTTGGAATTCATAATTTGTAATCCCTTTTGTCCATCAACTTTTCTGTGGATTTATTGATTTTAATAATCTTTCCAAAGAAACAGACCTTGTTATGTTTCTCTGTTATGTTCTTACTTCCCATTTTGTTGATTTCTGCTTTTATCTTTATGATTGCTTTCTTTCTACTTTATTTGGGTTGATTTCCTGTTTTTTTTCTAGCCTCAAATGTTGGAAGCTTTCATAATTTATTTTCAACCTTTCTTTTTTTTGGTAAATCACACATTTAATGTTTTAAATTTCTCTCTAGGCACTGCTTTATTGTTTCCTAAAAATCCCTTCATATTTTCTTATATTCATCATAATTTTTTTCTGATCCATGAGCTAGTCAAAAGTAAGTGTTTAAATTGAAATCTCTAAGAATTGCCTAATAATCTTTTATAAAGTTGATTTATGGTTTAAATTGACTGTGATCAGATTTTATAGTCTATATTCTTACTATTCAAAGGGTGGTTTATGAGCCCAATAACAGCAATATCATTTGGGAGCTTGCTGGAAATTCAAAATCTATATTTTATCAAGATCCTAACTGATATCCATGCTGATATCTAAAGTTTGAGAAGCACTACTCCATATTATTTCAATTCTTTGAAATATATTGAAACTTATTTTATGATATAGTCTCTTTTGGTATATATTCCACCTGTGGTTGAAATGTACATTGTACAGTTCAGTTTGCTGTTCTACAAAGGTCTTTTAAGTCAGGGTAGTTAATCATACATTTCAAATCTCATATCCTTACCAAGTTTTTGTCTGCTTGTTTTATCAGTAGTTGAAAGAAACTTGTTAAAATTTCCAACTGTAATTATAGATTTGTGTAGTTCTGCTTTTAGTTCTGTTAACTTTTGCTTTATAGATTTTTGAACCTATGCTATTAAATGCATACCTGTTAAGAGTTTTTAATCATTCTATTTATCTTTTTATCATATGAAACTTCCTTTTTACCTTTACTAGTATTTTTCTTTAGAGTACTATTTTATTTCAAACACACACACACACACACACACACACACACACACACACACACATATATATATATAAAATAAAAAATATATATCTTAGCTTTTTTGGGTTAGTAGGTTAGTATTTGCATCTTATGTCTTTTCTTTTTTTTCTCAATCTGTCTTAACTTTATATTTAAAAGTATTTCATGTAAATAGCTGTGACTGGGGTACCTGGGTGGCTAAGTCCATTAAGCATCTCCCTTTGGTTCAGGTCATGATCCCAGGATCCTGGGATTGAGTCCCACATCAGGTTCTCTGCTCAACAGGGAGTCTGTTTCTCCCTCTGCCCTCTGCTCCTCACCCCTGCTTGTGCTCTCTCTCTCAAATAAGTAAAATCTTAAAAAAAAAA
>CM053613.1:36345582-36384430 GCA_028646535.1 Procyon lotor
AAAAAAAAAGTTCTTGTCACAAGGTAAAAATGCATACCTGTGTGGTGATTGATGATAAGTACATTTAATTTGGGGATCATTTTACAATATATACTCATATCACTATGCTGTTCACCTAAAACTGATAGAATGTTATAGGTTAGTTATATCTCAATTTTTAAAAAAGATTTTATTTATTTATTTGAAAGAGATGGACAGAGATAGTGAAAGAGAGCACCAGTGGAGAGGAGAGGGAGAAGCAGGCTCCCCACTGCGCAGGGAGCTCAGTACAGGGCTCTATTCCAGGACCCAGGGGTTATGACCTGAGGTGAAGGTGAACGCTTAACCAATTAAGCCACCCAGATGACCCAATTATATCCTAATTAAATAATTAATTAATTATTAAAAATTGTATTTACTTGACAGAGAGAGAGCGTGAGAGAGCACAAGCGGGGGGACTGGCAGAGGGAGGGAAAGAAGCAGGCTCCCTGCTGAGCAGGGAGCAGGATGCTGGACTTCATGCAGGGCTCTACCCCAGGACCCCGGGATCACAGCCCAAGCCAAAGGCAGATGCTTACCCATCTGAGCCACCCAGATGCCCCATATTTCTCAATTTTTAAAAGTAAATGAATAAACAAGACAAAATGTTTGTTCTTCTGTTGTTTGTTTTTTAGATTCTACATATAAGTGAAATCATAAGGTATTTGTCTTTCTCTGTTTGATTTATTTCACTTTGGATAATATCCTCTAGGTCTACCCATGTTGTCACAAATGGTAAGATTTCATTCTTTTTAATAACGTAATAATCCATTACATATATACATGTATACATATATACATATATATATATCCCCTCTTTATCTAGTCATCTGTCAGTGGACACTTGGGTTGTTTCCATATATTGGCTATTGTAACTAATGCTGCACTAAATGTAGAGGACATATATATTTATGTTTTGTTTTTTTTTTTAAAGATTTTATTTATTTATTTGACAGAGAGAGAGGGATCACAAGTAGGCAGAGAGGCAGGCAGAGAGAGGGGGGGAAGCGGACTCCCTGCTGAGCAGAAAACCCGATGCAGGGCTCGATCCCAGGACCCTGAGATCATGACCTGAGCCTAAGGCAGAGGCTTTAACCCACTGAGCCACCCAGGCGCCCCATATTTATGTTTTTTAATTAGTGGTTTTGGCTTTTTTGGTAAATACTCAGTAGTGGAATTACTGATCATATGGAATTTCCATTTTTAATTTTTTGAGGAGTCTCCATACTGTTTTCCAAATGGCTACACCAATTTATATCTCCACAAATAGTGGACAAGGGTTCCTTTTCTTCCACATACTCTCTAATGCTTTTAGTTCTTGTCTTTTTTATTTTACTCATCCTAACAGGTGTGAGGTGATATCTCATTGTGGTTTTGATTTGCATTTCCCTGATGATGAGTGATGTTAGTATTTTTTCATTGGATTATTCATTTTTTTGATGTTGAGTTGTATAAGTTCTTCATATATTTTGGATATTAACCTCTTTTTGGATGTATCATTTGTACCATACTGTTTTGATTACTATAGGTTTGTAGTATATCTTGAAGTCTGGGGTTCTAATACCTCCAGTTTTGTTCTTCTAAAGATTGCTTTGGTTATTTATGGTTCTATAGAAATTTTAGTAATATTTGTCCTAGTTTTATGAAAAATACTGTTGGTATTTATTATTATTATTTTAATTTTTAATTTTTTACTAACATATACTGTATTATTTGCCCCAAGGGTACATGTCTGTGAATCATCAGGCTACACATTTCACAACACTCACCATAGTACATACCTTCCCCAATGTCCATAACCCAGCTACCCTATCCCTACATCCCCTACCCCCTAGCCACCCTCAGTCTGTTTCGTGAGATTAAGAGCCTCTTATGGTTTGTCTCCCTCCTGATCTCATTTTGTTTCATTTCCCCCACACCCCCGACGACCCCTCGCCCTGCCTCTCAAATTCTTCATATCAGAGAGGTCATGTGATAATTGTTTTCCTCTGATTGATTTATTTTGCTTAGCATAATACCCTCTAGTTCCATCCACATCATTGCAAATGGCAAGATTTTGTTTCTCTTGATGGCTGCATAGTATTCCATTGTATATATATACCACATCTTCTTTATCCATTCATTTGCTGTGGTATTTTGATAGGGATTGTATTAAATGTGTAGATTGCTTTAGTTAGGATGGACATTTTAATGACATTAATTTTTCCAATCTATGAGCATAGTATATCTTCTATTTTTTTTGTGTGTCACCTTCAGTTTTTTCATCAGTATTATTTCATCAGATATAGATCTTTCACCTCCTTGATTAAATTTATTCCTAAGTATTTTATTATTTTTAGCATAATTATAAATTGGATTGTTTTCTTAATTTCTCTTTCTGGTAGTTCATTATTAGTGCATAGAAATGTAATGGCTTTTTTTATTTTTTAAAGATTTATTTATTTGAGAGAGAGAGAGGGAGAGAGAGAGAGAGAGAGAGAGAGAGAGAGAGATGAGTAGGGGAGGGGCAGAAGGAGAGAGAGAAAGAGAGAAGCAGATTATCCTCTGAGCAGGAGGTCAATGTGGGGCTCAGTTCCAGCACCCTGGGATCATGACCTGAGCCAAAGGCAGCTGCTTAAACTACTGAACCACCCAGATGCCTCAAAATGCAATAGCTTTTTGAATATTGATTTTGTATCCCACAACTTTACTGAATTCATTAATTAATTCAAATAGATTTTGGTGGAGTCTTTAGGGTTTTCTATATATAGTACCATGTCATCTGCAAATATTGACCATTTTAATTCTTCCTTACCGATTTGGATGCCTCTTATTTATTTTTCTTGTCTGATTGTTGTGGCTGACTTCCAGCACTGCGTTGAATAAAAACAGTGAGAGTAGACATCCTTGTCTTATTCCTGATTTTAGGGGGAAAACTTTCAGCTTTTCACCATTGAGTATAATTTTAGCTGTGGGTTTATTATATAAGGCCTTTATTATATTGTCATATGCTCCCTTTCTGCCAACTTTGTTGAGAGATTTTACCATGAATAGATACCGAATTTTGTCAAATGCTTTTTCTGCATCTATTGAGATGATCATTCGGTTTTTATCCTTCCCCTTCTTAATGGGATGTATGATGTTGATTGATTTGCAAATACTGAACCACACTTGTGTAACTGGAATAAATCCTACCTGACTGTGGTGAATGATCTTTTTAATGTGTTGTTGAATTCAGTTTGCTAATCTTTTGTTGAGGATTTTTGCATCTCTGTGCATCAGATAGTGACCTGTAGTTTCTTTTTTTGTAGTAACTTTGTCTGGTTTTGATATTAGAATAATTCTGGCTTTATAGAGTAAGTTTGGAAGTTTTCCTTTTTTGAACAATTTGAGAAGAACAGGTATTAACTCTTCTTTAAATGTTTGGTAGAATTCACCTATGAAGCCATCTGGTCCTAGACTTCGGTTGTTGGGAGTTTTTTGATAACTGACTCAATTTTGTTCCTAGTAATTGATCTGTTCATATTTTCTATTTCTTCCTGATTCAGTTTTGGAAGACTATATGTTTGTAGGAATTTACCCATTCCTTCTAGATTGTCCAATTTGTCAGCACATAATTTTTCATAAAACTCTTATAATTCTTTTATTTCTGTGGTATCAGTTGTTATTTCTCCTCCTTAATTTCTGATTTTATTTATTTGGGTCCTCTCTCTTTTTTCCTTGTTGAGTCTGGCTAAAAGTTAATCAACTTTAACTTTTCAAAGAACCAGCTCTTGACTTCATTGATCTTTTCTATTTTTTTTTCCTTAGTCTCTCATCTATTTCCACTCTAATCTTTATTATTTCCTTCTTTCTACTAGCTTTGGGTTTTGTTTGTTTTTCTCTGCCTAGCTCCTCCTAGATGTAAGGTTAGATTGTCCTTTTGAAATTTGTCTTGTTTCTTGAGATGGGCCCACAGCACCATAAGCACCATAAGCACCATAAATTTCCTTCTTAGAACTGCTTTGGCTGCATCCCAAAGATTTGGGACTGTTATATTTTCATTTTTGTTTGTCTCCATGTGTTTTTTAAATTTCCTCTTTGATTTCTCTATTGACCCTCTGGTTATTGAGCCACATATAGCTTTTGAGTCCCACAAAACTTAACAATGAATAGCCCACTGTTGACTGGAAACCTTTCTAATAACACAAATAACACATATTCTGTATGTTATATGTTTTATATACTGTATTCTTACAATAAAGTAGGCTAGAGAAAAGAAAATGTTATTAAGAAAATCCTAAGTCTGAAAAAATACATTACAGTATGGTACTGCATTTATTGAGAAAAATCCATGATGAAGTGGGCCCATACAGTTCAAACCTGTGTTGTTTAAGGGTCAACTATACATGCCCAGTACATTTTCTCTTCCTGCGTTCAGGATTTTTCTTTGTCTTAAACTTTTGACTATGATGTGCCTGAATGAGTATCTCCTTATGTTTATCTTACTGGAGTTTGTTGAGCTTCTTGGATGTGTAGGTTAATGTTTGTCACTAGAGTTTGGAAAATTTTTGCCTTTAATTTTCTGAATAATTTTTTCTGTCTCTTTCTTTCCCTCCTCTTTGATACTTTTATTGCATATATGATAGTGCACTTAATGACGTCCCACATTTCTCTGAAACTGTTAATTTTCTTCCCCTTTCTTCTGTGTTCTTCAGATTGCATAATTTCTTTTTCTATTATTATTATTTTAAAGAAGGGGAAGGGGCAGAGGGAGAGAAAGAGAAAGAATCTCAGAGGGACTCCCTATTGAGCATGAAGCCTGATGCAGGGCTGGATCTCATGACCCTGAGATCATGACCTGAGCCAGAATCAAGAGTTAGATGCTCAACTGACTGAGCCACTGAGGTGCCCCGAGATTGTATAATTTCCATTAATGTATCTGCCACTTGTCAATTTTTTTCTTCGCCAGTTCAAATCTACTATTGGGGTACTCTAGTGAATTCTTCACTTTTGTTACTGTTACTTAAAGTACTACTTTTCAACTCCAGAATTCCATCGATTCTTTTAAATTATTTATTTATTGATATTCTTTTTTTTTGATGAGACATTGTCATCATACTTTCCTTTAATTCTTTAATTGTGGTTTCCTTTAGTTCTTGGAACATATTTGTAATAACTGCTTTGAAGTTTTGTGTGCTAATTCTACCATCTCTTCCTCTTTGAATGACAGATTTTATTGCCTGCACTTTTTCCTATATATGGGGTGACATTTTCCTGTTTCTTTTCACATCTTATAGTTTTTTTGTTGAAAACTAGACATTTTAGATATTATATTATAGCAATTTGGGGGCTTATATTCCCCTTCCCAGGGAGTTGTTGTTTACTTTTCTTTGCTTGTTTGTTTATTTTTTCAGTGAGTTGCCTGAGCTAAAATGTGCAAAGTTTATATTTTCCTTTACGCTGCAGCCTCTAATTTACCTATTCAGTTTCCCCCATCCCCTACCCCTAGTTTTTATCTTTTAGTCTGGATTCCTAAGGATCACTTCTTGGCCACCATAAGTCACTTATTGGTCAAAGGTTGTGTTTTATTTCCCTTGGCCACTTAGTTTTTTTTTTTTTTTTAACCTTTTACTAATAGATGTGTGTGGTTTGTAATCTGCTATCACAATTCAGGAAGTTTACATTTTTCTACTACATTCATCCAGGGCCAGGGAACTTTGAAATTCCTTCTCTGATCACTCCTTGGGGTCGGGGGAGGGCGGTGTTATCGTGTGCACTACACATTCTTCCAGATTGCCAGGAGTGAGCGTCATTTTATTTTTAAGCTTGGCTTCTTAGGAGTTGTCTCTGGGGCAGAGTAGGTTGTTGTTCAGTCAGATGTTTTATTCACTCCTCTTGTTCCATGGAAGCTTCACCTTGTGCCGATGGGTCTGAGTGTGGCTTGGGGAATGCTTTCAGGTCGGCCACATGTCTACTTTCGATTGCTCCTGCAGCGGTGCAACAGTGCCCATGCACACAGCCTTCCCGACACCAGAACTGATTATGATGCCGGAGGCCTCTTTGTGGCTATCTCTTTCCCAGGCTCTCCCTGGGATGCTTTTTGGCTTGTATAATAGAGCCAGCAGCTTCCTCTTCATTTTTCTCCACTTGATCTTCATGACTTTCAACACCGTTCCAAGCACTCAGTTCCCCTAGGCAGACCTGCCGAGTTCTTTATCTCATAGCCTACCTCCCCCTCTGGGCATAACCCCTGTGCCACTGAGCTGGAATTGGGGACAGAGATCAACTTTTATTTTGGTGAGAGCTGCTGAACAGGAGATGCTGGGGCCGGGGGTGGGGGAGTGTCATTCCCTTGTCTTCAGAGCTTGACCCTCCAGACATGGAAACTGTGCTTATTGAGTACATGTAGTTGGGTGAATGTGAGAAGTGAATGGAGCCCCAGTATTCTCAGCCTTTCGTGCTTGGGGCCAGAATGTCTATTCTGTGAGTGGGTGCTGAATAGAAACAGAGAATCTGGTCCTCTTGGCTATGCCTGCCTGGAATAGAGATTCTGCAACACAAGGTTGGTGGTAGGGGAGGACAGTGGTGGTGGAGGAGAAACCCTAGCAGCGTGCTTTTACTGGGTTGAATAATTCCCAGACTGGGAAATGCAGGGAGAGGGATTCCTCACTTTCCTGACAGCTTCTTGACATGTATTTCTGTGTGAGTCTGAAAACCAGGGGTACATATAACATGGCGCTGGGAGTGAGTAAAAGACTGAATAGAGTTAAATTTTTACCAAGACTTAATAGATCTTCTTAAATGAATGTTTCTCCATTTGTGGTATGTCTTGAGGACAAATTCCAGAGATTTTAAGTTGTTTAAGCTGTTGTTTCCTTAAAATAATTTTCTCTAGTTAAATTGTTGTTTTGCCGGGAAGAGGGTCCGCTGAGTTCCTTGCCATTCTGGAAGTTCCACCTCCAAAATGATCTTTTAAAAATGGAAAATTTTCCTACTCCGAAACTACTCCTTCTCTCTAACTTAAAGCAGTTTAATGAATTTGTTGATTTTTCATTGCTTTTAGAATAAAATCTAAAACTCTTAATTTGACCAACCTATGTGATCTAGCCCATCTTTCTATCTTTCTAGCTTATCTGTTTGAATCAACTGTGTCCCTTGGTCACATAAGATCTCTCCCAGTTCCTCAAACGTGTCAAGGTCTCTTTTGCCTTAAGACCTACCCATATACCTTTCATGTGCTTAGAAATCTGTGTCTTTCTTCCTTCCTTCTTTCCCTCCTTTCTTTCTTCCTTCCTTCCTTCCTTCTTTCCTTTCCTTTCCTTTCCTTTCCTTTCCTTTCCTTTCCTTTCCTTTCCTTTCCTTTCCTTTCCTTTCCTTTCCTTTCCCTTCCCTTCCCTTCCCTTCCCTTCCCTTCCCTTCCCTTCCCTTCCCTTCCCTTCCCTTCCCTTCCCTTCCCTTCCCTTCCCTTCCTTTCCTTTCCTTTCCTTTCCTTCCTTCCCTCCATCCCCTTTTCTCCTCTTTCTTTCTTTTTTCCTTCCTCCTTCCTTCCTCCATCTCCCTTCCTTCCTTCTTCCTTCTTTTCTTAAAATTTTAATTCCAGTATAGTTAACATGCAGTTTTATTTTTTTATTGTGTTATGTTAGTCACCATACAGTACATCATTAGTTTTTGATGTAATGTTCCATGATTCACTGTTTGCGTATAACACCCAGTGCTCCATGCAATATGAGACCTCCTTAATACCCATCAGTGGGCTCACCCATCCCCCCACCCCCTTCCCCTCTAAAACCCTCAGTTTATTTCTTGGAGTCCATAGTCTCTCATGGTTCATTTCCCACTCTGATTCCCCCCCTTCATTTTCCCCTTCCTTCTCCTAATGTCCTCCATGCTATTCCTTATGTTCCACAAATAAGTGAAACCATATGATAATTGACTTTCTCAGCTTGACTTATTTCACTTAGCATAATCTCCTCCAGCCTCATCCATAACATGCAGTTTTAAAGTAGTTTCAGGGGGTGCCTGGGTGGCTGAGTTGATTAAGGATCAACTCTTGATTTTGGTTCAGGTTGTGACCTCAGGGTCGTGAGATCAAGGCCCATTCAGGGATCCTCACTCCTCATGGAATCCACTTGAGGTTCTCTCTCTCCTTCTCCCTCTGCCCCCCACCCCAAATAAATAAATAAAATCCTAAAAAGAAAATAAAGTGGTTTCAGGTGCACCATACAGTGATTCAACAACTCTATCTGTATATTACTCAGTGCTTGTCGAAGTAAGTGTACTCTTAATCCCCTTCACTTATTTTACCCATCCCCTTACCCATTTCCCCTCTGGTAACCATCAGTTTGTTCTCTATATTTAAGAGTCTGTTTCTTTGTCTCTTTTTTCCCCCTTTTTTCATTCGTTTTATTTTTTAAATCCCACGTATGCGTGAAATCATATAATATTTGTCTTTCTCTGACTTATTTCATTTAGCATTATACTCTCTAGCTCCATGTACATTGTTGCAAATAGCAAGATTTCATTTTTTATGGCTAAATAATATTCCACTACACACACACACATGCACACACACCACATCTCCTTGATCTATTCATCCATCAGGGGACAGGTAAACTATTTTCATAATTTGACTGTTATAAATAATGCTGCAATAAACATAGGGGTGCATATATCCTTTCACATTAGTGGGGTTTTTGTGGGGGGAGGGGGTAAATACCCAATAGTGTGACAACTGGATTGTAGGGTAGATGTATTTCTTAATTTTTTGTGAGCCTCCATGCTCTTTTTCACAGTGGCTGTACCAGTTTGCATTCCCACCAACAAGATACAAAGTTTGTTTTTCTCCACATCCTTGTCAACACTTGTGTTTTTGATTTTAGCTATTCTGAGATATCTCAGAATATCTCAGATATTTTGTGATATCTCATTGTGGTTTTGATTTCTATTTCCCTGATAATGAGTGATGTTGAGCATCTCTTCATGTGATCTGTTGGCCATCTGTATGCCTTCTTTGGAGAAATATCTGTTCAGGTCTTCTGCCTATTTTTTATTTTATCTT
This sequence comes from Procyon lotor, assembly GCA_028646535.1. Taxonomy (NCBI): domain Eukaryota; kingdom Metazoa; phylum Chordata; class Mammalia; order Carnivora; family Procyonidae; genus Procyon; species Procyon lotor. The sequence goes on from CM053613.1 coordinate 36,354,620, forward strand.
TAAAAAAGATTTTACTTATTTATTTATTGGAGAGAGAGAGAGGTCAAGCAGGGGGGAGGAACAGAGCGGGAGGGAGAGGGAGGAGGAAAAAATCTCCAGGAAATTCTGTACTGAGTGCAGAGCCTGATCTCATGACCCTGAGGTCGTGACCTGAGCTGAAACCAAGAGTCGGGCACCTAACCAACGAACCACCCAGGCACTCTGCTTCTGCCCATTTGTTAATTGAATTATTGTTTTGGTGGTGTTGAGTTGCATAAGTTCTTTTTTGTTTGGTTTTTTAAGATTTTATTTATTTGACAGAGAGAGAGAGAGAGAGAGAGAGCACAAGCGAGTGCACAAGCAGGGGGAACAGCAGGCAGAGGGAGAAGCAGTCTCCCAGCTGAGCAGGGAGCCAGGATGTGGGGCTTGATCCTGGGACTCTGGAATCGTGACCTGAGCTGAAGGCAGACACTTGGACCAACTGAGACCCAGGTGCCCCACTGAGTTGTATAAGTTCTCTATTTTGGATACTAACTTTTTATCGGAAATGTGATCTCCTTCCACTCAGTAGATTGTCTTTTAGTTCTTTTGGTTGTTTCCTTCACTGTACAGAAGTTTTTTATTTTAATGTAGTCCCAATAGTTTATTTTTGCTTTTGTTTCTCTTTTCTCAAGAGACATCTAGAAAATTGTTGTTATAGCTGATGTCAGAGAAATTACTCCTTGTGCTCTCTTCTAGAATTTTTATGGGTTCAGGTCTCTTATTTAGGTCTTTAATCCATTTTGAGTTTATTTTTGTGTATGTTGTAAGAAAGTAGGTCAGTTTCATTATTTTGCATGTAGCTGTCTAGTTTTCTGAATACCGTTTTTTCAAGAGATGATCTTTTTCCCATTGGATATTCTTTCTTGCTTTTCGAAGACTAATTCACCATATAATTGTGGGTTTATTTCTGGGCTTTTGTTTCTGTTCTTTTGCTCTATGTGTCTATTTTTGTGCCAGTACCATACTGTTTTGATTATTACAGCTTTGTAGTATAACTTGAAATCTGGGATTGTGATACCACAGCATTGTTTTTCTTTTCCAAAATTGCTTTGGCTATTCAGAGGTTATGTCTGTGGTCCCATACAAATTTTGGTATTATTTGTTCTAGTTCTGTGACAAATGCTGTTGGTATTTAGATAGGGATTGCATTAAGTCTATAGATTGTTTGGGGTCATATGGACATTTTAACAATATTTGTTCTTCTAATGCATGAGCATGGAATACCTTTCCATTTTCTTGTGTTGTCTTCAATTTCTTTCATCAGTGTTTTATAGCTTTCAATACAGGTCTTTCACCTCCTTAGTTAAATTTATTCCCAAGTATTGTATTAATTTTGGTTCAATTGCCATTGGGATTCTCAGTTTCTCGTTCTGTTGCTTCATTATTAGTGTATAGAAATGCAATGGATTTCTGTACATTTATTTTGTGTCCTGCCACTTTACTGCAATATATCAGTTCTAGTAGTCTTTTGGTGAAATCTCCAGGGTTTTCTATATATAGTTTCATATCATCTGCAAATAGTGGACGTTTTACTACTTTACCAATTTTGATGCCTTTTATTCCTTTTTCTTGTCTGATTGCTGTGGCTGGGTGGATCAGCCTTTCTTTACTTTGCTAATTTCTGTTCATTGTTGAGAACCCAGCCAAAGCCACCACACTTCAGCAAAGGCCTCTCTTTGTGTCCTGACATGAGTAAGTCTAATGCTCCACCTGAACCTAGAACTTTCCTTTCCAAACCCGTAATACTTTAATTTGTTGTTATGAGTTGTTTATTATTCAATAACATTTCCTTCTCTATTTGATTGTAAGTTCCCCAAAGAATTGTTTTCTCTCGTGCATTCCCGGAAAACCTCAAAAAAGACTTGACTGATAAACTGGGCTATTTACCACAGAGCCTTTTAACACAGAGAATGTTGCTAGAGTATCCTGTAGTATGAAGTGGGAGAAGAATACAATGGTTACTAATATTTATTTTTTACTTTTCATCTCTTCACCATTTATGCCATTATTCTAGCACGATTATGTTTTGGTCAGGGCATATAGATTCTTTTGGAGTTTGGATGCCCAGTTCAGGCACGCTTAAGTCAATGAGACGGCAGTAAGATGCTGCTTCTAGTAACTCCAAAACAAACAAGGAACTTTCCATTTCCCTTTTCTCCTCCGATCTCTGTCTGAGATCAAAGACATCCTGGCTGAGAGAAATTTGTGGAGGCCAACACAGGGAATATGCTGACTCATGTCTCCTCCCCACCCCCATCTTCCTTTTGTCTCATGCAGAATTATGAAAACATGTCTGTCTTGTTTATTGGCACAAGTAGACACTTAATAAATCTTTTTATTTCTTTTTCAGTACGTGGATAATTGTTTTAGTCAGTTACATAGCTGTGGGCAATTAGAGTTCCATTGTTTTCTAGCTCTTTCCCAGTTATGTCTGGAAAATTCCTCAATAATAATCCTGGTTCTGTTTGACTCACAGCTCCCAAATGCCATGTCCACGCCAGTCACTGCCAAATATCGTTAGGAGTGTACCTATATCAAGGAAAAGAGAAACAGTGCATTCAGAAATGAAGTTACTCACAACTCAAAGTAGCGAAACTCTGAGTGCCTTGACAGTGCCCAGAAGGCCCTTTCAGACCCTCTGTAAATGTTGCCAATGTGGTTTTTTAAAATCCTTTTCTAAATAAACCCGGATAAATGGTGGTTGAATGAATGAATGAATGAATGAACAACACTTGCACGTCCTCAGTGGCTAGCAAAAATAAGTAAGGAGAATTTTCTTCTTGAATTTTGTTGCTTTAGTTTTGTTCAACCATCGTGTGTGGCCGCAGAATGCCTCTTAACAGTATTCAGTGGGAAATGTACAGCGTGTTAGTTTCAGTATGTGTTTCTCCCTTCACTAGATTTCCAGGAGTTGGGGGTACAACCTCTGTGTACCAGTGTTTCTGCCTATGGGAGACAAGATCTGCATTCTAAGCAACTGACTTACAAGTGGGCTTTCGGAATGCAGCTGGCTCTGAATTTCAGAATTGTGTGTATAATGCTAAGATACCAAAGCAGAGTAACTTCTTTAGACTTTCTTTACTTGATATTCTGTTCTATTTCCACTTAAAATGATTATTTAATAAAATACAGATGCTGAGTTGGTTAAGCATCTGACTTGGTTTTGGCTTAGGTCATGATCTCAGGGTCGTGATCTCAGGGTTGTGAGATTGAGCCCTATATCAGACTCCATGCTCAGCGGGAAGTCTGCTTGAGTTTCTCCCTCCCTATCCCTCTATTTCTGCTCCCCCCCAACATGAATAAGTAAATCTTAAAAAAAAATATATATATATATATATATATATAGAAGTCAATGCCACTGCAACAATTCTTGTTTGTCGGTCACTCCATGGTCCATGCTGTAGCTCGGTTGATTGTCACAGTGCTTGGCCCAGAGTAGACAACTATCCAATGAATGGAGGGATGGTTGGATGAATGAATGGATAAACAAATGACTATCACATGGAGCATAGTTGATTTTAGATTGGAGAACGTTTAGATAAAATGTGATAGTTTCCTCACATATTTGAAGGTCTGGGTTTTGTTTGTTTTGAAATTCAACAAGTTTATGAGGCAGAACCAAGACCAATGCACGAAGGTTTGTTTCAATCCAATGAGCACTTTCAGGGTTTGACCCAATGAAAATAGAATCGCTAAACAGTACAATCGTGCATTGCTGCTTTGGGGTGAGTAGGGCCCTGTGGTAACGATGAAGTTTCTAGAGAAGAAGCACTAGTCATAGGAAGGGGTACTGAGATGTGTCTAGAAACTGAGTTTGCACCATTAGTTCAATTTTGACTTAAGCTGTGCTCCTATTTGCAGTGCCTGGAGAAAAAGCTGATGATGTGTGTGTGTGCGTGTGTGTGTGCACCCTTGCACACATGCATGCAGGCTCATGCATACGTGTTGGGGGGCAGAGTGGAGCCCCTTGTTGGCACCATCACTTAGGTTAATATTTAATACTATATGATTCTGTCCCCTCAAAACCGTTATTTCCTTTTTTTTTAAAAAAAGTGTTTTTTTTATTTTTTAATTTTTATTTATTTATTTATTTTAAAAAAGGTTTTATTTTTAAGTAATCTCTACACCCAATGCGGTGCTTAAACTCACAACCCCGAGATCAAGAGTCACGTGCTCCACCAACTGAGTTAGGTACCCCCAAAACCTTTCTTCTTAAGGCAACATGGATGATTTTGCTTACTAGGTAAAGGTCAGGAAGTTTGTGGAAAGGAAGATAAAAATTAGTATTTTAAGGGGCACCTGGGAGACTCGGTCAGTTAAAGCGCCCCTCTCCTGCTTTCGGCTCGGGTCATCATCTCAGGGTCCTGAGATCATGCCCCACACTGGGCTCTGAGCTTGGTAGGGAGTCTGCCGGAGGTTCCTTGTCCTCCCTCCACCCTGCCCACCCCTCCCCTTGCGTGTGCATGTGTGTGCACGCGTGCTCTAAGATGAATAAATAAATCATTAAAAAAAAAAGATCAGTGTTTTGAGAACTTTTTTCCTACCCACATAGAAGCAACTTGCTAAATAATTTCTTACCTTCAATAGAATTTCTGAAATAGTACCATCAGAAATTATCCAGCTTAAAAAAAAAAAATGGAAAAGAAATAACCCTACTCTGTTAGGTGCCCTGACTGGTTTTGTGTGGACAGTATTATCCCTACATGTATGGGTTTGGAAAGGGCTGACTTAGAGCCACTGTCTCAGGAAAGCTGAGCCTTCACCAAGGGGCTTCTGCTCTGCCTTGGTCCGAAGGGTCCGAATTAACTTGAGGTGTGGGAAGCAGGCTATTTCCCAACTTCTATTAATAGCCCAAGGTCCTGGGGAAGGCCCGTAATCCACCAAGTGAGACCTGCAGGCAGGGGAACTGGAGGCTGTCACGCCAGCGAGCAGTGGGCCGGCGGTGAGCCTGTGAGAATGTCCAGGGCAGGCCTGAAGGGAAACATCAGATAAGAGGCCGGGATCTCGGTTGTTCAGCAGCACGAGACAGGCCCTCATGTCACATGAGCTCTCTCGGTATGAGGCTTTCTTCAAGCGCCTCTGGAGCCCTGGAGAATTCCAGACCTCCATGAAGGGGAAGCTCACAGCTTTCGTGACCTGGGATTTCCCTTCAGGAGCCATTTGTCCCTCAGCTAGCGGGGAAGGCCATGGGCTCTGTCACCCTTCCATTCAGAGGAACGTCTTGCTTGTGCCTGGTGGCCTGCCCTGCCGTTCCCAGTTTAAGAAATGGAGGCCAAGGAAAGGCATGTGTGAGAAGATTTGTGTCCACATTTTCCTCACCCCCACCTGGGGGCCCAAGGTCTGACAAGCATGAATGTGCCTGTGGGATTATGACCGGAATGTGTATGATCAGAGCTGCCCTGGGAACCTGGCATCCATTGGGGCCAGGGCTTGGGGACGTGAGATCCCAGCTATGATGGTGCTCATGGCCCTCACGGCCCTCACGGCTGCCTTTGCTGATGTTGTCGTCCACGTCGGTTCATTCCAGGGGACGTTCAGATGACAGTGGGACTCTGTGACAATGTCAGAGGCCCTGAGGGGGCCCACCGAATAACCACAGGGTTTTCGGTGAGGATGTTTTCTAAAAGCAGTGTTGGCCGTGGGACACCATGCTCGGTCTTTTAGATTAGCAATATATATACATACTTTTCTGCGCTACGCATGGAGCCTACCATGGGGCTCGAACTCCCAACCCTGAGATCAAGACCTGAGCTGAGATCAAGAGTCACATGCTCAACCGACGGAGCCCCAGTGGGCCATCCCAGTAATATATTTTTTAAATGATGATATTGGCTTTGGTGACTGCGCGTAGGAGTGTACGTTCACGAAACTTTTATGAAGAGGAATTTCCCGGTTTGTATACGGAAGGAGCCTTAAAAAAATGAGGCAGATTTCAAGACAGCTCTGTCACACGTATTCTGTCTCACGTCACATTTTGACGTGGTAATTCCCTCTACAACAACCTCCTCTCAGGAAATGATCAGCTATGGGGACAAAGATTTGTGATGTTTTTGTCAGTATTGTGATTGCCTAAATATGGACACTTACTTCAGTGTCTAATTGTAAAGGAATGGTTCAATCAGTCACATTACACATCGAATTAGTCACGTAAACTCACATATTAGGTCTCCACAAAAAAATGACCTATCTAGAAAAAATACATAGTTCCCAGAGAAGAAAGTGCAGTTCCTCTTAAAAACACGAAAAGCTCCTATTCTGTGGGGGGAGGGAACACTTGGGAACACGAGCGTCAAGTAAGGAGGGTCAAGGTCATCTAGGAGGCCCGCAGACTCTGCAAGCAAGAGGGAAAGTTTCACAGCCTTCTTGCGAGATGATTGGCAATTTCAACGAAATTTTAAATGTGTCAACTTTGAGATCCAGCAGTTCTACTTTTAGGACTTAATCTGCAGACACCTGTGGATTTGTGTCTAATGATGTGTATTTAGATGACAAGAGCTGGGGGCAACCCAAGTGTCTATCAGTAGAGCGTTGGGTAGCTGAAGTGTGTCCATTTATGGTACCGCTTTTTTTTTTTTTTTTAAAGATTTTACTTATTTGACAGAGATCACAAGTAGGCAGAGAGAGAGAGGAGGAAGCAGGCTCCCTGCTGAGCAGAGAGCCCAATGTGGGGCTCGATCCCAGGACCCTGAGATCATGACCTGAGCCGAAGGCAGAGGCTTTAACCCACTGAGCCACCCAGGTGCCCTGGCGTAAAGTTATTAATGGCTTCTTTGGGGAACAGGAAGGAAAGGAAAACTTACCATTTGAGTTAGGTTCTTTGATATTTTTCAAATTGTGTGCCATGTAGACACAGAAGCCATTTGGAAATGAATAAAAAGTAAAATAAAATTTAAAAGCAAAAAAGGAAAGAGAAATACATTTAAAAATTACTGGGAGAATGCTCATAGAATTAAAAGAAAAAAAACCCCACCACATGTAAGGTATAATCTCATTTGTTTTTTTTGTTTGTTTGTTTGTTTTGGTTTTCTTTGAGGGGGGAGGAGCCCAGGGAAAGAGAGAGAATCCTAAGTGGGTCTGCATGCGGGGCTTGATTTCTTGACCCTGAGATTCTGACTTGAGCCAAAATCAAGAGTCAGATGCTTAACTGACTGAGCCAATGAGGCGCCCCTTGTTTTTAAAATGATGAACGTAGAAAAAAAAAAAAGAACGTAGAAAAAAGACTGAAAGGAACACACCATAATGACGTGGAATGAGACTTTTTTTCTTAATATTTCTATTTATTTTCCAGATTTTATGCAATGACTACATGTATTATTTCTATAATCAGAACAAAAAAAGATAGCTTATCTCTGATTAATGAGATTAAGGGAAACTTATTTTCCTTATCATTCCTTTTGTTATTTTTTTCATAACAGTGTTGCACTATTTTAAATGTGAAAGGAAAAAAAAAAGATGTAAAAACTCTGATTTAGAATCCTGGATCAGAGTCTTTGAAAACTATGTTTGGGGCTTCTGAGCAAGCACCCTGTAGAGTGAGAAGCATCCATCCCTAGCTGGTCTCTGGCCAGACTGGCCTTGGCCCCCTGGGGACTACCCACTGGTCTTGGAGAGCAGGGGAGACAGCTCTCCCTTTCTCAGTGCTGGGTACCACTGTTTCCCAAGCAAGGACCTCTCTGTTCTAGCAGCCCCATTTGCTGCTGCAGAGGGACCCTGGGAGTGAGGGCAAGTGGCGTGGAGGGAGGTGGGAGAGGCCAGAAAGGCAGGGGCTTAGGGAGAAAGCCAGGCACAGAGCGGGTTTCAGGCTGCGAACATCTAGGGCGTAGTGTTCTAGGCTGCTTGGAACTCATCCTAACTCATGCTCTTTTGCTTTCCTAAGTTGCTCAAGGTTTCTTGAATGTCTCCCATTCTGGAATTCTTTGCTTGCTCCATCTTCCCAGGGTTCTTCCACAGACCTTGAGTGTTTCACGGATGTGAAATGCCTGGCACAGAACCCTGGCCAGTTGGAATAGCTGTTTTCCTATCAGATAGCAGCCATTTAAATGTAGTGTGTTAAATTCGACAATGTGAAAACAAAGGGCAGCAGAAAGAAAATCCTAGGTATTGATCTGAGGTGGCTGCCATGAACTGGTGTCTAGGTTGTAGACTGCCACGTCTTCCATTCATAAAGTAGACATAATTTATATATTTAGTACAGCAATTTTTTGGGCTGTAAATTGCTTAACAAAGTCAGTATATTATGACAATTTTCAAGCATATAGAAGGAAAGTGTCTTGAGAAGGGGCACTTTTTTCTAGTTGGCTATTTGGGTCAGTAGCTGCCTTGTTAGCAAAGGCAGAATTTTAATTCAGGGGCCACCTCTCGCCCTTTTGCACAAACCAACCCAATCTGCTGTAAAACTCCTGGAGGTGAGCGTGGGTGACTGGACATTAGTAAAAAGGTAGTTTCAGCTGCATATTTACAAATGCCGAGAAGGAGGCAGAACCATGGGTTGTTTTTTTTTTTTGCATCTTTGAATGATCATAGGAGAGGCTGTCAGTTCTGCCCTCACACTTGGATTTCTGGCTTCCCCAGTCATGAGAACTGCATGCTGATGTGTGGATTTCAAAGCACTTATTGAGACCTAAGGGCTCTATTAAGAAGAAATTGCTGCCTGACTCGGCAAGCTTCAGTAACTTGGTCACTATGGTGTTTAATCCTGACTCACGGACCCAAGCACTCCCTCCCAGATGGCAGAACATAGATTCTGTGATTGGCTACATCTGACTGCTCACATCCTTTGCACCGTGTGTGAGTATGTGTGTTTGTACAAGCAGGCGTGCAAGCTCACTTGTGTGTATAATGAATGCACATTGGCTTCCCTCTAAGATTCTCATTGAAACACTGATACTAATTACTTTTGGCCACATTTGGTTTCCAGGTGGGAAAAACCAGTTTGCTCTGCTGAGGTAAATACAGCTGAAACATGTCAGCAACCTTGGGTTGCCATGTTTGTGGAGGAGTTTTAGTAATGAGGGCTCTCGGTCTGGGAATGGCCCCACAGTCCACTACATGAGGCCTCTTTCTCTCTCTTCCTTCCCTTTTTGCTCTCCACCTCCTCAGGAAGCTATTAGCAGAAGGATCAGGGAGTCACAGAAATTCCTGGTTCCCCTAGTGTCCTTCTATCTCCTTTAAGGAGAGACCTGAGGCTCCTTCCTTTACAAACTCTTCTAGGGCTCTCACCCTGATGTTCTATCTGAGCAACCCAAAGCCTGCTTGCTGAATTCTATAGCCCTGTATATTTTGCTGGTTGCCGAATATCTAAGTGGCAAAGACGTATCGAATTCAGTAATCCCCCAAAGTGATCACATTAGCTACCTTCCTCATTTAGCTCTGCCTTCTCCTCCTCCCATATTTGCTCCCTTGGTGCATTGGCTGTGAGAGTGTGCCTAGCAGAACTCCAGTCACAGGGGCTGTCACGGACCAAAGGCCCAGCCTCTGGGCTCCAAAATCCCCCACTGTGTGTGCGTGGTCCCTGTGCCCCCCGTGGGCCACTCCCAGGAATGACTGAGCACGGTGAAGATATTAGGGCACATCCATTCCTGGTTGCCGAGGGACATCTCTGACGGCTGACCTGGGCTTACGGGCTCCCGATGGCCATACAGAGTCTCCCATGGACTGTAAGGCAGTTGAATGCTCTTGTCCAGTCTTGGCTCCCTCACTGCAACACATGGAAGGGGCCCCTTGTATTTGTGATCCGATGGCTCTCCCAGGTTTTCACAGTTCCTTCTCCATTTCCTTAAATGAAAATGTTTGCAGATTTCATTCTGTCTTGGCATCTCTTTCTCAAGGACCCAGAGTAACAAAGATAATACTGTAAGTGGGGTCATAGCTCTATCAGCCCCTTTCATCTTGGGAGGACCGGCTTCTCATCCACACGGAGGTAGATACTTATTCTCCATGTGGGTTTGCCTTCCTAGTCTCTGGATGGTGTGGTGAGTGATATGATGGGGGCTTGCTCTCACCAAAGGATACAGCGAGGGTCCTGTGAAGCGTAGGGCATTAACATCGAGACCCTCTTTCATCAAGTCACCCTTAAGAAATTGAAAAAATAAAATCCCCACAATGGGAAAAGCTATTTATGCTACATGCATCTGTATGTACATGACTTGTGTACAAAATAGATGTATTCTTACAAGGCAATAAGATAAACAGGGACAGCTCATAGGAAAATGGGCACAAAATTTGAATAGGCACCCCGCACAGGAATAGTGCGGTCGGTAAACATTTGAAATGATGTTAAACTCCACTAGTCATTTGGAAAATGCAAATTAAAGCCTCGGTGCGATGCCATTGGAGATGGCTAATATGCAAACACCAGACAATACCAAGTGTGGACAAGTCACCAGAGTCGAGAAACCAGAACCCTCACTCTGCTGGTGCAAGTGTATACTGGAGTAATTATTTTGGAAAACTGCTTGACAGTTGCTACTGAAGTGCATATACACATTTCCCACGACCAAGAATTCCGTGTGTTTGTAAGTTCACTAAATGTGACTAAGAACATTTCTGGTGGCACCATTCATGATGCGGAAAGTAACTCATGATGCAAAGGTACGCAGATAGAAGAAGGGATTGATACACTGTGTGCAATAGAATACAGCAATGAGGACCCATAAATGACACATACAACACGGACCAGGTTGAATAAAAGAAACATAAAGCGGAAGGGGTGATTTCCATTTGTAAAGTGCTTAAAATCCAACCAAACTCGTCCAGACCATTAGAAGTCAGGAGCCTGGTTATCCTTGGAGGGTGAACAGTGACTGGACTGGCCAAGGGGGTGGCTTCCGGGGTGGCGGCAAGTTACGTTTCATGATCAGAGTGTTAATTACACAGGTGTGTTCACTTTACCAAAAAATCATCCAGCTGTACTAGGACTGGGGCAACGTTTCTGGAGGAATGTTTTGGTAAATGTTTCAGTAAAATTTACCCCAATTTTTACTTTTCTCCTCAATAATTTCATTACTAACAATTCAGAACCCGGTGGTCTTCTGAGAGCCTCAATCAGGTCCTTCACTTGAACCTGTCTTCTCATCTGTACAAGCCAGCCATTCACACCCGCCCAGCCAGGCTTTGGGTGGGAAATAAATGGTAGTGGTGCGCCATGGTCATTATTAACAGTGTCACTGACTTCACTCTGGTTGCCCTAAGGTTGCCAAGAAGCCACCCAACAAGGACAGGGACCCATTTCAAAACACGCTCTCTGTGAAAACCATTACTCGGTTGTTAAAAAAAATGAACCATGGGAGGTTTAGACAGACTAAAAAAAGGCTACCCCCTTTGAACATTTTAATGATGATCTTGGCCTTTTCTATATATGCTCAGCTGTCTTCTCCAGAGCCTCCTTCAGATAAAAGCAGGATGAAGTTCTAGATGCTGTTTTGAAACTGCTTTTTGCGACCTTAATTGTATGTCCAACGAGATACATTGTAGCCAGCATTCCAGGTCACTGACACTCTTCCACACCATTTAAAGAGCTGCTAGTTGCTCATTGGGTTGGACTTGCCTTATCTGCATAAGAGCTCATTTTTCAAGTTTAAGGTTTTCCAATCAGTATCCTAAACAAGTACTTGATGGTCATTCCCGTAGCTACATATTTGCCCCACATCCACGATTGTGTCTTTAGACTCAAGTCCTAGAAGTCACACGTCTGGATACAAAGGGTGGATGCACTCTTGAGGTCGAGACCTCCCATGGTTCATTTTTTTTTAACAACTTAGGGCAACCAGAGTGAAGTCAGTGACACTGTTAATAACGACCATGGCGCACCACTACCGTTTATTTCCCACCCAAAGCCTGGCTGGGCGGGTGTGAATGGCTGGCTTGTACAGATGAGAAGACAGGTTCAAGTGAAGGACCTGATTGAGGCTCTCAGAAGAGCACCGGGTTCAAAGCCAGGCCTGTCCAACGCTGAAGCCCTCTTCCCTTGCTCGGTGCTCTTTCCCAGGCAACGGCGAGTCCCTTGGCTGAGTCGTACCAGGGAGCCCGACTGAACCCCTGATTCCGTCAGCCATAATATCGATACTTAATAGCAATCGTAGTGAGAGTTAATGCTCAATGCGGGTTACAAGACTGAGCAGGAAAGAAGGCTTGACACTGAAAAAGAGAGTGACTCCGGAAGGGTTGGTGCACGTGCAGAGGAATTCTGAGGGTGAGGGAGGTTACCAGAAGATAAAAAAGTTGAAATCCCGTGTCAACCCACTTGATGACATGTCACAAGCTTGTACAAGCCGCCGCAGCTACCGGAGCACTGGGCTGTTTGGTCTCATTCCCCAGGAGTAAGATTGATAAGCACATTCCACCGGGACCAGATGTAGCTGGGAGAGGCCAGAAGCCAGTTTACGAGAAGACACAGAGGGAGTGGGGAGGTTCGGGCAAGCTTTTTGATTGTGTCTCAGAGTTTTTATGAAAGGTCAAGCGAGTGAAACCTTGGGGGTGTTCCAGGGAAATGCTGGATTAAAGCTACATCCATTTTTCCATGACAGTGTTAAGGGTGGCTACTCAGAAATAGCAAGAAAGCTGTGTGCGCTCGCGCGTGTGTGTGTGTGTGTGTGTGTGTGTGTGTGTGTGTGTGTGTGTGTTGTCGGTTTGTTCTTCGTCCTTCTGCCTGCTGACCTGGGCAAGTTCAGGGAAGAGGCAATATGGAGAAGGAGGAGAGGAGCTGAAATGCCACATATCTCACTTCTAATCCAAATTTAGCCACTGCCTAGCTTCACATAAAACTAACAATAGCTAACACGTATTTCAGGATCAGTGCTAAGTGCGGCTTCTGTATCTCATTTAAATTTCCAAACCACTCCACAACAAAGGCCCTGTTGTTAACCCTCTTGTACAGATGAGGATACTGAGGCTCAAAGGCTTAGGAAACACCCACGGGCCATCTCATAAGATTTACTAAGAAGCAGGTTTGAAGCCTCTGCCTTCAGCTCAGGTCATGATCTCAGGGTCCTGGGATCGAGCCCCGCATCAGGCTCTCTGCTCAGCGGGGAGACTGCCTCCCTCTCTCTCTCTGCCTTACTCTCTGCCTACTTGTGATTTCTCTCTCACTTTGTCAAATAAATAAAATCTTTGGGGCGCCTGGGTGGCTCAGTGGGTTAAAGAAGCAGGTTTGAGCTGAGACCCATCTAAATCCCACATCTCTGGTCTCCTGAATGGCATGACTTGGAGAGAATATTGTGAGCCAATCTCAGCCTCCTTTCCTTTAAGGTGGAAATAAACGCACCAAGCCCAGGGCATTGTCTGGGGCCCTAAATTAAGTCTGGAATTTGACCAAACTCTGGGCACATGATAGATCCTCACTGACTCTTAGTTTTTTCCCCCTGCTCAGGACGTTGAGAGAGGGGAAAGGGTATACAAAAACCATACCAAACTGAAGAAACTGAAACTTCTGGTGGGTTGGATGCTCCCTAGCTAGGTTGGCTAGGGAGCCATGCTATAAACAAGAAGAAATGTTCGGATTCAACTAGGAGTAGGAACAGAAGGAGATCACTGGGTTCAGCTCTGCGCTGAGGTAAGGTCTATTGACCTCACCACAAATTGTGGGGATGATGGTTCTAACTGTCAAATGCGGAAATGATTCCCGCGAAGACCAAGGATCTTGCCCTAAGTCTTGTGGCTGGGATTCTCTCCAAGGAGGCAGCGTGACTTCTAGGTGTTTATTACAATTTTTTATTGAGGAAAAATTCACATACCGTGAAATTCACCTCTTGAAGTGTACAATTCAGTGGTGTATAGTATATTCACAAGGAGGTACGCCTGTCACCACTATACAACTATCGGCTTCCCAGAGTGAATAATCGACATATAAAATTATGTTAGTTTCAGATGTACATCATAATGATTCAATATCTGTATATATTTAGAACTTATCTCCACAGGAAGTCTAGTCATCATTGTTACCATACGTAATTACAATTTTTTTCTTGTGATGAGAACTTTTAAGATCTACTCTTAGCAACTTCCATATATATATATAATGTTATGAACTGTAGTCACCATACTGTACATGGCATCCCCATGATGGATTTATTTTATAACTGGCAGTTTGTACCTTTTCCCTATCTTCACCCATTTCTCTCCCATCCTTGCTGTATCCTCTGACTCACAATCACCAATCTGTTTTCTATATCTATGAGCTTGGCTTTTTTACATTCCACAGATAAGTGAGATCATATGGTATTTGTCTTTCTCTGACTTATTTCACTTATCTAATGCCCTCCAGGCTCATTCATGTTATCACAAATGACAAGATTTCATTTGTTTTTTTTTGTGTGTGTATATATATATAATATTTTCTTTATTCATTTATCAATGGAAGTTTTGGTTATTTCTATATCTTGCCTGTTTTAACAATGCTGCAGTGAACACGGGGGTGCACGTATCTTTTCGAGTCAGTGTTTTCATTTTGCTCAGATAAATAGCCAGGAGTGAAATTACCAGACTACAGGGTAGTTCTATTTTTAATTTTTTGAGGGCCCTCCATACTGTCTTCCATAGCGGCTACACCAATTTACATTCCCACCGACGGTCCACGCGGGTTCCTTTTTCTCCACATACTCACCAATACCTGTTGGTTCTTGTCTCTTTGATAATAGCCATTCTAAGAGGCATAAGGTGATATCTCATTGTGATTTTAATTTGTATTTCTCTGATGATTAGTGATATTAAGCACCGTTTCATGTATCTATTGGCCATCTGTATGTCTTTGGAAAAATACCTCTTAAAATCTAATGCCCATTTTTTTTTAAAGATTTTATTTATTTATTTGACAGAGAGAGAGATCACAAGTAGGCAGAGAGCCCAATGCTGGGCTCCATGCCAGGACCCTGAGATCATGACCTGAGCCAAAGGCAGAGGCTTTTACCCACTGAGCCACCCAGGTGCCCCTCTAATGCCCATTTTTAAATCAAATTTTTTTTTTTTTTTGGCTATTGAGTTGTATGCATTCTTTTTTTTTTTTAAGAGAGGGAGAGAGAGAGAGAGAATGGGAAGGGCAGAAGGAGTGAGAGAATCCTAAGCAGGCTCCAAGGCCAACACAGAGCCTGCCATGGGGCTTGATCTAACAACCCTGAGATTATGACCTGAGCCAAGATCAAGTGTCAGACACTTAACCAACAGAACCATCCAGGCACCATGAATGCATTATTTATATATTTTGGATATTAATTCCTTATCGTGTGTGTGATTTGCAAATATCTTCTCCCATTCATTCTGCTGTTGGTTTCCTTTGCTGTGCAGAAACTTTTAAGTCTCCACTTACCTACTTTTTCTTTTGTTGCTTTTGCCTTTCGTGTCAGATGAAACATCGGGGAGGGTATGTGCTATGGCGAGTGCTATGAATTGTGTGAGACTGATGAATCACAGACCTGTGCCCCTGAACAAATAATACATTATATGCTAATAAAAAAAAATCATTGTCAAGACCTATGTCAGGGAGCTTACTGCCTATTTTTTTTTCTTCAAGGTGTTTTGTGGTTTTAGGCCTTGTATTCAAGCCTTTAATCCATTTGAGTTCATTTTTGTGTGGTGTAAGATAGTGTTCAGTTTCATTCTTTTGCGTGTGGCTGTCCAGTTTTCCCAGCACTGTCTATTGAGGAGACTATCCTTTGCCCGCTGTATATTCTCAACTCCTTGGTTGTAATTTGCCATAAATGCATGGGTTTATTTCTGGGCTCTCTATTCTGTTCCAATATGATGACTTTTTTTTTCTTTCTCTTGCCTTGTGTCTTGACAAGCTCCTCCACTACAACGTGACTGACTAGGAGAGGTGAGACAGACGTCCTACTCTTGTTCCTGACCTTAAAGGCAAAGTAGTCAGTCTCTGCGCATTCACTAGGATATTAGCTGTGAGTTTTTTATAGATGTCTTTAATCGGGTTGAGAAAGTTCCCTCTATTTCTACTTTGTTCTTGTCATGAGGTGGTGTTGGATTTTGCTACTGCTTTCCCTGCCTCTACTGAGATGATAATGTGGCTGTGTCCATCATCAATATGGTGTATTACATTGATTAATTTTCATAGGTTGAGCCAACCTTGAATTCCTGGCATACATTTCATTCTGTCATGATGTATGCTGCTGAATTTAGTTTGCTTGTATCTTGTTCGGGATTTTTACATCTATATTCGTGGAGGATATAGTTTTCTTCCTTGTGATTGGTTTGGTTTTGCTATCAGGATAAAACTAGCCTCAAAGAATGAGTGAGGAAGTGCTCCTTTTTCTTCTATTATTGTTGAATTATCTATTTCTTCTTTCAACTCTGTCAGTTTTTACTTCATGTATTTTGGGGATCCAGTAATTGATTAAAAATAGAACTTAATTTTAGGCATGATGGGACAATACATGGAATATAACTTTTTTTTTTATGCTTGTGGATCAGATATCCCAAGTGCCAAAGAAGATGCCATCATAATGTAGAGTAGGCAAACTGAGTGCAGAGTCAAGCTCAAGTAGACAATATATGTTCAGCCTGGTTTAGACAGAAAACCCATCTTCTCGCAATTACTTATAAGGGAATCCCCAAACATAAATTCTTCCTGTCTGCAGACTGTCTTTGAAACTTCAAACCAGAACTGTATCTCACTCCTTGTTTGATCCTGGTGGATTCTTGTGGCTAAAGATCACTGAGCTTGTGTTTCTATTTCTCACCCTTTGTGTCAACACACCTTTCTTATTTGTGATTGTTTCCAGTCTGAGTTTGTCTCTCTTCAACCAATGCATATGGAAATGGCTCAAGGAACTCACCTTCTAGTTATCTCTTGCCCCACAAATGTCCTCTTTCAGAAAGCTTTTCAGGGAAGTCCAAGTCTAAAATGTCTATGCAGAGTGCAGACAGTTTGATGGGCATCAAGTCAGAGAAAAGTAAGTTGTGCTGAATCACACTGTCTGATTTCATGGGCCAGGCACAGAACTGAGTTGAGCCTTGAAGTATAGGGGAGACTCTCCTGCAGAGAAAAGGAGGGGTCATTCTAGCCTCAGGAAACAAGGTAAGAGGTTCCCAGACCTAAGTGTAGATATATGTTGCATATGGGCAGCATTGCAGAGGTAACCTGATTGGAGGTTTACCTGGAAAACTTAGGGAACCATGCAGAGAATCTTTAGAACTTGGAATGGCTTTAGGATTCTATTCCACCATTCCTTGAATTACATTTCTTAGTACACTTGTATCCCACTAAATATTAATGTCTCCCAATTAAAAAAAAAATTAAGAACTGTGGTCAAATCTACATGGTGAATACCGTTCACCAAGTCTTTATGGCAGGATGTCTCGAAGTCTTCATTAAGCAAATATGCATTACGAATCTCTGAAGGGAGACGCCGTATCCAATTATTTCCCTACTTTATTTGGCCGTGGACTCCTGTTTTCAAGAAGACTCAAGCAACATAGTCAAGACAGAATGTTCCATAAAGTACAGATGGTAAAACGTTGACCTAATTCAACTCTCTTACTTTTCAAATGTGGCTGGAGAGAAAGAAGGGCATCCTTGGGGCACCTGGGTGGCTCAGCTGGTTAAGCATCTGCCTTCGGCAGGAGTCATGATCCTGGGTCTTGGGTTCAAACCCCACATGGGGCTCCTTGCACAGTAGGGAATCTGTTTCTCTTTCTCCCTCTGCTCCTCCCCTGCTCGTGCTCTCTTGTTCTCTCTCAAATAAAGAGTAAAATCTTACAAAAAAAAAAAAAAAGAAAGAAAGAAATGCATCCTTAAGGTCCTAGGTTAAGTCAGAGTCTGAGCTGGTACTAGAATCCAAGTCTCCAGACTCTGAATGAAGACAAATTATGGTGGGTTTTGGTTGCCATGTATATCAGTCAGTTGGGGAAAACTTTAGATGCTATAACAAACAATGCCAGAATTTCAGTGTGTTAGCTCAACAGAAGTTTATTTTTTATTCATGTGGTTGTCCAGTATGGGAGTTTGTGGTTGGTCAGGAACTCAGGATTCTAGAAGAAATGGTATGGCTTTCTTATCCCCTGGGGTCACAGACTAGACAGAGAAGCCTCACCTGCTTTTTAAAGTCCCCAGCCCAAGAGGAAAGATAATGTAGTAGTTAAGAGTATGGACTCTGGAATTAGATTTCCAAGGCTGGAATCCCATCTCTGACTTACTGGCACTTTCCCTCTGTATTATTCAACTATTCAGACCCTCGGTTTCTTCACCTGTAAAATGGAAACAATAAAAGAACTTACCTTATACGGCTGTTATGTGCAGTAATGAGTTAATGTTTGTCAAATACTTATTTATACCTTGCACATAGTATGTCATTATGTTTTCCTTTTTTTAAAAAAAGATTTATTTCTTTATTTAGAGAGAAGGAGTGGGGAGGGAGGGGCAGAGGGAGAGAATCTTTCAAGCGGTCTCCCCACTGAGTGAGAAGCCGGATGTAGGGCTCGATTCCACAACCCCTGAGATCACGACTTGAGCCAAAACCCAGTCAGATGCTTAACTGACTGATCGACTCAGGTGCGCCTGCTTATAAGGGTTATCTAAATAATATAAACAATACCAACAATCATAATATTTAAAAAAAAAAGAACTCCTACTCTGTACTTGGCTGTAAAGAGAGCTAGGCAGCTATTTCCTATTGGCAACTCCACCCTCTTGAAGGGGAAAGAGGATTTTTAAAATTTTTGGTCGCAAGCTAGTCACCTTGCCAATGCAAGCATTACACTTTAAATCTGAACAGGTAGCTAATGGAAGTTTTAAAGGTTTTGAGCAGAGAGGTGAAATAACAAAACCACGCCAGATATTTCCTTCCTATCTCAAGTATCTACTTTATTTAGTAAAATTTGAGTTGGTAAAGATAAAATTATGTATATTATTCTAGACCAAATATGACTTTGAATATGTGAATTTTCAACTGTTACAAGGAGTTCAAAATAAAACAGGGGGCACGTGGGTGACTCAGTCAGTTAAGGGACTGGCTCTTGGTTTCAGCTCAGGTCAAGTTCTAGGGATGTGGGATCAAGCCACCAAGCCCCCAGCCCTGTGCTCAGTGGGAGTCTGTTTCTCCTCTCTCTCTCTATTTGCCCCACCCTCACGAGCGCACAGTCTGTCTCTAAAATAAATAAATCCTAAAAATAAAAAAATAAAACAGGACAACTGGCTGGAATGACAAATGGCAAAAAAAAAAAACAAAAAAAAAAACACCAAACCTTTGTACATGCATTTTATTTGTGTCATTTGTATGCTGTATATTTCACATACACTATATATACTAAGCAAAATAAATATACAGCTAGTACTGAAAATATTTTTTAAAAAGATTTTATTTATTTGACAGAGAGAGATCACAAATAGGCAGAGAGGCAGGCAGAGAGAGAGGAAGCAGACTTCCTGCTGAGCAGAGAGCCCCAACACGGGGCTCGATCCCAGGACCCTGAGATCATGACCTGAGCCGAAGGCAGAGGCTTTTACCCACTGAGCCACCCAGGCGCCCCAGTACTGAAACTACTGAAGAGAGAAATTTTAAATCTTCCGGAGATAAAGCCATGATAATAAGGAACTCATTGTACAGAAACCTTATTGCTAATTTAATGTGTACTTCAAAGCTAATGCTATTTGGTGTGCTGACATAATTGTAAATTTAAAATATTTACGAGATATTTCAGTGGTCTTACTCTATTTTTCCCATGAGGTTGTAAGCTTCTCTTATTCAAATTCTCCTTATAGAAGCAGTAATTATTTGTTCTGTTCACAATATTCCATCTCTCTCCACAGGCACATGGTAGGATAGCATTTCCCTGCCTCCTTTTGAAGTTAGTCCCAGCTGTGTGATTTGCCTGGCCAAAGCAACACGAGCGGCCATCATGTATGTCACTCCCAGGAAGATTTAAGCGTGATTTACCAAATTCTCTTCCTTCGGTTGTGGGGATTATGCTCTATTACAGCCTTCTTCCACCTGAGTCCAAGCGTCTACAAAGAATACAACCCCACTCCCAATCAGCAGTGCACATGCAGCATAAGCAAGGAATAAACTTTTGTTACGTTAAGCCGCTAAGACCCGGGAGATGGTCCCTGCTGTATGAGAACCTAACCCGTCCTACTGGATGCAAGGAATATCAAGTTAGCAAAGGGCGACTCTAGGTGTTTTTAGATGATTTGATTGTGGTGTGTGGCAGAGATGGGTAGAGGCACAGCCTGCAGATAGGAACATGTTGCTATAGACTGAGTATCTGTGTCCCACCCCTCTAATTTACATATTGAAACCTACAGCTTAATGGGATGGTATTGGGAGGTGGGGCCTTTGGGAGGTATTTAGGTCATGAGGGTGCTAAGTATGTACTAAGACACATATGTTAAATGGCAAGGGCCTGAAGTGTATTTACTCCGGTGGGAACAAAGGACAATAAAAAGTAAAAATATTACCTACCCTATGTTCTTAAACATCATCCTCTCTTTCAGGCCTCAGTCAGCCCTAGAAACAGAGGTGACTTACAGCTCTGCTGGGCAATCATAACATCTTCCCAGGGAAAGACTTGACTTTTCCTCTGAATATTTTTTAAGAATCTAAGGCTAATTATGTTTAATGCACTGGTACAATTTGGTTATTAGTTTATTGGATATTACCTAATTGATAGGATTTCTTCTGATTTTGTAGACTGAAATCTCTTTAACATGATAATTACTACTGGACAATACAGTATTCAATTTATTCTGCAGGCAATCATGCTGTAATATCAGGCATGGCTTTTTGCAATCAATGGAGATTATTTTTTTTCATTATAACAGAAAGAAATACTAATTTTAGGAGTCACAATAGAAAGATAATGTCCAATGGAGTCATTATTGGTTTAGGCAGCTGATTTCAGATCTCTAGCTAGTACTGTTTGCCGAATCACAATAGGGTGAGGTGCCAAGGCCATTTGTGTAGATAAAGGTACTGATGTAAAATACACACCTAACCCGGGAGAATTACTGAATGAGCCATGTGCTTACCACATATCAGCTGAAATTGGTCCTGCTCTCTTTTTGATCTGTAGAAAATTGGATTGGGAAAAAGTCTTCATAGACTCATCTGATATCCAATATCTGGTATCTAAGTTTACTCTACGGTCACTTATCATGTCCGCAAATCCCTAATGGGCATGTATGGGAAGGTGTCAGTCCTTTTGTTGATATGATATTTATTATTTTAAAAATCACAAAGAACTGGGAGAGTCAATTCAGCAAACATTTTCTGAGCACCTACACTTTCTGCTTATTTTTTCATTTTTTAAAATTTATTTATTTTTAATTTTTTAAAAATATTTGAAAATCCAGTTTTATTATTTTATTATTGTTTATATCCAAATGAAAGAAGTATATTGTTCACTGTGTTTACCAAGTTCTGATTTTTCTGCTTATTATAAGCAAAAGCCCTCACTGCAATGGATGTGCTTCCTCTGGAAAGTGAGGGGCAGTGAGTGGGAAAGATAGGATTTAAGTGGTATGCCTATCAGGCCCCTCCACACACATTAAAGTTCTAAAAATGCTGCTTTACAATTCAGTTGCATTATGAATGTATTTATCTCTTTAGCTTTTTCTTGACATCTAGTTGTTTAAGTCCTCCAACATTGTTCTTTTTTTCAAGTTTGTCTTGGCTCTTCTCAGTTTTTGCTTTTTTCTATACATTTTAGAAATGGCCTCTGTCAGTTTCCCCTAATAAAACTTTGCTGGCACCTTGATCAGGATTGGATGCAATTTAGAGATCAATTTGGAGAATATCACTGTCTTTAAAATGTTAAGCTCTCCATTCATGAAAATGATATAACCTTCTATTCATCTCTCTCAAAAACATTTTGTGGTCTTCAATTTAGAGGTCTTACACACCTTTCATCATACTTATTACTAGATACTTGATGTTTTTCAATGCTGCTTTTGGTAGGCTGAGAAGAGGTCCCCCAATGATGTCAGATTCTAACCCCCAAAACCTATAGATGTGACCTTCTTCGGGAAAAAGTCATCATGGATGTGATTAGGTTCAGGAGCCTGAGGTAAGGAGATTGTTCTGTACTCTCTGGATGGGCCAGAAATGCCGTCACAGGTATCATTATATGAGAGGGAGAGGGAGGTTTGACAAGGCACACAGTAGAGAGGTCACAGGGAGGTGGGACTGAGGGATATCTGACAATGGAGGCCTGAAAGATGGGAGTCATGTTGCCACTTCTCCAAAAATGCCACGGCCTCCAGCAGCTGGAAGAGGGGAGGACAGATTCTCTTCTCGAGCCTCTGGAAGGATTACAGCCCTGCCGACATCTTGGTTTTGTCCCAGTGAAATGGAATTTGGACTTCTGGCCTCCAGAACTGTGAGAGCATGAAACTTTGTTGTTTTACGACACTTCCTTTGGAGCTGGTGTCTCTAGGTTAAAGGGGCCCCACATTCCTTGCTACTTTCACGTTTCTATCCTCTCCTGCATCTTGGTCCAGCAATTCTTGGCTCTTCACAATCTAAGTAGGTTTAATTTTTTTTTTTTTTACAAATCCAGGGGCACCTGGGTGGCTCAGTCGGTTAAGTATCTGAGTCTTGATTTCAGCTCAGATCATGATCTCAGGGTTGTGAGATCCAGCCCCGCGTCGGGCTCCATTCTGGGCATGGAGCCTCTTCAAAGATGCTCTCTCTCTTCCCTTCTGCCCCCTCCCACCCCTACCCCCACCCTTGCATGCTCTCACTCTTTAAAAAAAAAAATTTTTTTTTTTGGTTTACAAATTCAGCTTTTGTAGATATTCTCAGCAGAAGTGTGGTTTTATTATCTAGTCCCACTCTGCTTAATTGAACCTCACCTGCCATTTTCTTGTGTGCATTACAAATTTTAAGAGTTTCTTGAATTGTTTCTAACTTCTCTGCATTACTCTTTATCTTCGTTTGTTCTTTCTCCTGTTTCTTTGCTTTAGCACAGTCTGTTACGTTAAAACATGAACTTCCTCCAAATGTCTGGTGAGATTTGTTTTTTAAAAAATATCTGTTTTTAAAACAAGGCACTAAGGCAGTGGAGATGTGCATGTGTGCGTGTGAGTGAGAGAGAGAGAAAGAGAGAGAGAGAGAGAGTAGACTTCTCCGCTGATCAGGGGTAACCTGGCCATTTCCTTGAGGGGACATCAGAATGTCAGTATATGCAGGTCCTTCCCCTTGAGCAGGGGTACACTCTGGCTTCCGATGTCCTGGGAAGTCTCACTGTTCAGTTTAATGAATTTCCACTTATTTTTTCCATATTCAGTCCAGTGCTTCCCCACTCTCTTGAGTTGTTCTTGAGTTTAGATCATCTGAACCAGGGGGTAGAGTCTGACCAGCTCAATTTTAGGTGTCCATTTCTGGTCCATTCAGCTGTGATGGGGGACCTGGTCACATAGTGTCTAGGGTTGCCACTTTGCACTGAGCCTACTATTCATAAGGCACGTTTTTACATCTTGGCTTGCTTTCCTTGGAGCACTTTTGGAAGTTCTGAAATCCTTATGTTTCCAGAGAGACCACTCCTCTTTTGTATTTATTTCTTTATTTTATTTTAAAAATTAACATGTAATGTATTATTTGCCCCAGGGGTACAGGTCTGTGAATCATCAGGCTTGCACATTTCACAGCACTCACCATAGCACATACCCTTCCCAACGTCCATCACCCAGACACCCTATCCCTACCCCCCCACCCCCCAGCAACTCTCAGTTTGTTTCCTGAGATTGAGTCTCTTGTGGTTTGTTTCTCTCCCTGGCCCCATCTTGTTTCACTTTTTCCCCTCTCTACCCCCCCCCACGACACCCCTGCCCTGCCTCTCAAATTCCTCATATCAGAGAGATCATATGATAATTGTCTTTCTCTGATTGACTTATTTTGCTTAGCATAATACCTTCTAGTTCCATCCACATCATTGCAAATGGCAAGATTTCAGGGTTTTTAGATGGCTGCATACTATTCCATTGTATATATATATATACACCACATCTTCTATATCCATTCATCTATTAATGGACATCTAGGTTCTTTCCATAGTTTAGCTATTGTGAACATTGCTGCTATAAGCATATAAATGGGCACATGGCCTTCTGGATCCCTTCATTTGTATCTTTAGGGTAAATACCCAGTAGTGCGATTGCTGGGTTGTAGGGTAGCACTATTTTCAACTTTTTGAGGAACCTCCATACTGTTTTCCAGAGTGGCTGCACCAGCTTGCATTCCCATCAACAGTGTAGGAGGGTTCCCCTTTCTCTGCATCCTCGCCAACATCTGTCATTTCCTGACTTGTTAATTTTAACTTGTGTGGTGTTACTGGTGTGAGGAGATGACTGGTTTGACCGGTGTGAGGAGGTATCTCACTGTGGTTTGGATTTGTATTTCCCTGATGCTGACTGATAATGAGCACTTAGAAACCACTCCTCTTGACTTGGGTGAGTGAGGAAATAATCAAGCTCTTTTGCATCATTCACTTCTTTTCTTCACAGACTTAAAATTTTTCATAAGGCCATCTTGGGACACATTCCAGGTGAGGGGATGTCCATCTGCTCATGGTGGTTGGTACCTGGGCTCTCTCAGAGCAACATCATCTATGGGGTGGGCAAGGGCAATAAGATTAGGGTAGAAACTTCCTTCACTTTTTTTTTTTTGACAGAGAGAGATCACAAGTAGGCAGAGAGGCAGGCAGAGAGAGAAGGGGAAGCAGGCTCCCTGCCGAGCAGAGCCTGATGTGGGGCTTGATCCCAGGACCCTGAGATCATGACCTGAGCCGAAGGCAGAGACTTTAACCCACTGAGCCACCCAGAAGCCCCTACTTCCTTCATTCTTTGGGTGAATTCTGTTCCAGATTTTCAGGAGGAGACTGGGGGCTAAGCAGGTTCCTGCTATCTGTGCATATTCCTTGGTAGCAACTTGGTGGAATTGAACAAGAAGGAATATACTTTAATCAAGGAAACTTCACTTTGAAATGGAGCCACTCACTGGTTGTATGACCTTGGAGTTTCAGTTTCTCTCTTTCTTTAAAAGGGGAGTAACAAAGAAGCTCTGTTTTGCTCGTCTGCCGCAAAGACAGTGACCGTGTCAAACACCTGTAGTTATTCCTTACACTCTTATCTTACAGAAGTCCAGTGATTTGAAGGCATTTTGCAGTTTTTGCCCTAGTAGGAGACCCGGCTTGATTCTGTGTCCTTTTCTGCCGAGGACATTGCTAGATGAGGATGTAGTGTCCAGGGACCTTGGGTCAGTGTTGAAGTATCATTCACAAAAGAGCTGAAATGGATGGTCTCAGAGAAGGGCCAGAGAGACAGCATCTTACAGGAATAGTGAATTAAAAGCTAGGCAGCCAATCTGTCAATTCAAAGGAGCTGAGTCAAAAGTAAGAAACTTGGTTGTGTACAAACTGGACTAAAACTTGAAAAATCAACCATGAGCGAAACTTCAATGTGGCCTTGGGAGGCAGAGTCTGGAGTAATTCCCAGAACCAGGAGGTGTGGGTCCTCTGATCCAGGCAGGGCGCAGTTTAAGGACTGAAAGCCCAGGCCCCGAAAGAAGACAGCCTTATGAATTTTATTTTTTCTATTTATTTTAGGGAAAAGTCTAACATCTACATAAGCCTAAGAAGTGAAAAGTAAAAGCCCAGATCTCTCTTCCTCCTTTGAATCCTATTTCTATGCATTTACACATCTATACAAAATATTTTTTTACATGAATGAGATCAACCTGTACATAGCATTATTTTTTTATTGAATAATATTCACGAATTCAACAAATATTAATTGTGCACTATTATAGGTGACAGAGACATAGGATAAAACAGAAATCCATTTTTCCATAGTGATATGTGTCCTTTAACATTAGCAAAATTATTCTACCATTTAAGGGATATTTCTTGTTTTCTCTCAGTCTGAGTCTTGCCTTTTCCCTTCAAATGGTGCCTTTCAACAGCTTTTAACTTTGATTAAGTTCAATTTGTGATTTTTTTTTCCTTTTATGATTACTGCTTCTTTGGTGTTTTAAGGAAACCTTTCCCTATTTCAAGGCTGTAAAGATTTTATCATGTTTTCTTTTAGAAGTGTAATGGTCTAGGCTTTATATTATATGTCTCTCTGATTAAGACTTGCCCTGGTCTGAATCACAGAGATTGGTCCAGAAATGGGCAGCCACAGTTCAAATTATTGTACTAGAGACTGCTTGCCTTTTGGGGTGGTGAAATTTGTGGAATAAATCCTGAGCTGCCATTGGCTGTCTTTGCTGCCTGAGAATAAAGCCTATGTGGAGGAAAGCAGCGACAGGAGATGGGAAGAGGCAGGTCTCTGATAACATTGTTTGAATACTTGGATCCCATTGTACCTGAAGCTATATATCCTTGCATCAGCTACAGGATAAACCTGTATTTTGACCTTAGGCAGTTTGAGTTGTATTTATTTCAACTGCAATTGGATTTCAAGAGGCTAATCTTACAAAGTAAGGATAACTAATCTAATCAGTCATTTATGGATGGACATTTAGGTTGCTCCACGTTTTATCTATTTTAAGTCTCTCACTTTCTGGGGCCAAGGGGAGAAGAAGAATCGATGAAAAATTTACATAAATGGAAGGCCTTTGTTTTGAGGGAGATGTGGTGAATTTCAAAAGAAGAACAAAATCAGCACTGGGCTACTTTGAGCCTGCAGAGCTGAGCCAAGGAGAGGGAACTTTTTCATTAGACTCTCCATTAGAGGACTGCAGTTCTCTGGGGTAAAGGAATGGCCTGGAAGAGAAGGGGCCTCCTGCCTCAGCACCAGTGCCAGGGGAGGGGAAAGGCAGGGACAAATGGCTGCTGCCATTATGAGCGCTCCTGTGGTGGGCTCTGATTCAGCCAACGCCATGCTTGTGACCACGGTCCTGGTTCCCGCTCTCTCCACAGATCTCTTCCTATCACACACTGCCCTCTCTGGAGGAGGACTCTTAGGCCCTGAAACCTGGGGTCTTTCTGTGGCCTTGACATAATCTTTTTAAAAGATTTTATTTTTTAAAGCAACCTCTGTACCCAACATGGGGCTTGAACCCACAACTCTGAGATCAAGAGTTGCGTGCTCTACTGACTGAGGCAGCCAGGTGCCCCTCCCTCAATATAATCTTGAATATAAATAATCATTTGAATTACTTCCAAGTTTGCAAGGCAAAATATGTGACAAAGACATCGTCATCATCATTACCAAGACTTTATTTGAAAAATGAGAATGTATTGGAGATAGGAAAATACTTCAGCATAAACTTTGGAGTCAGAACGATCTCAATGACGCTACTGGATTAAAACCTCAGGCAAGTTGCTCCCTATGCCTCAGTTTCTTAATCTATAAAATGGGGATAGCAAGCAATTCCTTTATATACTGTAAGGATTTAATGAGATCATTTTTGGCAGTGTGACATGTGGAACAGAGCCCGCGAATGGTAAGAATCATTATTAATAAACAAAGGCTCAGAAAAGTAGAGACCTGCCCGAGTTCTCCTACATAGGGAGAGTCCTGAAGAGCCCTGAATCCATGACCTCTGTCCCTGTCCTTTCCACCGTTACTACACAGCTTCTGAAATGACTCTTTTAAAAGGACACGTGGGGAAGACACAGTATAGTCTCTCAGCCAGGGAGGGGAGATTGTAGCGATAACAGGATGCTCCCTAATTCTTTTTCCTTCAGCATTGGACAGTTTTCCGTCCTCACACCTTCTCTGAATCCTGGTCTATGTAGAATGAGGTCCTCGCGGGAACTGATACCGGCCACCTCAAGTTTCCCATTGTGTGGAAGATGTCCCCAGAGTGGTCCAGCTTCCCGGAGCTCCCGGCCCGGGCTCCCCCTAGCGGCCACTGCGGGACAGGCCCAGTCCCCATTGGGCCAGGAAGACTTGGGGCCCACGGAGGAGAGAGGTTGTTCTTTAAGCTCAACACCCTGCACAGAACATACCCAGCTGTGGTGCAGTGCTTCCCCAGGGGGAGGATACACTCACCTTCTGCTCTGGGATTCCAGGCTAAGGGGATAAACAGATGGGGGACTGAGCTGAGGTCTTCCTGGAGACACAGAGCTGAGGACCAGGGTGGAGGAGGGCAGAGCCTTTCATGACCCTTCCAAATCTTACATAGCTCACTCATGTTGCTCGGCGTCTCTGTGCCTCACCGACTGGCTTAAGGGACGTTCTCATCCAATCTGGACCTGCCCCTGGGGGACTGGCTCCAGAACTCTGTGCTGCCTTTGCCTAATCTTGGCCGGCATTCGAGCAAACTGCTGTCTTTGAGAACCGTGTCTCTAAACAATTTTAGGGGAAGCCTGTGCTATTTAATCCCCAAGGACACCCCTGTGAGCTTGGTTCTTCCATTATCCCGGTCTTCGAGATGAGGAGACTGTGATTCAGAAGCCCTCCCTCTCCTGCCAAGGATCACACACCCAGGGAATGGAAAAAGCTGGCATTCGAGCCCAGCACTGAGAACTTCAAAGGCTGTTTTCTTTCCACCAGGCTACCCTGCACTGAACACAGTAATTGCTTGTTACCTACAGATACTATCAATCATAGAACCGAATAAGAACCTTGGAATCGAAGCAGAGGGGAGAAGCCTTATTAGCCACAGTTCTACTTGTAGCTCCTCTCTCTCTCCTACCCATTTTCCTCCCTCTCTAGGGTTTGTTCTACACGCCCTCTTTTTATCTAAGAACTGCTGCCAAGCCACAATTTCCTGTGTTTTGTCTCGTTGTCCAGGGAAGAAAGTAGTGTCTGCTGGCCTGATCCGTGACTTGGGGCCATAATTACTTCTGGACTGTTTGGGTCCAAGGGGCTTGCTAAACATCTCAAAGAAATACCACAACCTTCCGGTTCTTTCATCTCCACGGTGGAAGTTAAATAAAAGAGGATTAAAGTTATTGGAACACTCTTAAGTATCCTATTTTGAGGAAAAAAATACATATGCATTTATTCCTCATCACAACTATAAGTACTTCCACTGGTACAAATGAGAAAATTGAGATTCTTAGAAGTAAAATGGTCTGTCCAAGGTCACATCTCTGAGCTATAAAGAGCTGAGATTTGAATCCAGTCTATAATCTACCTCTTATACCATAACTCCTTCTTCTTTTTTTTTTTTACCCTAACTCCTTGTTAAAATGTTTTTTTCTTTTAAAGTCAGTTCCAATTAGATGTAATTAACTTATAATAAAATGCCCTCATTTTAAGTATACAGTTTGATGAGTTTTGACAAATGGATATACCTTGTAACTGCTGCCATAATGAAAATATAAAATATTCCCATTATCCTAAAATGTTCCCTTGTGCCCCACTGTGGTCATTTCTACCCCCAGCATAGTAACCATTAGCCTGCTTTCTGTCAGTATAGATGAGATTTGTCTTTTCTAGAACTTCATATAAGTGGAATCATACAACGTGTACACTTCACCACATGAATTTTGGGAGGGCATAGACAGTTCATAGCAGTGTTTAGTTATCAATTCATTTTTAAAAATAGGTCTATTCAAATTTTCTATTTCTTCTTGGGTCAGTTTTGGTGAGTTACATTCTTTTAGGGAATTTGTCCACTTCATATAATTTGTCAAATTTGTTGATATTATGTTATTCATAATCTTTCCTTATTATCTTTTAATATTTGCAGTATCTGTAGTGATGTTCCCTCTTTCATTCCTGAATTGGCACTTTGTATCTTCTCTCTTTTATTCCTGGGAAGTCTAGCTAGAGTTTTTTCAATTCTATCGATCATTTCAGAGAACCGTTATTTTCATTGGTTTTGTTTGTTGTTTATCTGTTCTACATTTTACTATTTTCTGATCTTGGTTTTACTGTTTCTTTCTTTCTGCATA
>CM053613.1:36384930-36408123 GCA_028646535.1 Procyon lotor
CGCTGAGCAGAGAGCCCGATGCGGGGCCTCGATCCCAGGATCCTGAGCCCACACTGATCATGACCTGAGCCGAAGGCAGAGGCTTTAACCCACTCAGCCACCCAGGCGCCCCCAGTCTTGAATATCTGGATGGATGCCGAATGACCATATAGTTTTCCTCCTTTAATTTCTTTTTAATGGATTATATTAATCAAGCTCTTGCTAGCATACTATCCTTGATTCGCCAGAAGCAACCTCAATTGATCAGATTGTATTATTATTTTATATATTCCTTCATTTTATTTGCTAATACTTTGTTTATAATTTTTCTTTTTAAATAAATGGGCAATCTTGATCTTTGTTCTCTACCATCTTTAACTAATTTGGTTATTACAATGTTTGCTAGTAAGATGAATTGGAGAGTTCTCTATATATTTATGTGGCTGGAAATAATTTGAATTAAAACGAAATAATTTGAATAGAATTGTTATAATTTGTGCTACAGCTTATATGGAGCTAGATTTTAAACCCATTTGGACTTTGTGCCATTTTCAGTTGGTAGATTTGTCATTTTTCAACTGCTTTTAAAATTTATAATTTGAAACTGAATTTGCAGTCTGAATCTTACCAGATTTACTGCCAAAATCAATCTTCCACAGGGGATTTTAAGAGAACCCAGAGTTTCACAATACAACATTAAATTATCCAGGATTTCATCCTAAATTACTTGACATACAAAGCACCAGACAAGTGGTCAATTCTCAAGAGAAAAGGCAACAATGGATGCTAATCCAAACATGTTAAAGCAGCTATTATAACTATGCTACATTAGGTAAAGGTAAACGTTCTTGAAATGAATAGAAAGGTAAATTGAATATTCATTCTTTAAAAAAAATATTTATTTATTTGACAGAGAGAGAGAGAGAGAAAGAGAGAGCAAGCACAAGCAGAGGGAGCAGCAGAGGGGGAAAGCAGGCTCCCCACTGAGCAGGGAGTCTAACACGGGGCTCAATCCTAGGACCCTGGGATCATGACCTAAAGGCAGACGCTCAACTGATGGAGCCACCCGGGCGCCCCTTGAATATTCATTCTTGAGATGAATAGAAAGGTAAAAGTCTCAGACAGAGAAAAAGAAACTGCAAGAAGGACCAGTTGGGAGATTTAAACCTGAAAAGTGTAACATCTAAAATAAAAAATTCACTGGATGAGAAAAATGACAGAGGAAAGAGTCTGTGAATATGAAGATGGAGCAATAGAAATGATCCAATTTAAAACACAAGAAAAAAAAGATTGCCAAAAGGCAATTATCTAGAACTTCAGGCACCTGTGGGAAGATATCAAAAGGTCTAATATTTATACCATCGGAATTTCAGAGAGGAGAAACGATGGGTTCAGAAAAAGTGTTTGAAGAGATGAGGAGGATGAAAAACTAAGTGGGCTTGGTGAAAGACATAAATTTATATTTCCAGAAAATCATTGAGGGACCCCGGGTGGCTCAGTCAGTTAAGCGGCTGCCTTTGGCTCAGGTCATGATCCCAGGGTGCTGGGATCGAGCCCCGCATCGGGTTCCCTGCCCAGCCTGGGATCAGGCACCATTCCCAGCAATAAGGGAGCGCTGGCTACTGTCATTTCTCAGTGTTTTAGGAAGTCCTTCCCCAGCTGGCTAGTTTTGTCCTAAAGGTGTGGTTATGCTCAGCTGAAAACTCAGGGGTACCGTCCGCAGGTCCTGCATCTCTCTTTCTGTGATAATCCGTTTTCTCTTTAGTCTGTCCCACAAATGCAAGTCACCTTAGTTTCCCCAGGCTCTCAGCTAAATCTTCTTAACACCAGGATTTTATTTCCTTTTGATGAACTGACACTGTCAGTCCCTCTTTATCCGTGGCAATAGCCTTTGTTCTAAATCTTGATATCATTACTGATGTATCACCTTTCCAAGTATTCTACTCAATGCCCTTGACTCGTGAGGGTTTTCATGCTGGCTGGCAGGAAAATGAACCATTCCTGGCCTTCTGTGAGCTTTGGGGATTGATCTCTTGGCGCTTTTTGGTTGATTCTTTCCCCAACTTTTGGGTAGATTCCTCACAAGCGTACTCAGCTGAAGACCCAAGAGGTTGGTGTATCTTTCTCTTCTCTGGTTCCTTGTCCTGTGTGTTCTAGCCACTCTGCCCTCCCTGCCTCCCAGCTCTTCCCGAACTCACAGAGCCTGCAAACCTCCACTTTCCTCTCTTGTGGCCTGGAAATTCCCTCCAAGCAGTAATCTCTGGCAACTCTTGGGATCCTTTTCTATGTTCCACTTCTCTCAGGCGTCACTGCCCGGAACTAATGTCCCATGTCTGAAAACCATTGTTTAATATATTTTGTCCTTTTTTTTTTTTTTTTTGGCGGTTTCAGATGTAAGGGCAAATCCAGTTTTCTGTTACTCCATATTGTCTCTAAGTGGAAATTTTTATCTTTAATAACTTTAGAAGTATCTGTTTTAGGGATACACTGTATCTAAGGTTTTTGTATTCTAGGCAGTGCATACTGTTGTTCAGTCATGATGATTTATGTTTTTGAGTGTTTAATATTGTTATTTTTTTACTACGAGCTCATCTTCAGTTGTGTTTCTTTTCTTTTCTTTTCCTTTTTTTTGGGGGGGTCAGAATCTTGAGCAGCTTGCATTGAGAGCATCAGGTAGTTTTGTGTTTCCTTCTATCAGATTACGTTAATTTCTCAGGCCATTAAAGATGGACTCACAAAATATGCAAAATAATCATTTTTAGACGTTGAGCATTATTGGTGTCCTCAGATCACATGGAGAATGTAAAGTCGAAGTCCAAACCCAGGTATGGATGGTGTGGGCCCATGTTTTTGCATTGCCAAGAACGACTTCTTTTATCCATCCAGAGCCTAAGAAAATACCGACAAATTTTCTTATGATCTTTGCATGCTGATAGTTTTTTGTTTTTTTTTGCTAGAAGATGATATTTCATTTCTAACTCCTAGCATTAATGAGGTCTTTGTCCTCACAGAGTGTTAAAATCCAAATCCCTAGATTTCTAAAAATAGCATCTCTTTCCTTCCTTTCAAGCCTTAGCATAGTTAGTTTTCATATTTATTATTCCGATTTTCAGTTTCCTAGGGATGTAGAAATCGCTCTTTATTTCTTATAGTGTTAGTTATTTAAAAAATATACGGGGCACCTGGGTGGCTCAGTTGGTTGGGCAACTGCCTTCGGCTCAGGTCATGATCCCAGAGTCCCAGGATTGAGTCCTGCATCGGGCTCTCAACTCCATGGGGAGTCTGCTTCTCCCTCTGACCTTCTTTCCTCTCATGCTCTCTCTCACTCTCTCTCTCTCTCAAATAAATAAATAAATAAATAAATAAATAAATAAATAAATCTTAAAAAATATATGTTTTAAACTATTTTATAGTGTTAACTACGCACACCCACACTTTCCAGATAACTATGTATTTTATTTTCAACTGCTAATTAGTGGCAAAATTTATTGAGGCTTCCAGCCTTCAATAATTTGAAGTTAAAAAGTAATTA
Organism: Procyon lotor; assembly: GCA_028646535.1. Taxonomy (NCBI): domain Eukaryota; kingdom Metazoa; phylum Chordata; class Mammalia; order Carnivora; family Procyonidae; genus Procyon; species Procyon lotor. Next base: position 36,388,442 of record CM053613.1, read on the forward strand.
AATACAGATAAGAGGAAGGATATTAATAAAGATATTGTCAGTAATTAAAGGAAATGGTGGTTGGGTAATGGTACCAGGGAATGAAAAAAGCAAGAAGAGAAGAATGGGGTCAGGCAGATGAGAATAAGTGTAGTAAACCTAATAATCACCATTTATTGGGCACTGACTATGTGCAGGGCATTTTACATGTGGTGTCTCACTGGCCCTTCCTTTAGGGAAGGGAATAGTAATCCCAGGGTCCAGAGAAGGGAGTTGGGGCCCAGGCAACCAGAATGGAAGAGAGTTGATTTTAATTGGATTTATCTGTTTTATCTATTAAACTCTGCTGCCTCTCAGGTGTATAGAGCACACTGGATTCTTGTGAGAAAGAAGAATAAAGGTAAGATTACTATATTCTCTTTGAACGGATATTTTGTTTGTAATCTTACTGTTATTTTGTAATAAGAGTATGCTACCATACATAATACACACATATATATATAGCTGACCCTTGAACACAAGTTTGATCTGTGTGGGTCCACTTACATGTAGATTTTTTTCAGTAAATACAGTACCATAAATGTATTTTTTCTTCCTTAAGATTTTCTTAATAACATTTTCCTTTCACTAGCTTACTTTAAGAATACAGTATATAATACATATAGCATACAAAATGTGTGTTAATTGATAGTTTATGTTATTGGTAAGACTACAGTCAACAATAAGCCATTAATACTTAAGTTATGGGGGAGTCAAAAGTAATATGCAGATTTTTGACTGTGTGCGGGTCAGCACCCCTAACCCCTGTATTATTCAAGAGTCAACTCTACATATATATGTATATACATATTCACATACATGTATATGTATAAACTCAATATTTGTGTGATAACAATGACAATTTTATCTGTATCTATATTTATATATCTCCAAAGCAGGATTTTTCTTTTTCTTTTTTAAGATTTTATCCATTCATTTGACAGAGAGGGATCACAAGTAGGCAGAGAGGCAGACAGGGGGTGGGGGGGGAAGGAGGAAGCAGGCTCCTTGCTGAGCAGAGAGCCCAATGTGGGGCTCAATCCCAGGACCCTGAGACCATGACCTGAGCCAAAGGCAGAGGCTTTAACCCACTGAGCCACCCAGGCGCCCCCAAAGCAGGATTTTTCATGGTGATCTAGGCAAGATTGTGTTATCATGTCTGTCTGATTTTGTTAGTGGGATTCAGCTGGGTGCCAGGCCTGAGCACTCTTGATTGGGGCTCAGCAGAATTTTTAAAGGGCTAGATAGTAAATATTTTTGGCTCTGTGGGTCATGTGTTCTTTTGTCACTGCTACTCAAATCTGTTGTAGCATGAAAGTAGCTATAAACAATAGTTAGATGAATGGGTATGGCCATCTTCCAATTATATTTTATTTACAAATCAGGCCACAGGCCAGATTTGGGTCTATGGGCTCTAGTTTGCTGACCCTTAGTCTTAAGTCTATTCCATGATGAAATGTCGTAATCACATAAATGCATTAATAAATCAGAACTTCTGCTGTACATATGAAACGTTTAGAGGCTGAGTCAGGTAGAGAGAATCTGGATGGCAACTCTTGGAACCCCAGGAGAGTTGAGAGAAAATGAGATAGAATTCTGGCACACCAGGGTTGTTGTCTTATCACAGCCTGACTGCGGAGGGAAGGTGAACAACACTGATGTTGGCCAAGGAGCTTTTTATAAAGATGATGATACTATTTCTTAGACGTTTCAAATCATCCTTGTCAACCCAGAGCCTGGTGGGACTGGCAGAATGACAGAGTGCAATTATAGTTTATATTTATCATATGTTAGAAAAGTGTGTAAGTTTTAAAGAAAGTCTTTTTTTAATAGTTAGACTTAGTTTTAGTTTTAATAGTTAGTTTAGTAATTTTATAAAAAGACAAGATGGCTGGGCCACATAATGATTTTCTAGTTATGATAAATTCACTTTTGAATGTCATTGATCTTAGTTTCCTCAAGGGTGTAACAGGCTGGGCTGAATTGAAATTAGGACCCACTGACCTGACTTGGCTGCTCAAGAATCTAGGACTCTGAGAAGAGATGGTCCAGAGTAATCTTGCTCTAAGCACCAAGGTTAAATGGAGTCACTCTGCATATAGTATACCATTTACAGAGAGCAGTGCGAATTTTAGTTTGCTTCCAGTTTGGACCTGGACTTTGGACCCACAAATCAAAGATTAGGAATTCTAAAATGGTCTCCTTCCCACCTCATTCTTGTATTTGTTCAGTTCCCACAATAGGTAGCTACTTTTATTAGTTTCTTAATAATCCTTTCATTGAATTTTTCTTCGTATGTAAGCGGGAACACCTAATCAGGTTTTTTTCCTTTTCCTCTTTTTTACACACGGGACAACACAAATATTTTTCTGAATCTTGTTCTTCACTGAACAGTATATCTTGGGGATCCTTTGTGTTAATCCATAAAGAGCTTTATCATGTGTTTTTACAGCTGTACAGTTTTCCATTGTATAAATAATCATGATATAGCTAATTCTCATTTTATTGCCATTCTAATCTTTGGCTAATGCTGACAATGTTGCAATGAATAACCCTGTGTGTTAGTCATTTTACATGTGCCTAAGCATATGATAAATTCCTAAGAGCGAGTTTCTGGATCAAAGGTTATGTCCATTTGAATTCTCATAATTATTGACAATTTGTCCTCTCTACAGGTTGTACCATTTAAAACTGCTGGTAGAAATGGATGAAAATACACGTTTCTTCCATGGCATCACATTATTCTAAAATCTTGGATTTTTGCTAGTGTGGTAAGCGAGAAATGGTATCTAAGTATAGGTTTAGTATACATTCCCTTTATTATGAATCAAATTGAGCATCTTCTTGTGTTTTGTGAACTGCTTATGTATTTTTTCTGTGAATTTTTATGTCCTTTAAAAAATTTATTTTAGAGCTTAACCTCTTTCTTGTCTATGTCTGGACATTTTATATTCTAGGGAGATTAGCCTTCTGCTCTCATGAATTGCAAATATTTTCCTGATTTGTCATTTATCTCTTTTTAATTAAAATGTGATTAGCCAACATATAGTACATCATTAGGTTCAAATGTAGTGTTCAATAACTTATCAGTTGTGTATAACACCCAGTGCTCATCACATCACATGCCCTCTTCAATACCCATCATCTAGTTGCCCCTTTCCCCCACCAACCTCCCCTTCCACAACTCTGTTTATTTCCCAGAGTCCAGAGGCTCTCATGATTTGTCTCCCTCTCTGATTTCTTCCCATTCAGTTTTCCATCCCTTCTCCAATGATCCTCTGCACTATTTCTTATATTCCCTATATAAGTGAAACAGTCTGATAATTGTCTTTCTCTGATAGACTTATTTCACTAAGCACAATACCCTCCAGTTCCATCCATGTCACTGTAAATGGTAGGCATTCATCCTTTCTGAGGGCTGACTTATATTCCATTGTATATATAAACCACATTTTCTTTATTCATTCATCTGTTCAAGGACATTTCAGCTCCTTCCATAGTTTGGCTTATTGTGGACATTGCTGCTATGAACATTGGGTGCAGGTGCCCCTTTGTTTCACTATATCTATATCTTTGGGGTAAATACCCCATGGTGCAATTATTGGTTCACAGGGTAGCTCTGTTTTTAACTTCTTGAGGATCCTCCATAGTGTTTTCCAGAGTGGCAATACCAGCCTGCTTTCCCATCGTACTATAAGAGGTTTCCCTTTTCTCCACATCCTTGCCAACATTTGTTGTTTCCTGTCTTGTTAATTTTAGTCATTCTAAGTGGTGTAAAGTGATGTCTCATTGTGCTTTTGATTTGTCTATCCCTGATGCCAAGTGATGCTGAGCATTTTTTCATGTGTCTGTTGGTCATTTGTATGTCTTCTTTGGAGAAATGTCTGTTTATCTCTGCCCATTTCTTGACTGGATTGTTTGTTTTTTATATGTTGAGTTCGATAAGTTCTTTAAAGATCTTGGATACCAGCCCTTTATCTGATGTCATTTGCAAATATCTTCTCCCATTCTGTAGGTTACTTTTTAGTTTTATTGACTGTTTCCTTTGCTGTGCAGAAGCTTTTTATTTTGATGAAGTCCCAATAGTTCATTTTTGCTTTTGTTTCCCTTGCCTTTAGAGACGTGTCTTGCAAGAAGTTGCTGTGGCCAATGGATTCCTGTCTCACATTTAGGTCTTTCATCCATTTTGAGTTTATCTTTGTGTATGGTGTAAGAGAATGGTCCAGTTTCTTTCTTCTGCATGTGACTGTCCAATTTTCCCATTTATTGAAGAGACTGTCTTTTTTTCCATTGGACATTCTATCCTGCTTTGTTGAAGATTAGTTGACCTTAGAGTTGAGGGTCCATTTCTGGATTCTCTATTCTGTTCCTTTGATCTATATGTCTGTTTTTGTGCCATTACCACGATGTCTTGGTGATCATAGCTTTGTAATATAGCCTGAAGTCAGGCATTGTGATCACCCCAGATTTGGTTTTCTTTTTCAACATTCCTGTGGCTATTCAGGGTCTTTTTTGGTTCCACATAAATTTTAGGATTATTTGCTCCAGCTCTGTGAAAATTGTCAGTGGTATTTTGGTAGGGATTGCATTGAGTGTGTAGATTGCTCCGGGTAGCATAGACATTTTAACAATATTTATTCTGGATCCTCTGGGGGAGGGGCCTGCTGTGCTGCTTCTCAGGTGTCTGCCTGGATGGAGTTGCAAGGCCCCTTGCTAGAGGGCTGGGCTCTGTGTAAATGGTCCTCTCTGGCTTTGGTCCCTGAGGGCTTTCCACACCTCTTTAGAGGATCAAATAAAAATGGCTGGCCATGCCCCAATCTCCAGCCCCAGAGCCAAAAAAATGCAGTCCCCTATCTTGAGGAAACCCTCTGGGACAAACTGTCTTCACTTTTATATGCCAAACTCGCAGGCTGCCATGGTGGGTGCCCACAGTGATCTTCCCAAGGGGAATCCCAGTATCACGTGTTACACCCTTTGTAGGTCCCTGGCATTGAGAGCAGTTGTGGGATGGTGCGCATACCTGCTCTGCCACTCCCAGGGGATGGTGGACGTTCCCCCCATTCCAGTCTGCTGCTAGATGCCCAGGCAGAGAATGGTCACCAGATCTGGCCAGGTGTATGGTTTATGGCGACCCATTCTGAGAGCCTCCTTCTGGTATAATCAGTTTCCTCACTCCGCTCCTTTGGCACTCTACCTGCTCAGACACCCCTTAGTTCTATGACTCCTGGGGTCCTGAGACCACACTGATCCACCATTCATCTGTGCATTTCATTCCCTTTCAGACAGGGATGTCTCTCAGTGGAGCAGATTTCTAAAGGTTCTGATTTTGCCCTTCAGGGCTCTATCGCTTTCCGGGGGGTGGCTTATGGAGGCTCCCTCCCCCCTCCATTTATCTTCTGATATCTCCCCTCGGATTCACTTCTCTGCACCTCCTACCTTGCAAAAAGCAATCGCTTTTCTACTTGTAGAGTTCCAGATTTTTTTTTTTCTTACATCTCAGGCTGAATTCACAGGTGTTCAGAATGGTTTGATAGTTATCTAGCTAAATTCAAAGGACCAAGTGAAACAGGGTCTCCTACTCAATGGCCATCTTGCCCTCTTCATTTATCTTTCGCTATTTCGATTATTTAGTAAGTTAAATTTGACTTTGGTGATAGTCATTCTTTTTTGCTTTAGAGTAGTTTGTTGTTTTTTGCTAGTTTTTGCCATAGTCAAATTTAACAATCTTTACTTGTGGCTTTTAGATTTTATGCTTTAATTAGAGAGGCCTTCCCCATTCCAAGGTCCTAAAAAAAAAAAGTCACAATTTTTTCTACTAGATTATGATTATTTTATTATCTGATCTTTTGGAATTTACTCTAGAATATAGTGTGAGATATGGATCCAACTATAGTCTATTATATTCACAGATACAGTATATATAAATTCACATCCTTGCTAAAGTTCATTTGTAACCCGAATCAATACTTGCAGTGCCTTGGCTCTCATTGGTCGACACACAAAGATCATAAAAAATCTGAGTTGCCAAACACATGCGTGTTCCCAGCTGAGGCTGGACAAGGTGACACTCTGCCTTCGTGTTTCAGTTTTTGTACTGTGAACAGGTGTCCTTTTTGTGGTCTATTTAGTGTCACAAAGCTTTGTTTGGGCAAGAGCTACTGTGCTGTTGGCCATGAGGCCATGAGTAGACACTGTGTATTAACAAGGTGTCTTTAAACAGAGACACCTAAAACAAGGTGTGTATTGATCAGCTGGTGAAAATGTTGTGACCAGAGGCTTGCAGAAACCCAACCTTTTATTTCTCCCAGTGAAAATGTTTCAGTATTCACTAATTTAGTGTTTGTAGTGTCTTTATAGAATATCACTAGTGCTAATGAGAGTTAACCATATGTGGATTTTCCAGATGACCACTAACTGCCCCAACACCTCCCGTGGACAGTTCAGTTTTCCTCACTGGTTTGATATGTCACCTCGATTGGACATCAGACATTCATTTCTTGCTCTGCTCTGTTGGTCAGCCTGCGAGTTTATGTGCCACGACCACATTAGGCTTTGCTAAAAAGCTAGCATAATTCCCTCCTCATTTCTTTTCCAGGATATGTTTGTTTCTGTCTTTCACACAAACTTTCAGGATCTCTTTATCTGATTCTGAAAAACTTATTGAAAGTTTTGTGGAGTTAATTTATAAGTTAACTCAGGGATGATTGACATCTTTATGATATTGAGTCTTGCCATCCACTCAGGCAAGTTTTATATTTTATTCAGGAAATTTTCAAAGTTTTCTTCATTATTATTACTTTTATTTTTACTAATATTCTTTCCCTGAGGTTGTCAATCCTAGAAATCTATGGAAGATGGGAAAAAATATGTCCTGAGCCTCGTTGCTATATTTAAATATTTTTACATAATTATTTAAAGAGAGAGAAACGTAAATAACAAACCAATTTGGGGATGATGTGAGGAGATTAATGAAAATATAGGAAAGGCTTTATGGATCATTTAACTTATTTTAGCAAATACTTCCAGGGCGTCACTGTATGTGTCAGGTGTGGTTCTGAGTACTTTAGAATCATTGATCCATGGAGTCACAACAACTCCATAGAATGGATATATTGTCATTATCACCCCCATTTTACAAATGAGGAAACTAAGGTGGACAGAAGCTTGAGGCTGAGCTGGTTGAGGGGGCGGCTGGGTTCAGGCATGGCCAATTGACCTGCAGGACTGTGCTCTTCACCAGACGCTTTACTACATTATATGGAGGAATGGGTGGAATGGGAACTGGGTTATTATGGCCCCAAAGATTGAAATACTGATGTATAGAGGTAACTTATGGAACAAATTTGATATGATTTTTCAGAACTTGAGAAGGGCATCATGATATCATTGACACTGTGGAGATTAGAATATGGTGGCCCAAGAGTCACCTTGATTTCAAGAGACAGACCTATGAGAAGGGGCAGGGATGGAATGTGGGTCACCTGAGTGAGAATCAGTGAGCCTGGGGGCTGGTGAGTCCCTGTGAGACTCTGCGGCAGGCCATGTGGCCATGAGGAGACACTGAATGATGCCATCTGGCCCAACCAACAGAAAGGACACAAGTGGCACATGTAGCCTAGATAGGGAGGGCATCACCTCTCTGCATCCTTTCCCAAAACCTCACATCCAGTTGCCAGCAGGATGACTGACAAGGAGATTTGTGGATGATTTCGTCTCCAAGAACTCTAAGAAGAAATTCAACTGCTTCTTCTTCTGACCAATGCAGAGACATCGGCTGGCTTAATGGGACTGGGAGGAAACTATGTTATATGTTGCTTTAAGGCTATAAAGATGATCTGGTCAAGTGACCACATTATCTCCCTTCATTAGAGATTAGCGTAGTCCCATGTGTACCCTAAAATTCAGGGTTAAAGATTCTAACTAGGTAACGAGCAACAAGGGCATGGATGTCTAAATCGCAACTGTGAAAAAGAAAAAAATGCGGGAAGGTTAAGGAGGGATGGAGATAATTGACGTTAATTATGTGCCAACTGTGCCTATCTGCTTTACACACATGTTGTGGCTCAGAAATAGACCATTAAGACAGTGAAGCATAATAGAAAGTCTAGAAACAGACTCTTATATTTATGAAAATCTAATTTATGACAAACATAGCACCTCAAAGTATAGCGATAAGAACAGTGGGTCTCTGCTTAAAAAGTTAGAACCCAAATTACATCCTGAAATAGATTCCAGATGGAATATAGAGTTAAACATAAAAATAAAACGTTAGGAGAAAAGAATAAGAATATTTTATCATCATGAGTAGGAAAGGACACAAAATTCAAAAGCCATATGTAGAAAGAAACTGATGGATTTGATTATATCAAATTTTAAAAACTTTTGAGTAACAAAATAAATCATAACAAAAAAACAGCCTAAGCGAAACTTTTTGTCACATTTGTAATAACATTCACTGTTCCTAAAAATCAATAACTAAGAGACAGAGAACTTGATAGAAAACATGAGCAAAGGAATGGAGCAGGTGATTCATAGAAAAATACAAATGGCCCGTAATCAATGGATAGAAGTGCAACGTCTCGGTAGACCAGGAAGTATGAAATAAATGAGCAATGAAATATTAATTTTTTTACCTATATGTTTAAATGACTTAAAAACTCTTGGGGCGCAGGTACTCTCAAATGATGATTGAGTGAATTAAATTGATGCAGAAGTTTTGGAGTGAGATGTTCTTTCTCTCGGACGTAACAATTCAACCTTAGAATATTCATCCGAACACAGGAACTCATATGAGTCTGGCTTTGCCTCTGGGAGCAAGGTTGCCTGGGGGCGGAATCATTGCCTGTTCGCTTATACTCTGCTGAGTTTTTTGGCGAGTCATTCAATCTCTCAGTTTTGTTGTCTGAAAAATGGGAATGATAACAATCGCACCAACCTCAAATGGCTGTGGGGAGTATTAAGTCACTATTATTTGTAAGGTAAAAAAGTTGGAAGTGACCAAAATGGTTGCTTTAATGGGGGGAAAGGTTGAAAAAATACTAGTGAAGACTTGTGGGCATTAGAGTAACAAAGGAAGCTGGTTCTTCATTCGTTGCATGTCTCTTTAGTGAGTTCTTACTTATGTGACAGGTACTGCTCCAGCACTGGAGATCCAGTGGTGGATGGAACAAAGGCTTTTCCTGAAAAGGAAAATGCTCTGGGAAGTGCTGTTCAGAAGGCAGCTACAGACCATGTGCTTAGAATGAATCTATTACTGATCAGAACTAATAGCCATACAAAAATCAACAGATACGTGGAATACTGAGAAAATATTTGGAAGATACTCAACACGCTGCTCTATCTGATTCCTTCTTCTCATATCTCCAAAATGGGGATGTGTCTTACAACTGAGGTATTTCAGCAGGCATAAAACATGGCACGAGCAAGGGTTATCCTGGAGGTAGGACCTAAGGCTGGGGGAGTGTGATGAGGGACTTCGTACTTATTCTATATCCTTTTATACTGTCTGAAACTTTCCCAAGAGAGAGCGTGTGACTTACTCATGTTAGAAAGCAGCAACAACAAACCAGCTGGAGTTTGAGGAGGGCAGTCCAGACGAGGTAAAGTGTTGCAATCCCACCCTGATGCTCAGGGAAATGGCCTTGCTTTGCAAATCTTACCTGAACTCCTTCTCTTCCTACTTTGGTCTGTGGGCGTTCTTGTGCCTCTGCTCTAGGCAATGTTCTTCCGGTTATAAGTAATCCAAACCCACTCATATTAGCTTAGCCAAAGAAAACAGGGGAAGGGATTATTATAAGAATAGGTGGAGAATCCAATTCTGGATGAATTCAAGGATGTGACTTGGCCTGAACAAAGATGTCTTCAGGAACTAGGCTCGGGGTCTTTCTAGGGTTCTCTCTCTTGCTCTCTCCCTCTCTCTGTTCACCTGGTCAGTTCATTTCCCTCCTCTCTGCACAGAGGGGTTTCAGGCTTTTCTATCTATAAAAGATAGAAAGGATAAAAGATGATTTCCCCACGGCTGCCAAATTATAGCTCTTCAGTTCAAGTGATGAACTGATACGTCTAGCATCTCCGGACCCCAGATCTAGACTCCTGTGAGAGAGAATCTGATTATTCGTTTGGCTCAGGTGTCCACTTACGATCAGTTACCTCGGGGGTGGGAGCAAGGCCTACGTTCAGATAACGCTGTAGCCAAGGGCTACCTTGTGGCCAAAGGCGTGCAGCTCCTCCAGAAGGCAGATTATGGGCAGAGCAGGACTTCATCATTATAGCTCACTGATGTCATAGCCATGCCATGTTATTTCCCTGATTCTTTCTGTTCTGGTCCTAAAAGGCTGGTGAGGTTTTGGTGCCCTGCGGTACCAGCAAAATCAGGATGCTCTTTCCCTCCATAGATACTGCTGTTTCTCCCCCGATGGTCCCTTCCTTGTAAGCTTCTTGGTCTGGCTTGCTGGCTTTGGGAGAGATGACTAGTTTTGCTTTCAGGGGGCTTCATTAGGTAAGACTTCACCAACAAAGCCAGTGCCCTATTAGTTCATCTCTTAGCCTTTGGATACAGAATGGTCGTTTTGCAAATAGCTTCCGATGTCTCCATCCCTCCCATATCTCAGCCTGATGGTGCTGGGATAACACAAAGTCTTTTCTCAACAGGCGGAGTCACTACAGAAAAGTCTGTGCAAGTGTACCAATGCTACCGAGTGGGGAGGGAAATCGGGACACAGGGCTGCCTCCCCCGAGCTGGAGAATTTCTCTGGCACCAGAGATATTTTGGGGTTCACACAGAAGTCTCTGGGCTTGAGCTTCTTTTCTAATGTGGTGACAAGAAATTTTCTAGTGAACTGCTCTCTGAGGGTGACTGAGAACATCCCAGGCTGCTAATTTTAAATGGATAGTCCAGCTTCCGTCACCATCGTCACTGATCAGATGTAGCCTTTCTCAAAGCCTGAGCGAGTCGCAATGTGGAATTTTAGTGACTCACCTGGTGTCCAGAGTGCATGGTAAAGGGTACAAGGAAGTCCTTGAGGAAAATGAAAACGCATTGGGTTTGAGTCCTTAGGGACAGATGCAGGGTGGGGCAGGGGAAAGGAGGCCTGGGGAGGAATTGGGCCAATTCCTCTCAAGTCATTTTCTTTGGAAAATGGAAAGTGGAACCGAATCTAAAGATCATCTCCTTGATGAGATTCTTTTAATGAACTCATATCCGCAGCGGGGCTGGACGGGGCCTGTACCATTCAAGGCCTAGGCAGCTGTAGGAAAGAACTGGACAGGCCAGTTCCTGTCTCTATTTTCAATTTGAGCAAAGGCGGAGACTTTGCTGGTCCTCTGCAAAGCATCCTTGGACCAATGGCGCTCCATGCATTTTTCTGAGACTTAGGATCATTTGCAGTTTGCTCCACAACTCCCACACATTTGCCTCTTCGTGTCCCAAAGCTCTGACTGCTGCAACGTTCCCATAGGAATGTGGCCCCCTGCCAAGCGACCTCATGAACATTCCATTCATCTCCTTGGCTGGGAGGCAGCAAGGAAGCCAAACTGGCTGGTCGTTTAACTGTTTGGGTCCCAAACTCACCCTGAAATGAATGGTCAAGCTTGTTGGCCTTTTCCAACAACCATAAAGAAACACAGAAGATAAAACAAAAGAGAAGTATTTATTTATTCATATGATCCCATCCGAAAAAAAACAGCTATTTTTAAAGGTAGCCTAATGAAAACCATATTCTTTGGTTCTCCTTGTTGTGAAATCATCTTCTGCCAGAAAGGCATTGTGAAGTAATGAGGCTTTGTAAGGTGTGACTAAAAACAATGTGACTAAATTTTTTTTTTTTTTTTAAAGCAAACACAGCAGAATAGAGCCCTTTAAATAAAGGTTGTTGCCTCCCGAGTAATCTCAAAGGGACATTGTCCTGCCATTCCGAGATGCTCAAACATGTACAAAATTCCTTTTAGGGAATTACTGGCTAGATCTTGCTCTCGCTGTTTTGCTTTCTGTTTATCATTCGTTCAGCATGTATTAGACACCTCCTGTGTTCCAAGTACTCTGCCAGACCCTGGGGACAGAATGATGAGATATACTCTCATTGAGTGTTTGATCAGAAAAGGTCCTCAGAGACCAGTGGAAAAAGTTAGCCCGACCTAGGTTTTGAATCCCGGGTTAGCCTGGTGCGAGTTGTGTAACCTCAGGCAACTTTCCTAAACTCTTTGCATCAGTGTCCTTGTTTCTAAAATGAAGACGGCAGAATCTACTTCATAGGATTGCTCTGGAGGGAAAATCAGATGAAATGTCTAAGTGGCGCTAACGCGAGGCTGATACAGAGTAATTGCTCAGCAAATGAGAGCTCTTGTGATTATAACTGTTTGAATAATAGGGCTGGTCGGACCATCTTTCTTCAGGCTAGACCCTGAATGCAGTTTTTGAAAAACCAGCCATTTTATCATTGTGTATCCAGGTAACACAAGGTACAAAGCTCAAGAGTGTACAAAAATGACAAAAACTTCTTCCTCTTGAGCCTCTGCCCCTGGTTCTTCTTCCAGAGATAATCAGTATGACCAGGATCTTGTGTATTTCCAGATTTAACTATTAATTATATTTCTTAGGGATTATTTCATAATAACATCTACTAGTTATTCTTAGTGAATCACTTTTAAAACATTTTTTTATTTTTATTTTTTGTTTTTTTTCCCAATTAATTAACATATAATGTATGATTGGTTTCAGAGGTACAGGTGTGTGACTCACCAGTCCTATATAATACCCAGTGCTCATTATATCACATGCCCTCCTTAATGTCTATCACTCAGTTACCCCATCCCCCCACCTCCCTCCCCTCCAGCAACACTCAGTTTGTTTCCTGATTAAGAGTCTCTTATGGTTTATCTCCCTCTCCGATTTCTCTTGTTTTATTTTTTTCCTCTCTTTCCCCTATGATCCTCTGTTTTGTTTCTTAAATTCCACATATCTGTGAGATCAGATGACAATTATCTTTCACTGATTGACTTATTTCACTTAGCATAATACCCTCTAGTTCCATCCATGTTGTTGCAAATGGCAAGATTTCTTTTTTGATGGCTGTATAATATTCATATATATATATATATATATATATATATATATATACACACACACACACATCTCCCCACATCTTCTTTATTCATTCATCTGTCGATGGACATCTTGGCTCTTTCCACAGTTTCACTATTGTGGACATTGCTGCTATGAATGTTGGGGTGCAGGTGCCCCTTTGGATCATCATTTTTTTTTTTTAAATGATCATATGCCATTTTATTGACTGGATGTATCATAATTGATTTAGTTAGTCCCCTATCAATGAACATTTGTATTTAATCTTTGGCTATGGCCACAATGCAGCCAAGACCATCCTTGTGCCTACTAAGGATGATAAACCAAAGACATACAATGGGCTCCTGAGGCCGTATCATCGGAATAAAGTGCCTGGTTTGAAGCAGATAATGCCGATCTGATTGGACACATTCAGGTCGTTTTCTCAAAAAAAACTCACAATTTTAATTCCTAGAATATTTATACCACTCCCCTAAATGTTATCTATTTTTGAAAAGTACAGAGTCTTCATAATAATATTATAAGAATGGTGACATTTTAGTTCAGACCGGATTGTCTTAAACAACCCCCCCCCCCCCCAAGATATATACTACACGGACAAGCTTTTCGTTGGTTGGCACCATGGGTCAAGGATACAGAGATTCCAGACAGCCACTCTAGGAGCAGCTGTTAGGAAGATTCACACTGTAAATTTGCTGCCACAGCTTGAGACAGTGAAATGTATTAAAATGTGCCACATCAGTTAACATGGCTTCAATGGGATGAAGGCTGCCAATTTGGAAACAGGGCCAATGTTGTCTGGCGGCCATCTTTGCTGATGCTCAGGCCCGCCCAGGCAGCGTGTGGAGTTGAATCAGAGAGAACCTATATGTGAGGTTCTGGCACAATCCACGCACAAGTAAGACTTGGGGATTAGTTTTCCTGCATGGGTGATTATTTCTGAATCATGAGAAAGGCACACGTGGAAAGGAGGCAGGGGAATGGAAGTCTTTCTAAGAAGTCTCCACCGTCAGAGGCGCGGATCCTCAAATGAGCTCCATGCAAATGAAAACCGGTCCCAGCGGCATCCCGAGCCAAAGAAAATTCTTGGTTGGGGTTGAAAAAATGTCAGATAAATAGTTTTTCCTTGCTTCTCAGCAGGCCCCAGCTATCACTGCAATCCAGATCTGGCCTCTGAGCAGTTCTGGCGGTTTATCTTGGACCAGCTGCTGTGATGAAATCGCAGTAATTCCAGGTTTCCCTCAAATCCAGACTGAGCCAAAGGCAATCCAGGCTTCTAGCATCCGGCTTACTTCATTGACCTCTCTCCAGTCCCTCCTCCACTTTTAAGCTTCTGGGGTTTTTGTTTTGTTTTGTTTTGTTTTTTAATTTTTAATTTCTTAAAAAATTTTAAAGTAATTTCTACAACCAACTCAGGGCTTGAACCCACAAACCCCAAGATCAAGAATCATATGCTCTACCAACTGTTGTAGCCAGGTGCCCCACTTCTGATTTTTTTTTTTTAAACCAGGATAAGCATGCCAGAGGTGCTAGATTTCCAGGGCAACCTGGAAATGTCTATTTCCAGAAAATGTCTATTTCAGATTAATTCAAGAAACCTCTATGGAGCACTGGTGAGTCTACTTAGGTGGGCTACGTGGTGTGGTGCTGAGTGCTGTGGATTGTGTATCTGACAACATGCCAGGCTTCCTATGTGAAGGATCCCACTTAATCCACCGACAGCACTATGACTTAGGAACTATTATCCTCATTTTACTAAAGAGAAAATTCGGTCTTAGAAAGGTTGAGTCTCTTACCTTAGGCCTCACGGTTAGTGAATAGAAGTGTCTGAATTTGAACCTAACCGTGGCCTGAATTTCAGACCTCTGCTGATTCTTGCTGGGCTATAGCACTGGCCATGGACAAGAAGGCCTTAGTTTGAGTCTGGGAAAAGAGGCTGGGACAAGAAAAAACTGAGGTGAACAAAAGGGAGGAAACTGAGACCCAGATGAGAGAAGGCAGAGGTGGACAGGTGCAGTACGCAGAAAAAGTGACAGGCTTCAGGAGGGCTGCTTATTGAATTTCTTCTTTTTTCTTTTCTTTTCTTTTCTTTTTTTTAAGATTTTATTTATTTATTTGAGAGAGAGAGCAAGAGAGGGAACACAAGCAGTGGGGAGAGGGAGAAGCAGGCTCCCCGCTCAGTGGGGAGCCTGATGTGGGGCTCCATTCCGCAGCCTGAGCTGAAGGCAGACATTTAACTGACGGAACCCACCCAGCCGCCCCTTTATCGAATTTCTTATACTCTCTTTACAACAGCCTTTCTGGGCTAGATGGGTGGCTCCCCGCCTGACCCCCAAATTCTGGGTTCCCAGGAGGATGGCCACAGATCTGGCTTAGGGCACAAAGCATCCTCAGCCCAGACAGGGAGATGGACTCTGAGGGGCGTCCACCTCACAACAGCCAGCAGCTCGTGTTGGAGAGAAAGAGGAGGATGGACTCCAAGTGGAGTTGTGGGATCCTGAGACACCTGATGTGTCAAGAAGGGCCCTTCTGAGCAAAGCTGGCTGACAAATGTCTTTCCTTTTCCCCTGTAGTATCTTCAAACATGTTCTTTGGATCACCCTCAGGCAGTCCGAGGGGCTGCTGGTAACAACGGTCTAACATTCAAAATGGAGGACTTGCTGGAGTCCAGAAACGACTCACCCATGATTCTGACCTGAGGAAAATTCGTTATCTAAAAAGTAAAGGGAGAAGCAGCATCCCACATCCCTGACGGTCGGTTCTTCCTGGCAAAGTGTCCAGCCGAGGGAGAGGAGACATTTTAATCTCTTGATTATTTTGTTGGAAACTTAATGTGAGGTATTAGAAGTCAGAAGAAAATGACAAAACTGCCCAATTTTGCAGGTTCTGGTAGGGAAAAGGCAATCTCCGTGGAGTACAGCAAAAAAGACAAGGAGAGACAAACTAAAATTGATCTTATGATAACTTTTGGGACCTACAAATTCATATACTGGCTTAACTTTGTTTGTTTGTTTGTTTGGTTGGTTGGTTTTTTATTGGTAAGCTAGAGCATTTAGTAGGTTGAGAGGCACAGAGAATACAGTTGGCCGAAAGAAGGTCTCTGACTTAGGTACACCTGAATTTGTTCTTGGGTCTGATACCCAGGAGCCGTGAGACTTTGGGCAAATAAGTCCTCATCCCTAAGCGTTCCTCTCTGCCAAACAGGACACCAATTATCCTGAGCCCTGGCACAAATGTTCTATATTTCCAAAATGTCTAGCCTATGATATGTGTGGAGTAAATGTTGATTGAAAATAACAAGATTAGTACTATTTAATAATAACAATGATGTTGATGACGATGATGATAACTACAAGGTACCAGATGGTAAGCTCAGGGGTAGAAGGCCTGTGTTGGTCATCTTTGTATCTCCAGCACACTGCAAACTGCTAAGCATGTAGGAGGAAACCCCTATCTGTTTGTTGCATCAAAACTGAACTGGTTGGTTGAGCACCACCTACGTGTAAAGCACGGTTTGGGACCCTCTTGGGATTAGAGCAGTGAGTGAGATCCAGGGCAAAGTCCAACAGACAAGCTGTCAAGTCATGGAGTTCTCAATCTCGGTGGTTTTTAGCTGCAATTTCGAGAAAACAGCATCTCCCAGGGTCAGAGAGAGCTGGTCAGCTCCCCCAAGCCACTTTCTCCTTTTTTCCTGCAGACAGAACCCTATTTGTACTTAGGGCTCCAGGCCTTCTCTCCACGATTCAGGGAGGTGCAGTCCTCACGCTTTAAGCTAGTCTTTCTGGTGATCTCATTCCCTTTGCCTGTGAGTGGCTTCAGAGTGGCCATGAGGTTCTGTCCCAGCCAAGGACACACGAGGAGGGAACATCACTAAAGGATACCACACAGGATAAACAATCAGACAACCTCCACCCCCATCCCCCCAAAAAAAACTCCACCAAAAACCCTGTCCACTCTCCACTGACTATTGCTCAGGCTGTCTCTGAAGCCTGGATCGGAAGCAGCCATTGCAAGCCCGTGTGGAGAAACACTGACCCCCTTGACGGGGGCCGAGTGGAACGTGGGAAAGAACTCGGGTCCCTGTTGATATCTTGGAGCCCCGGAATTAACCGGCGCTGGACTTCTTGTTACATAGATGTAACAAGACATTTATGCTTTAGTCCAGGCAGGTCAGAACTTGTGCTTTTTTTGTGGGCGAATGCCACTTAGATAATACACTCCTTCCTGGCCTTGTTAATGTTGGTTCCCCTCACTTCCTCTTCCGGGAAACAGGACGTGCATCCGCCAGGAATATTGTAGGAGAAATTGTGTGAGAAATGCAGCAGGTCCTTTCCAACCCTGGAATTCTCTGCTCCTGTGCTCTGCAGAGAGGAGCTCCGTAGAGCTCCTCAGGGGTTCCTCAGGGCGCTGGCAGGCAGTGGGGGGCCATAGGAGGTGCAGGGGTAAGAGGTAGACATCCCCAGGGGCATCCTGGTGATTCCATTACCGGTCCTGCCGCTCACGTCCGCTCTCAGAAACTCAGTTTTCTTACCTGCAAGATGGGGATAAAAGTAGCACCTACCCCAGGATGAGGATTAAAGGGGAAAACCATCGAAGTGCCTTTCCATGTGAATTGCTATTTATAGATAATTACTTCCAAGAAAAATCCAAAACAAAGAGCAGAAATGAAAGGATTTGGTTACCTTACTGGAAACAGAGGAATGAAATGTAAGGACATTTGTTGGAATTTGGGGGAAAGCGGTGGTCTTCTCCAGGCAAGATTTCATGCTCTTTCCCTCACCAGCTTTTCCAACAAACACCACTCTTTCTAAGTGCTTCTAAAGAGCAGCCCAGCTGAGAGCAGAAGAGAAAGAAGGAGGCCCTTGGACAGTGGCCTGCGGCCCCACTACC
This sequence comes from Procyon lotor, assembly GCA_028646535.1. Lineage (NCBI taxonomy): Eukaryota > Metazoa > Chordata > Mammalia > Carnivora > Procyonidae > Procyon > Procyon lotor. Next base: position 36,406,428 of record CM053613.1, read on the forward strand.
ACCAACTATTAATAGCCTGTAAACTGTTGGCGTGGAGCCCCAGCACCCTCTCCCCCGGGACAGCAGAGGGGTCAGAGCACTGCCCAATACGGTCTCAGAATACTGGTGATCCCTGGAATTCTCCCAGTTAGGGAACTTTTCTCCTGCTGGGCTGGGCCTGGCTGGGCTTCCTCGTGCAGAGACCCCAGCCTGAACCTTATAGTCAGGCTCACGTTCAGCGAGCATGTATTGACCTCTTTCTAGGTTCCCAGATCACACACTATGTGCCTTGAGACACGTGATCTCATTGTACCCTCACAGCAATGAACACGGCTATCCTATAGAAATAGAACCCAGCCCAGAGAGGGGTCATGGCCGGTTCAAGGTCATGCACAGAGGAAATCTGAGTTCTGAAACCCAATTCACCCATCTCCAAGCCAGTGCTCTAACATTTGTATTACATTGTGAAGTCTAGGGGACTTCTGGGTCTTCCACAAGACCACCCAAATCCCCTGGCCATGCTGGCAAGGAGGATAAGGGGCCTGGCGGTAAAGTGAGCTGGAGAGCAAGGGCAAAGCCAGCCTGGTGCCTGGACTCTGGATTGGGGAGGCTGACCCGGCGTGGCTCTGCTGGGTAGGGAGCCACGGGCTCAGAGAGCAGATGGGGACCCTCCTTCCGCCTTGGCACGGGCACCTGATCCCATCCCTTCCCCACTTAGACAACCTTGGAGACCCTCTCCGGTCCCTGAATGGGGGGCCAGGATAGTCCCTTAGCTTGAGTTTGGGGTCCTTCATGACCAAACTCCTGCTCTTCTTTCAACGTTTACTCTGATTCTGTACATTTTGTTCCCATCCATATGTACCGACAGGTGCCAGGATAGCATTTTGAGGGCAAGGATCAAATTTTAGGTCTTTTTGGACCCCCAGATCCTGGCCCAGCCTCCAGAGCAGCTGTGATGCTGGGTCCAGAGAGCTGGGCTAGGAGGGGTGGGGCACGGGACGTGGGGCAGGGAGTCCACACAGAGAGGAAGGTCAGACTGCCTCTTCTGACTCGGGGGGCTGAGGCCAAGAGATCCTGGGCCTGGGGTGTTTGATCGTCTCTCCTTTAAGAATAAGTGCTAGCGTCTGGTGCTTTAGGGCTGTCGAGGGCATTAGGTCCAGGCAGCTTCTAGAAGGAGTCCTTCTCCAAGGAGTTGGGCACAAACACTAGACTGTCCTCCTGGGTGTGGATGCCAGGGCATCATACAGAGCAATGACAGCACAAGCATTTCCCGAGTGCTGGCGAGGAGCCAGGAATTGTTCTGGGAGCTGGTGGCCCGAGAAGCCCACCCAGAGAGGAACCAATCTAACTCAGATGTCGTTTTTCCCGGCAAAGAGTAGGAAGGGGCATCTTTTCTTTCCATGACCATGGCTTTCAGAGTCTGGGGGCCTGGAGGCTTGTGTTCTCAGGTCCAGTCCGCGTGTGCTCCCTCCCTGCTCCAGGTTGGGCAAGAGTTAGCTCTTCGCTGGGGCCTCTGATAGGAGAAGTGGTTTCTCCACTGTGGTTTCTCTGCCTCGAGGAGCGCAGCCAGAGATGGCGTGGATGTTGGATCCTTCCGCTCCCTGGGGGGGCATAGTCTCTTCCATGTTCCCTGCGCTCTTTCTGAGTCCTCCGGGAGGCTCTCATCACTCTTATTCTGCAGATGAAAGGAGACAGAAGGAGACTCAGGGAGAAGGTG
>CM053613.1:36408623-36418828 GCA_028646535.1 Procyon lotor
AAGCCGAGCCTGGAGCCCACTGGCTTTGCTCTGGAAACAACATCGCCAGGTGAGGGGGCCCCTGGCCTGTCTCCTGAGTCTCACTTGTGTCTGGGCCTTCTCTGCCTTCAGCTTCTGCCTCAGAGCCAGCTTGGAGTGGTGGGGAGGAGGGGGGCCTGGGGCTGTAGCGGTGGGGGGGGGGCAGGTGGGGAGTTATGACTTCCTCCCCGAGGAGGGGAGGGCCCCAGAGGGCAGAGGCCCACCTGACAGAGAGGACTCAGTGAACAGGTATCATCAGGGGACAGACTGCTTCCGGTGGAGGACAGAGCAAGGCAGCTGGGTTTCAGGCTGGGAGTTTGGCTGTGTTTTCAGGAGAGTTCTGCCACGGGTTCCCCAGCTTTTATACACCATTTCCTCCTTCCCTCCCTTGTGTTTACTGGTCCCCTTCTTCTCTGGTTGCCCCCTGAGCCCTCTGCCAGCCCCTCTGCCCCTAGAAGACCCCCTCCCCGGACTTGTCCCCTCATACTCACTCCCTTGGAGACTTGTTCTTTGAAGAATTGGAGGAGAGAGAACATAAGGAAAGAATCCTGTTTTGATTTAGGAGCGCATATTTAGGTAAAAAATAAGGAAAAGTGGAAAAAAAAAAAAACCCCAGCAAAAGGCAAAAGCTCATAAGAGTCAGGCCGGTGGCTCCGTTTAGGGAGAAGGGGGAGGCTCACGTGGCCGGAAGGGGCCCCTGGGAGCTGGGTGCCAGGTATGCGACGGCTTCCGGGCCGATGCGTCAGGGACCCGTATGTTGAGGCCTTATGCACCTTTCTGTGTATGTGATGTCTTGCACAGTAAGAATGATGTTTAGAAATCTACCTTTGCGGGAGGTCAGATGATGTAAATGACGTAAGGGAAAATAATAAATGCTCTGGGATTCGAAGCTGGGAGAGCTCCCACTGAGCCACTGGGGAAGATGTCAGAACTCTAGCCACGCCCTGATCCTTAGGAAGAGGGACTCTTGGAGTCTCGGGCAGAGCAGGAGGCCGGTGGCTCTGACAGGCTCAGTTGTGGCCCCCAGGTCTTAGCCTTGGGATCCAGCCAGGCACGGTCAGGCCCTGTGGCTCAGGCTCTGGAAAGATTGACCCTGACTGGGCCACGAGTCGAGGGTCCAGGACCTAGGGTTCCTCCAACACCCCTCCAAGCCTCATCCCAGCCGAAACTCATCCTCTTCCACCCCAGCTGGGCTCGGCCCCTGCTCCAAGCTCTCCATCTGATGGAAGTGCTCATGGCCTTCCCAGGGCCACTTGGGAGGCCTGGGGCTCAGCTTCCCTTTCTGTTCTCATGTCAGTTCAGGGACATATATATATATATTATTTCAGGCACACCTCCCTCGACATGAGACCCTATGTGGTGGCTCAGCACTGCTACCTTGCCCTGCCCATCAAGGCACTCTCTGTTGGCAGGAGTTCTATGCCCTGTAGGCTGATTGCTGCTTTTCCCTGACTGCTTGCTGTTGAGTAGCTCTTAAATTCCACTCAAGTCAAACGTTATGAAGTTAGGGAAGGAATTGCTGGAAAGCAGAGAGGGACAGAGGTGAGCTCAGCAAGGCAGTGAGCATGAAGAGGAAGGTAGGGTGGCACCGGGACCCTGGCAACGGGCTCCTAACTGGGCTCCTCAAAGCCTCTTGCCCTCTCCAATCTATGCGACCCACTGTAGGTAGACTATTTAGTCTCTGGGAATGGTTGTGCGGGATGTACACTGCACAACGTTAGGGTGCATCGTTCACATTTCCAGGGGATCATTACCACAGATCACAACATAAATGGTGCCCCTTGAAGTTGTACAGCTTGTGACTTGTATGGCCATACAACCATTTCACTTAAGCTAAGGTCCGAAATCCTAAATCGTGACTTTGCAAGGCATGATGTGAACCCGGGCCACCTTTCCAGTCTCACTTCTTGCCACACTCTCCCTCATTCACTCTGCACAGGTCACATGAACTTCCTTTCACTGCTCCCCAGCGGCTGCACTCCTCCATCTTCTTGGCCTCTGCACACAGTGTGCCTAGATTACCCTTCCCAGATGATTGACTCCTCATCTTTCTGCAGACCTAGGCTCAAAGCCCCACCTCCTAAGGGAAGCCTTCCTGACACCTGGCCTGGGTGAGGGTACCCTGCTTTATGGTCTCAAAGCCCCCGTGCTCTTCCTTCCTGGGACTCACTCCAGCACTAAATCGGTGATCTTTGTGCTCATTGGATCCAGTCTGCCTCTTCCCTGGGTGGCGTGGGACTTGATCATAGAGAGCGAGTCTTGCTTGCTCCAGCACCTAGCCTAGTACCCGGTGTGCACAGACCTCAAGAGGTATGACTAGATAGCTAGATGAATGAATGATTGCCCTGTGTCATGAGAGCCAAGGAAGAAAATTTCAGTTAGAGGAGAGAACCAGTAGGGCTCCATGCTCCTAAGAGGGTCAGACTGGAAAGAGCTCCCAGGGACATGGTTCCAACTGGTGGCGTTGGAGGCCGCAAATCTGTGTGCGGGGGGAGGCAAAGTATTACCCAGATGAGGAATGGAGGCATTGGGCCTGGGCACAAAGGAGGAACTTGGGGGCCTGATGGAGGACAGATACGGATGGAAGCATGAGGACTTATTTTCCCCTTTTAAGTCCAGGCGAGTTCTGAGGTTTCTGGAGAAGGAAGATGTCCAATATAACAGGAGAATGTCTCAAACCAACCACTTAATTTTAAGGCCCACTAAGGTTTGAGGCCCATCTTCATGACAGCTGTGCACCCTGTTAAAGTCCTTTAACTTCTCCACATCAGTTTTCTCACTGGTAAAATTGGGTTTTACCAATTTTTACCAATTACCATCTAGAACACATCAAGGTCTCCCTAAATGACCATTCCCTTCCTCGTCTTTGCCTGTTAATAGAGCTGTTGTGTACAGCTGTGCAGTCTGTGTCCTGCACAACTCTGGGGGGGAGGGTGCTGTTCACATAGACTAGGCCCTAGGAAACCTGACTTCCTTCTTCCTATAGGCCATCACCTTATCAGGAAAGCCAACTGTCACACAGTTCCACGCAGGTCAGTAGATGGGCCATCTCAGCCAGAAGAGGGGCTCTGGATTCCTGGGAATGAGCTGTGACTCCAGGCTGTATAAACAGAGTCCCTTGAAATCCCTGGCCTAATAAACTGTGTGATTAGTATCTTGGTCCTGCCCTGACGGCCTCTGCATGCTAGCCCAGGGCCCCTCTCCAGGAGCCATCTGGACGGTGGGGCTCCTGTCTGGAAACAGGAGCAGACGCGGGCTAGCTCGCTGTGAGCAGGGGAGAGACAGATCAGACCCCAGGCTACTCCAGGGAGAACACAGCCTCCGGCCAAGGGGAAAAGGCTCCATGTTTGCCCCCCCCCTTCCTGGTGGCATGAGTGCCTCTTCCTGTTTGTTAGATGACCAACCAACATGAGCTCATGGCTCAAGGGGATGGCAAGTCTTCACAGTGGAAACTCAGTCTTTACCCAGAGGGACAGGGCCTGGAACAGTCATGCCCTCCCTGGACCCGCTTGCGCCCACAGTGTCCCTCATCCCTGTCTGGGGCAGTCGCTGAGCCTCTTCCCAGCCACTTCCCTGCTGGGTCCCCAGATCCCTTGAGCGAGGTGGGAAGACAGCTGGCGGCTCAGTGCCACCAGGTGGTGGGGGCGGGAATAAGTTGGGCAGTCACAGGCCAGCTCCTTGGGGAGAGTCCGGCCCCCCAATGGCACTAGCTGATCCTCAGACTCTGCCTGGCTTACTTGGCTGCTCCCTATTCTGTGCACTGGGCTGGGACCCATCCTCTGGAGATGAGTCATATCGGTGTGGGCCTGCTACCCTACCTGGGGATCTTGCTATTGTCCGTATGTATTTAAAAAAAAAAAAAATCGAAAGGTGACAAACATCCAGAAAAGCTCACGGAACACATATGGGCAGTTTTAAATGCTTGAAAGAGAACCCCAAGGTAACCGGCACCCAGGACAGAAGCAGAATGCTGTCCGTACCCTTAAAATGACCCCTCTATCTCCATATTCCTGTCACAAACCTCTCGTACCCTGCGGAGGTAATGACTCTCTGGACTTTTTATTTTATTTTTAAAAGATTTTATTTATTTGACAGAAGAGGGAGAGAGAGAGAGTGCACAAGCAGAGGGAGTGGCAGGCAGAGGGAGAGGGAGAAGCAGGCTCCCCACCGAGCAGGGAGTCTGCTGTAGGACTCGATCCCAGGACCCTGGGATCATGACCCGAGCCCAAAGCAGACGCTTAACCAACTGAGCCACCCAGGTGCCCCAACATATGTACCTTTGAAGAGCAGATTTAGTTTCGCCTGTTTTCATGCTTTGTAACTGGGATAGTGCTATGCGTATACTTTACTGATTTTCTTTTTTCTTAAAATTATGTTTATAGGACTCACCCATGTTGTGTGAGTTGTTCAGTTTTGTAAACAATTTTGAGGTGTCACCGGTTTCATTGAGATGGGACTATAATTACCCAGTTCTAATTTTCTAGTTCTTCAGGAATAAGTGTTGCTCCACTTGTTGATTTGCAGTCGTTTTCAGAGCCTTGAAGTGGCTGTGTTGGATCCTTGTGCCCCGTTTTACACCTGCTTTTTTTTTTTTGCAGAGAAGAATCGCTGGCCTCGTCGTGCTGCAGGTCCCAGAAGTCCTTCCCCTGAGTTCTCGGTTCAGTTTTTGTCATTGTTGGGTATTGATTCGTGGTCTGATTCCACCCCAACGCGTCTAGTCTATTAGGATGTGCGGTCCCGTCTCGGCGATCGTGGCTGGTCTTGGGCTAGTTTCTTGGTGTATGGACACGCATACCTAGGAGCTAGGTTACCGCATCAGATGCTGTATTCGTTTCCTATTGCTGCTGTTACAAAATATCATGGGTTTGGTGGCTTAAAACAACCCAAATTTGTTTTCGTGCAGTTCTAAAGGTCACAGGCTAAAGTGGGTGGCCCTGGGATAAAAAAAAAATCAAGGGCTCCGTGGGGCTGCAATCTCTTTTGGAAACTGCAGGGAGTATTAGTTTTCTTGCCTTTTCTAGCCGCTAGGGGCTGGCTTCAGAAGCCTGCACTCTTTGGCTTGTAACCCCTTCTGTCCGCAAAGCCAGCGATGCCTGTTTGAGTCTTTCTCATGCTGCATCATGCCGACGCTGAGTCTTGTGCTTCCCTTGTGATTATACTGGAAATTTCCAGAAGCTCCAAGATCCTCAACTTAATCACACCTACAAAGTCCCTTTTGTCATGGAAGGTGACATATTATCAGGTCCTGGGGATGAGGGTGTGAGCCTTTGGGGGGGCATCCTTCTGCCTACTATAGAAGGTCGTGCACATCTTCAACCGTGTTACGTAAAGACAAACTACTGTTCCGAAAATGGTTGTTTCTGTGGATGTCTCTGTGGATGCCCACCCTCGCTAACACTTGGTATCATCAGTTTCACATTTTTGCCACCGTCTGGTCTGCATGCTCTTCTCAGGGAATGGGGAAGAGAACTGGAACTATCTTCGCTATTTCTAGCCACTAACCAAGGGCTTCCCCAAATGAACTGATCCCTCGGGCCTCAGCTTCTATCACCTGCCTGGAATTTTCAGCATTGCTTAAAGTCTGGCCCCAACTTTTCAACTCTAAATTGTAGCTATTCCATTAGCCTGCTGGCTGACCGACAGCCATCATTCCTGGTGAGCACTAGATTTCTTCTGCGTCCCCACTGGGCTCTAATGCCAGAGTCTTAACCATATCCAGCGAGGAATCCACTTGCACAATAACGGGACAGGCGTGTGCACTGGAAGACAGGCGCTGTGATGTCCTAAATAAAAAGCCACCATTTATGCCAGGATTTCAACTGTGTCCTTGGCCGTGAACGTGGTGCTAACACTTGGGCTACTAAAAATTGAGGAAGCCCGGGCAGCGCAAGTCATCCAGGATGCACACCTAGTTCCCAGGAGATTTCAAGGTACAATGGAACTTGGAAAGTCAAACACCATGGCAGAGAATGCATTTTCCTGAGCTTGAAAACCTTTGCCATGAAAAATGCCTCCACCACAGCCAATGTGATTTTTGAGACACCCTTGAAGAATTACCCACATGGGCACCTTTTGTAAAGTCTGCAGCATTTACCCCTGAACCTCACTTTCCAGGTAGAGGTGCAGAAACCAAAGGGGATGCTGGGGTGTAGAGACCTCTTCCAAAGTATAATTTCACAACATGCCGGTTCAATTCTCCTTTACGCACTGGAAATTTTCAGCGTGGGCACGATGCCCAGTGTAACGACAAATAAAACAGATGTGTTTTTCCATTGCCATGGGTCAGGAAGTTTCGTATTAAGCAGTTCAGTCTGTAACTACAAGAAATGTCCTCTACATGCTGAAATATCCCTATAGGTTAATTGATACTGGGGAAACTGTTTCAAGGGAACGTCTGACAATGGATGTGTGGGGGTGGGGCAGGGTGGGGGGTGGGGGTCCTTCTGATCCGTGACCGGGAAGTTTCATATTAAATGGCTCAAGAACGCGGAAACAGAAACGCTGGCCGGAGCTCTCCCGCTGTCTCTCTCACTCTGAAGCCGGGGTGTTTGTCATCTGGCCATGGGACTCAAAGTCCACTTCTAATGGCATCATGGCAGCCAGAGGGACCTTGGCCCCAGAGGGCCCCGAGAAGGACACCTACCTTGCTAGAGGCCCTCGGCAGTGACCAGGCACTTAGAACAGGTGACACTAAGTGAGAATAAGGAGTTGACTTTTGTTGGCTAGAGACAAGTTTGCGAGGTCTGTGACAAGGCATGACACGGGGACCCCAGCCTGTCTATTTACAGTCTGCCTCTCTCCTCCAGTTTTCCTGCTTTCCCCTCTGGCTTCAAATAAAGGCATTCCCATAAGATGCCGTCCTGAGCCTTTTTCTTTTCTCTGCATGTTTTCCTGCTGTTGAGCTTCCACTAAGTGCAAGACTTCCAATTACATAACCGCAGCCCTGACCTTTTCCCTGAGCTCCAGTTCTGCTTGGTCGATGCCTTGGCTTCCTAGAGCTGACATCCTAATGTCCCCTACCAAGTTTGCTTTTCTTCCCGGGTTCCCCAATGCTGCTGATGGTGCCCCACGGCTAAATATCTGTTTTTCCCACTGCCTTCCAAAGGATCTCTCTGGAACAGAGCTCTGATCACGTTACTTGCCTGCTTAAAAACCTTCCATGCTGGGCATTTGGGTGGCTCAGTTGGTTAGGTGTCTGCCTTCGGCTCAGGTCATGATCCCAGGGTCCTGGGATCGAGCCCCTCATTGGGCTCCCTGCTCAGCAGGAAGTCTGCTTCTCCCTCTCCCTCTCCCCGCACCACTCGTGTGTTCTTTCTCACTCTCTCAAATAAAATCTTAAAGAAGAGAGGCCTCCTTGTCTCCCATTGCCTATAGAATGAAGTCCAAACTTTCTGCCTTGGCATCAAGTCCCTCTAGGACCTAACTCGGCTCGCTTCATCCTCACCAACCATTACTCAGTTCATACTCTTAATATTTCAGCCCAGTAGGTAGCTCCTTATCAGGCGCCAGGAGCTCTGCATCAGACCCCATCATACTGAACCCTGTCAGGTGCATGTATCTCAGAACTCCACTTTTATGGACGTGAAAAGTAGGCTCAGAGATGGTAGGTGAGTTGCCCAAGGCCACACAGCTGGCACGCTCTGCTGTCTCCCAGACAGAGCCCCTCCTCACCCTTCCCCCGGCAGGGTTTTGGCTCACACCGTCCTCTTACCTGGGGTGCTGGCTCCTCTCTCCTGATCTCCAAATACAAAAGCCCTGTCACATCTTCCCGGTTTAGCTCTGCTGCCACCGTCCCCATCGAACCGTCCTCTGCCCAGACTGGCATGATGTCCCCTCCTCCATTCGCTCAGTGGTACCTCTTTCAACGGCAGTTGTCACCACTGTCATTCTATTGTGGTTACTAGGGGCATCTTTTCTCTCCCCTGAGGGCGGGAAATGCTTTGAGGTCAGGGACTGCCCACCCCTCTGGGCATATCACCGTTGCTGGGGTGGTGGCGCCCCTAGACAGCGCCTGCCCCCCTCGATGTGGAGGTGTGGGAGGAGGACCGAGTGCAGCCATGGGGAGGGAATGCACCCCATCTCCACTTGTCCACTTTCCCTTAAACAGCTAGGAAAGTACAAGCAAAAGGGCCCATGGATGGAAAACAGAAAATTATCTGCCACACAATGTTGACTCGCCAGCGCTGATAAAATGGAACATTTCAGTCAGTAAGTCAATAATCGTCCGCACCAAGAAGACTCCCAGGAGAGACGAGCCTCCCATATGCACAAATGCACACGGCTCCAAGTGTGAGCGCGGCAGGGCTGCTTGAGCAGTCTGCTCCTTCTGCATTTTTACTCAGTGGTAGGCTTGCAATCTGAACCCAGCACATCAGGCCTCCTCTCTGGGCGGAGTTGAGCCAAGAATAGGCGAGGAAATTCTGTGAGCAGATCTGGCAGCGGAGACTCTTGCATCTCCCCCTGCCTGGCCGGGATATAGCTACGTGCCGGGTCAGCACCCTGTCCAGGGATAAAAGAACCTGGAAACCGGGCACAGGACAGTTCTGGTGGCCCCCCCTGCTCAGGCCTTCCTCCACGGCCCCATGCGTGGGACCTTGATTTGCAGTTCACAGAGGATCTCTAGGACTGAGCAGCTATGCCCTGTCCCGCTTCCCTGGACACACGGCAAAGAAGACTTCAGGGAGGAAGCCGTTGCCCTGATGTCAAACACGAGGCTTGCTCGGTGCCCTGAACACTCACGTGCAGGGACAGGGTCTCAGTCCTGTCACAAACCCCGGGAAGAGCTAAGTACCTTCTGGCCGTGGCTTTGGCTTTTCCAATCCCCCATCTTGCATGAGCTCGAAGGCAAAGGAGACGTTCAAGACCTGGAAAGAGAAATGCGGTGCCGGTGTCATTGTGCCCGGGGTTCCCGGACCCTCGGGGCTCCCGGCTCCTGACCCCGGGGAGTGAAGGAGCTGCCACGATAGCCAGAGGAGCAGAGACCAGGTGGAAATGGGGCCCTAATGCGAAGGAGAAACGAAGCTACCGGGATGGGCAGGCTGGCAGACGTGCGGACTGCGGGCTGGCCGGTCCCGGCTGGCTGTTGGTGAAACGTTCCTGGACAAGTTCAAGCTCTCCTTCCTGTCCTAGTGTGTTCCCGTGTCAATGGCCAGGACTTTAAACTTAGGGATATGAGTGTGCACAGTGGAAAGGATCAGGTGGCAAGACACGTTCAAGAGGTAGAGAGTGGTTTCTGCTTCCGACCAAATGCCGTCTGTCTAGCGGGCAGGCTGGGGCCGCTCGTGGGGGCATCAGAACCAGGCCGATGGGTCTGGCCAGCCTTGCGGCCACCTTCCCTGTCCTGTCTGGGGGGAGACGAGGCTGGGCTGTGCACCGGGCGGGGACGTACGGCTAGGGGGCCAGGGCCAGCCTGCAAAGGGAAGGGAGAGCTCAGGGGTCCGCAGGTAGCTCCTTCCCAGCGCAGCTGTCCATCAGAACGGGCCCTGCATCCCACTGCCGAAGACTCTGGGCAGAAGGGAAGCCACGGCCGTTTTCCCCGCGTGGCTCCGGCAGAGGTGCGGGCGGGTGAGTTGGTGAGACACGCGGGCTGGGGGCCTCCCTTGATGTCTCCTCCCCTTACCTTCTGCTCAAAGCTGTCTGGGGTCAGGAAGAAGCTGTGCAGGGGCACGAAGTAGCCCTCCAGGAGCCCCATGAGCAGCACCAGGTACACCCCATCTGCAAACTGAAGGGAGAAGGCCAGGTGAAGGCACTGGGCCCCGGAGTCCCCCAGGCAAGCCCTATCCTGGGGGCTGGTCAGTCGCCATGCCAGCTCCCCGAAGGCTACGTCCCCAGGCAGGCTGCTGGCTGCAGTGGCCTGCCCCCACGTCTGGGAGGTGCCGCGCGGGGGCCACCGTCCACCTGGTTTTAGCAGACCCAGCACGTATTGAGCACTGACTGTGCACCCAGCCCTGATCTGGCAGGGGGACCACAGAGATAGGTCAGGTGTGGCCACTGCCCTTGAGGAGCTCCAGTGGAGTGGGGAGACGATGGGGAGGAAAGGCAACAGCCACTCTGTTGGTGGGAAGCACGCTGGCCTGCATGACAGTGGCAGAGGTTCCTCACTCCCACTGAAGATGACAAGGGAAGCTTCTGGAGGTGGCTTTGCCCAAATGCAGAGCTGAGGGATGAGCAGAGCAGAAATAGCTGGG
>CM053613.1:36426786-36486939 GCA_028646535.1 Procyon lotor
GCTATGTGAGAAAGATTTCTAAGAAACAGTCCGGGTTTATGCCTGATGGGGCAGCTCGATTATTCTAGCAGGATCCCCCTTCACTCTCAAAAGTGTCGTGCATCCTCAATTACACGTTGTCCCATGCAGACAGGAAGGGCTGAATGCGGGACAGGAGCAGGCACTTTCGGTGGGGATGGTGTCCTTGAGCTGGAGCTTAACAGGACACAGAGGATTTGGCCAGACACGGACGGGAGGGCATTCCAACAGAAGGGATGGCCCGAGTGAAAAGGCAGGTCAGGCGAGCACAGGTGTGTCTGGGAGGCTGTCTGGAGGGCCGGTGGCTGCTACCAGTCGGTGGAGTCCACTGTGAGGCGGTCTGGAGTTTAAACCTCATTGTGTGGGGATGGGAGCAAGTGAAGGAGTGTTGGGGCTCAGGAAGACCCTCTGATAGGTGTGGGGAGGGAGATCCATTTCATCAGGTCTCTACAGTTGTTCCCAGACACCTAGACGATAGTAGTTTGGGGATAGCAAGCGGGCAAGTTCATCTATAAAGGCAGAGAAGTGTTCAGAAGGAGCCTCCAAACATTAACGTGTCAGCTGAAACCTGCCTTCTTGCCCTCCTACCCAAGCTTCTAGAACCTTCTATTCTCATTAGCCACAGAAATGAGTGTCCTTGCAAAATGCTTTTATGGAAGGAAAGGTAGCGCTGGATAAAGGCCAAGAGTATATCTGCACTAGATTAGGAAAAACAGATTATCAAAGTAAAAAAGGAAATAAAAAAAGAAAAATAAGGATATCATTTAAAAGGGATCCAGTAAGGATAAATCAAGACTTTTTCCCAATTTGGGTTCAACACGTGCATGATTTTCACATGGGGCTAATGGAATTTGTGTCCTTGTCTTGTGAGATTCTTCACAGACATAAAAACTCATCTTCAACTTCAGGCAGAATCTATTGCTTTTGTATAGAAAGGAAATCTGGGTTAAATAACCCCTCACGCAGCACCCAGATTCACCTTAACCTATTATTTGTTGTCTCAAGAACTCTCTCTCTGGTTCAGTCAGTGTCTTCTGGCTAATTCTGAGTCCTGCTTCTGTGCCTATTTAAGCTGACAAAGTAAGACATCCATAAAACCGGACACGCCTAGGTACCGTTCTGGGTTACGCTGTCCTCTCATGAGACCAGCTCGTTCCTTTTAGCTGCGCTTAGCCTCGGAACCACACACATATTTACTTACTCTGACCCTCTGGTCACCCTCTCTCTGCTTCTTAGGTGTAGTCTTGTCTCCTGGAAGGCAGGGCCAAGATGACCATTCCTATTGTATCCCGCTGATGTTTAGCAAGTTAGGTCCTCAGAAGGTGTGAAAGAAATCCTTTATCACCAGGGCATGGCCAAGCAGCTGACCGGGGAGCACCCTCACAACCTCCTCCCCTCCACTAACACCTGATCCCGGGAAGCTGAGCTTTTCTCCTGGAGCCTTGGCCTGGTGCGGTCAGGCCAAGCCCACCAGCCCTCAGGGCTCTTCCCCACCAAGGGACGGCAGAGCCACCATATTGTTCTCTTCTCCAGAACCCTGGCTAACCCAAGAGCTGCCTATTAGGGGTGTTCTCCCTCGCAGCATGTTTACTCGAAAGGAACAGAAACAAGCAAACAGAATGCTGACCTTTCCTAAATGGGCATGAAGTTGGAAAATGAAATTGAATTTGGGTACGTAATGGGGTTAGGAGCCGAGTGAGAGAGTTACAGGGAAAGAGCACACCCTCATTGTGGAAATTAGACAGCCATATGTGAGTGGAAATTCCATCCAACAATCTGGAGATGACGACCTGAGATCCCAGCCATGCTTCTATGGGCAGGTGAAAAGCAACAGCGCCCTGAACACAGGCAAGGCCAATCAGGGCACGCTCTCTCTTTCTCTCTCTCTCTCTCTCTCTCACACACACACACACACACACACACACCCCTTCACATGCACAGGTGTCTGTCTCTTCCCAATACCTGTGCCTCATCTGTTTAACCAAAAAATGATTCTCCGTGGCTTGTAGGGTCTACACACAGAGACACATCTTTTCTCCTGATCCTACTGCACACACCTCACCCCCTTGAATACACAGTACACAGACACCCTCCTGACAACATGTAAACCCCAGGTACATGGCCCACACAAGGCTAGCCCATACCCATACACCCTTTGCACAATAACTCCTCGCTGCCCACAGGCATCGGACACTGCACTCACATGCCTTCCAACAGAGAGCACATCAAGGACACTCAGCATTCATTCCACTATCCTTGTAATAAGCTCCCCAGGCTGCTTTAGCTCCCACATGAACTCAGCCTCTATCCCCCTTTAAGGGCGCAGATGTTTGTCGTGCTGTCTTACCTGGACCACAACCACTTGGATGGAGACATGATCTGGGAGTCGGATTGGTGCCCGGAAATACTGGGACAGAGCAACCAGCAGATGCAAGATGGCTACCAGGCTCTTGGCGTGCACAGCTGAAATAAAAGAGGAGTTAAAAATTAGGGAATCTTCTTCCAGATCCTAGGCAAATACAAGCAGATATTCAAAATGCAGCAGTAACACACCCAATGCACCTTCTATCTCCCCAACCCCCCAGTAAGGATCTCAGGGGTCTCCCCCTGAAGGCCCCCCCATTCTTGGCCAAGTCCCATGGAGCTGCTGCTCAGATCATGCTATTGTTGGATTTCCAATATAGTGCCTCTCCACTCTAATCCAAGTTTCCAGTAGGGACCCTGACAACTGCTGAATTTTGAGATCAGATCAGCCCTCTGGCACCCCCATGTTTTTGTTCATTCTATTCTAAGAACCACGAGCGTCTACTCTGCTTTCTCTTTCCTTTCCCACTTGACTGTGAACTCTTTGGGTTATCACCATTCTCCGTGTCCCAAGGCTCTACCCCAAGCATATCCTCAATAAATGAACACTGGGGATCCTTTCCTTTGTTCAGGGCTTGGAGTCCCTCAGGAAGGCATGACACCTCTGACAGGCTGTGTTGCTCTTCTGGGTACTGTGTATGGTCAGGGCTGGGAGGGGGTGTTTATGACCCAGCTAGTTTCTACGGCCACTGAGCAGCGTGCTAGATGTGAAATCACTTGTACTAGGGAAGGGTAGGCAACCACGGAGTTGTAGTTTTTGCAGCAGCTGAGAAGAGGAAAACGCTGTGATGTAATGGGTACACCTGGGGTCAGCTCTTCACAGCCTCAGTTCTCACTTGACAAGCTCTGTATTGCTTTCCTGCCTACATGACCTTGGGTCGGCCATTCAAGGCCTCCGAGCCTCAATCCGCTCATCTTCACAAATGGGGATATCAGTACCTATGCAGAAATACAAGTTGTAAGAATTTCCAGAGATAATGTAGGCAAAGCGTTCAGCACATAGCAGGTGCCTAGGAATGGTTGATATTTTTTCTTATTATAACTCAGGAGAAAATCCCTGGCACCTAGGCAATTAAGTAATGTCAACGTTCTCCTCTTTCTTCTAAAAGGGAAGATTCACCATCTTCACAGTCCTATCAGCCTTGCAGGTTTCGCCTTACAGGGGGGCACTTAAGGGAAGGACCAAACACGCTCATTTTGTGTACTTAGCCCACACTGGGTCCATTATCAGGGTGTCATTCTCTCTGCCCTGGGATTGAGGAACCTGCTTCAGTAGAAGCTTTAAGAAATGGCCAAGAAAAGGAAAAGACTCAGACATTCCTTGGGCACTCTTTAGAGTTGCTTGTAATCACTGCTGTTTTGAAAAAGGCTTTCCATGGACTCTGAGTGCAGCCTCACACCCACACACAGAAGATCTGCTCCTAACTCAGCCTTCCAGAAGACATTGTTCAGTTCTGGGCTTTTGGGCCTCGTCCACAGTTTCACCCACCCTCAGAAAAGGTTCTTGGCGTGGGAGTGACCTACGGCCAAGGAGGGCTCACTGCCGGGGTGAGGCATCACCGGGTTTGCCCATCTGATCAGAACCGCCATACACCTGGGCCCGTCGCGGAGGGCTGTAAGGACAGTAGCTAACTCTGCTGGAGAAGGTGTGGTCGAAAACGTAGCTCTTACACTTGGCTGACCTGTACTTCATTTGACCATCTCACTAAGCAACACAGAGCTGTTTCATAAGCATCATACAGATGTCAGTCTCTTCTGATGAGGGTTCTGTCCCCCCCCCCAGAGTTTTTTCAAAAGAAGTTAATTACAGTTTCTCTCTGCCTCTTTCTTCCTCTCTCTCCCTCTCTCTCTCTCTCTCTCACACACACACTACATGTGCAAAGATGTTAATTATTATGTAATATATCATCATTTAAAAATCCAGAAAACACCATGTCTAATAACCAGAGGATAGTTTAGACCAGTGGTTTAAAAAAATTTTTTTTATTAAGCAGAGAAACCCTTTGTTTAAAAGCCATTAGGCACAGCAGACAAGAAAAAAAGTACAAGTGCTCCAGTCCCCAAGTCCTAACTGCAGCCCACCCACGGCTGCCTCTCAATGATGCCTGAGTTCCTCCTGGCAAATCATGAGGTTGGGCAAAGCATGGTTTAATAATCACTGCTTTAATAAATTATGGTATATCCACATAATGGAATAGTTTCCATGCGCTGGAGATCACTGTTGGAGCAATGTAACTGTAAATATTAATAATGCAATGTTAAACAGAAATAATAGAAACAATGTAAATATACACTTACGACATACAGATTTAAATACATATACACACACATACCCCCACACACACAGACATGTGCTCCTGGCCAAGATTTGGAAAGGAATATTAAAAAAATGAAAACATGGTCATTTCCTATTTCAAAGTTTTCTTTAGGCTAAAGATATGTCCTCTTTTCCCATTAAGACAAATCCTAATAACCTCTGCATGTTTGCCTCCGCATAACTTGCCTCCTTGCTACCTCTGAGCATGTCTCCTGGTTTCTCCCTGATGCTGGACAAAATCTAGAACCACCGTGATCTGGCACTCAAGTCAGGAAGGCAATGTACAGATTAGAGCAGGGCCAAGGCTCTACTACTGTGTAAATTGGGCACTTAGCCACTGTACCAAGAGCTGAAAAACAATTTCCAAGGAGCTGCTGAGTTAGAAACAGTCCTCCAAATAGGAGTTGTGGTGGAAATAAAAATTGATGCCACTTTTCAAGAGGCAATTTGACAATATGTATTACGACCTTAGAAATGTACATGGACTTTGGCCCTAAAATACCATTTCTAGGTATTTAGCCTAAAGAAGTAATTGTGATTATGAGCAGAGAGAACTCATCAGGCTATGTTAATAAGAGTGGGGGGGGGGAAAAAAAGGAAAATAATCTCAAAATCCATCATTAATTAAATAGCTTATGATATACCCAAACAGTGTCCTGTTATATAATGTTAAAAGTGAGAGAATATTTAAATATTTGTCAAGATCTACATCTTCTAAACATATACAGACTGAGCTCACTTTTTTTTTTTTAAAAGATTTTATTTATTTATTTGACAGAGAGAGGCAGGCAGAGAGAGAGGGGGAAGCAGGCTTCCCACTGAGCAGAGAGCCCGATGCAGGGCTCGATCCCAGGACCCTAAGATCATGACCCGAGCTGAAGGCAGAGGCTTTACCCAATGAGCCACCCAGGTGCCCCCAGAGCTCATCTTTCTAATAAAATATATTTACAGAAGTATACACATATTTATTTTCCTCTTTCTTACACCATCGTGTAAGACTTGAGGCAGCACGACTGGATGGAGCACACCACCAGGATGACAGTCCCTGTCTCTGGGTGGGCAGCTTAAAGGAACAGCATGTGTAGGCGCCGGACTCTCTGGCTCTCATTCCTGGCTCCGCCACTTACCACTCGCGTGACCTTGGACGAGTGGTAAGCACTCCTTTAGCAAATGTTACTGTACTTAGTAATCGCCAGGCACTCTTCTACATTTTGGGGACTCGGTAGTGAAGAGACAAAAATCCTTGACCTCACGAAGCTTACATAAATCGTTTCTTAACCTCTCTCTGCCTCTGTTTTCCCATCTTTAAAATGGGTGTAATAGAATTCTTCTCTCAGATGAGTGAGGATTACAAGGATCAAAAGATGCAAACTGCTTAGAATAGACAAAGCATACAGAAAGCACTGTAAATATGTTAGATGTTCATATTTAAGTATCTTTTATCTTTGTAAATTTTTAATAACGAAAATTATTGTGAAATAAGCAGAAAAGGAAGATTTCCCTAAAGCCCTAGATGAGGAGCTTTGGTAACTCAGAGCCGTCCCTGCCATCTCTATCCTGACGGGAAAGGCGATACAACATCAAACAGCCAGAGAGGAGAATGGGAGGGACGAAACTTTGCCCTAGGACTTGAGCCCACCACAGTCCTTATGGAAGAAGCCACGGCTGCTTGTAAACGGGCATCACAGGGAGCTGGCCGCTGAGATAATTATCTCTCTGACCTAGTAATTCAGCTCAGTTTTGGAAATCTGACAGGAGCAAAAAGAGACACAACCTAAGACATTCGACTTGGCCTTATCTGATAGGAGCCATAGGCCAGCAAACATCCTGATAGGATCAACGTCAGCATAGGGTTTATATTTACTATGGGACTACCTACCCTGTGAAACAGAAGCAAAAGTAAGTACAAAGACCCCGCGGGAATACAGGAAATATGATCTAATATTAAGAGAAAGTAAAATACCAGAGTGTATGTGACTTCATCAAGTAAAACTAGGCATGGATATGGACAGTAGTGGGCAAAAAATGGAAACAGCTAGATGACAGTGGTAATACAGGGGACTATTTTACTCATACATGTTTTCCTATGAGAAATGAAGGTAAATGCGAACCAAACAAATCATTAAAAGCCACTGAAGACAATGGTCTCCTGGGGCGCCTGGGTGGCTCAGTCTGTTAAATGTCTGATTCTTTTTTTTTTTTTAATTCCTTTAAAGATTTTATTTATTTATTTGACACACTGAGAGAGAGATCACAAGCAGGCAGAGAGGCAGGCAGAGAGAGAGGGGGAAGCAGGCTCCCCACTGAGCAGAGAGCCCGATGCTGGGCTTGATCCCAGGACCCTGAGATCATGACCTGAGCTGAAGGCAGAGGCTTTAACCCACTGAGTCACCCAGGAGCCCCAAGTGTCTGATTCTTGGTTTCAGCTGAAGTCATGATCTTTGGGTTTTGAGACTGAGCCCCGGGTTGGGCTCCATGCTCAGCACTGAATCTGCTGGAAATTCTCTCCCTCTGCCTCCCCCTACTCATGTGTGCTTGCTCGCTCATTCTCAAACAAATAAATAAACCTTTATTTATTATAAAGATTTTTAAAATTTATTATAAAGATTTATTTGAAAGAGTAGAGAGAGTGAGAGAACATACTCGTGAGGGGGAAGGGGCAGGGGGGGAGCAGGCTCCCCACTGAGGCGGGAGCCTGATGTGGGGCTCAGTCCCAGGACCTGAGCAGAAGGCAGATGCTTATCGGACTTAGCCACCCACGTGCCCATAGATAAATCTTTAAACAAACAAAAAACCCCATTCTTCTATCTCAGTCTTTCCCAAATTGGGTTCCCTGGCAAGTTAAAAGGTGTTTTGTCTTGTTTTGAGGGGTACATGGAGATGGTCCATATTCAGGGAGTAGGAAGTAGGATGAGCTGAAACTGAGCAGGGGTCTTCACTGAAAGACATCAAGGCTCGTGACTGTTGTGGATTTCCAAAATGTAGATGCAGCTCCTACAGACGTAATCGAGGGCTCTCCCTCACCTCCCTTGCACCCCCAACACTATGAGCATTTGCAGACCCTGAGACAGCATCCAGGGCCCAGCGCTTGGCCTCTCCTCCTCCAGCTTCTGGGTGTTTGTCAGGCAGCAGATGCCCGTTCCAAGAAGCGTGTGCTGTGCGCGCAAAGATGTGATTATGCCGCAGGAGGCACGCGGGGTCTCGCCTCCACTGTCGGATGCTAGAAACGCGCTGAAGAGGTTGTGTATGGCAGCTACTGGGTCTCTAGGTTGAGGGCTAAAGATTTCCTTTTCTCTCCCAAGTTGGAAAGGCATGTTTTGTTTTCTGGTCTTGGTGGGGAGGGCACGTGTCCATTGTAGGTTTTTATAAACTGGATACAGTTAAGGTCGAGTACTTAACCTCTTGATACGTAACAGCAGAGAACACAATGCAGATCATCTTATTAATCTGAATTCTTCTTTTCATCTATTACAAAGAAGAAAACAACTCTGGATTCCCTCTGAGAAAGCTGAGTTCACCTGATTGGCTGATTTAACACTGATTCTGTTACGAACTCACGGTGTCCGTAGCAGACCCGGCGGGCCCTTAAGAAAAGAATGGACAGTTTGACCCCATTCCCGGGTCCTGGAGCTACTGGCTATGCAGCCTGAATTTGAAAATCTCGTTCCCGGGCCTGTGATCTCAGCCAGATCTTTGCTCCTTCTGGAAAATATGGGGCTGAGAGGAAGGGCATGGGCTTAAGAACAGAGCCCAGTCCCACCTGGGTGGCTCAGTGGGTTAAAGCCTCTGCCTTCAGCTCAGGTCATGATCCCAGCGTCCTGGGATCGAGCCCCGCACCGGGCTCTCTGCTCAGCAGGGAGCCTGCTTCCCCCTGCTTCTCTGCCTACTTGTGATCTCTTTCTCTTTCTCTCTGTCAAATAAATAAAATCTCATAAAAAAAAAGAAAAAAGAACAGAGCCCAGTCCTTTTCCCCCTGCTCCCCGCCTGCTCAGGAGGTAGGGATCCCCACTTCTGGAAGCCTCTATGAGTTGGAAACACAGCTTTCTTGAAAGGTTGTGCTGAGGCTCAGGAGGAGTCCCATGAGCTTGCTGCAAATGCCTTTCAGAGAAATGCACACTGGACTTGGATCTTTTTCCAGCAGCGCAGAGGAGATGTCCTCTAAGGAAGGGCACATCTCGCTCAATGCTAAATGGGCTTGCACCCCCCACCGTGGGCCTGCCAGCTCCCTGGATGGCTTTTTGGGGAAACCCCAGGGTGGGGACCACAGCCCCGTCCTTCTTTGCAAAACTCACAGTCCACGTTCCACTTGATGCTCCTGGGAGGAAGCTTCAGGGTTTCGTTGATCTTCTCCAGGACAGTCTGCAGCTTTTGCTTCTGAGCAATCTCGGACTGGGTGACTTCGGCAACATTCAGCTTCTCGCTCTCAAGCTTCTCTAGGGTGAAAGGGGGAGAGAGAGCTGCCGTTACCTCCAGCCACAGACAACCCCCTCTCACACGTTTGCTCGCTCATTCATTCCCTCACAAGTACGCCTGCGCTTGCACATGGGCTCGTTCCACCAGTGTATCCTGAGCACCTGCTATGTGAGGGACACTGTTCTCCCCCCATCCGATGGTGGCACTGGTGACATCAGTATGGTGAGAGCTTGTGACTCTCTTGAATCCCCCACATGATAGGCTCCCAGGAGCCCAGAAGTGGGGCATGTAACCCAGCCTGGCATAATTGAGCCCTTCTCGACCATTCTGGATTTTTCCTTTTCAACTCTGCCTTCTCCAAGCGCACTCTGGGCCCCCACTGGAAAGCCTTGTGTGCCTCCCGTGGGCCTGTTGCACATTTCTGTCTTGTGTATGTATGTATGTGTCATGCCGATCACATTTATCTGTTCTAAGCACCTTTTTCCTTTTAAACCCACCTGGAATGTAACTTATTTCATATGTCCTGTTTCATGAATTCTAGGGCATGCTCTCTCCCCTCTCCCCCCTGCCACATTTTAACATCCCTGAAATCAAAGTGTCTTCAAATTGATGGCATTCTGCGGTTGTGATCAGCCAGGTGGAAGGCTTCCACGTGGGTGCCTTGGGTCCTAGCTTTTCAGTGTGGCCACTTCTGTCTCAATCAGCCTAGGAGAACACTTTCCCAAACTAGGAAATAAAAATTCTAAGGAAAAAGAAAGCTTTAAATGATTTTTCTTTTCTTTTCTTTTTTTTTTTTTTTGAGAGGTGCTTGTAAAATGGTATGTGTTCAAATCAATTGTTCTTGAATGCAATGGCAGGACCCTTTAATACTTACAGGCAAAACGCAGTCTAATCTTTTCATTGGTCTAAATTTTTATCTGTTAAGACCAACTTTTGGATTTCCGAATGGGAAGTGTTATCTGCTGTTGGATTCACCTAATCTCTCCACAACTCATTCAGGATTGATAGAATTGACATGCTGAAATAGGTTTAAAATGCCTTTTTCCTTCATTTTTAAGGACTACCTACAAAAGAATTAAACTTTATGTCAATGGTCCTCGTGTTGCTTATATTATTTCTTTTATTTCTCAGTAGTTGTAGCTTATCCAGATCAAATATACCTTGGGTAATTCTTTGAAGATGAGATCGTCCACTGGAGAATTTCTGCAGGTTCTGTGGATTTAAGAATTCTTTTGTGTACCTGGATAGAATGAGCTCAAGCTCTTCTCATTTGTGGAGGCCCAAGTGTTCTCCTTCTCTTCTCTTTAGTTGCTTATGGCCATTATTCTTTATTTCTAAATGTCAGAAAAAAATGCCTATATTTAAATGTCTTCCTCTTGATTGTTCAAATATGAAGGCGCCATGTGTGCCTTGTCCATTTTTACGCTGTGAATTCTTATCTTGGATCCTCTCCTACTGAAGAAATGACAAGTTGTTTGTATCTTATATTGCAATCAAAATTTTGGTAGTTTGGTAGAAGCTGCTCAAAGTGCTAGGTTAAGGAAATGTCTGAAACTTTCCCTTGGTTTCAGAACTTTCCCTTGGCTAAGAGGAGAAGATCACCAGGTTAGGATAGTGATGAATGTCTTGGGAGAGCGCTTGGGGGTGGGGGGGGGGCGGTGAGAGGAGGAGTCGCAGCGTCAGAACCACTCTCCAGCCAGCCCTGTGGTGGTACATCGTCGCGGCCTGTGATTTTTCATATTTATAACCTTCTGCTGGGATTGGACTTCTTAGGTCTCTGAATCTGTTTTCTAGCTCACTAACTTTTTTTTGCACTGTTGTCCATTCTGTTCTCATTTTTTTTTAAATTTGGGTTTTAGACGTTACCTACTAGAGCACTCATTTTTTCCCTGTTTTTTTGCCAATGTTTTTTAATTGTCATAATATTAACATAATGCTTTCTTCTTAAAATTAAAGTTTTAATTGCTAAAAAATTTGTTAGCATCTGGCATTATTCAGGAGGAAACTTCTTATGCTTTGCTTACTACTTTTGCATTACTAATTTTGGAGAAAATGTAATTCTGCTTTACTTTTTTTCTACTTTAGTTATGCTTTGGGTTTATTTTTTTGCTTTTAATTTTTGCTGGATATTTTAGGCACTGATATTGGTATAATGTGGATTTGAGTAGATAGACTACCTTGAAGTAACCTTATTAATAATTTTAGGTGTATCTTTTTATGTTCACACACACACAGAGTTCTCTCTCTCGTTCTCTTTTAATGGAAGTGAGATTACCTTGTATATATTTTTCTGCTACTTTTTTTTTTCATTGAAACACATATCAGGAGTATCTATCTCAATATATATGGATATAATTCAGTTTTTGGGTACTTTTTGACCACTTTACGCACTCTGTCCACCCTCCAACCCCTTACCTCTGGTAACCACCACTCTGTTCTCTGCATCTATGAGCTTGTTTTTTTTTTTTTCCATAAAGGTTCAACATGTAAGTAAGATCACATGGTATTTCACTTAGCATAGTGTCCTCAAAGTCCATCTGTGTTGTTGTAAATAGCAAGACTTCATTCTTTTTTTTATGACCAAATAATATTCCATGTATAAATATACATACACCATATCTTCTTTGTCCATTCATCCATTGAAAGATACTTAAGTTGTTTTCATATCTTGGCTATTATAAATAATGCTGCAGTGAACATAGGGATGCATGTATCTTTCAAGTTAGCAGTTTCATTTTCATCTTTAGATAAATAACCAGAAGTGGAATCAGTGGATCATATGGTCTTTTCATATTTAATTTTTTAAAGAACCCTCATACTGTTTTCCACAGTGGCTGTGGAAAATTTACATTCTTAACAACAGTGCATGAAGGTTCCCTTTCCTCCATGTCCTTGCTAATATTTGTTATTTCTTGTCATTCTGATACTAGCCATTCTGACTGGTGTTAGGTAGTATCTTACTGCCTTTCTCTGATGATTACCGATAGTGTGCACCTTTTCATGTGTCTGTTAGCCATCTGAGTGTCTTCTTGGGAAAAGTGTCTATTTAGATCCTCTGTGCATTCTTAAAGTACATTGTATTCCCCCCCCACCACCCTTTTTTGCTATTCAGTTCCATGAGTTCTTTATATATTCAGATATTAACCCTTAGCAAATACCCCCTGCCCCCATTTGGCAGGTTGCCTTTTCATTGTGTGGATAGTTTCCTTTCCAGAAGCTTTTTATTTTGATGTAGTCCCACTTATTTTTGTTTATGTTGCTTTTATGTGTGTGTGTCAAATCCAAAAAAATCATCACTAAGACAAATGTCAAGGGGATTACTGCCTAAGTTTTCTTGTAGGAGTTTTATGGTTCTAGGTCTTATGTTCAAGTCTAAATACCCATTCTGAGTTAGTGTGTGTGTATATTGTAAGATAGTGGTCCATTTTCCTTCTTTTGCATGTGACTGTCCAGTTTTCCCAATGTCATCTACTGAAGAAACTGTATATTCTTGGCTCCTTTGTCATAAATTAATTGGTGATATATGTGTGGCTTTATTCCCAGGCTCTTTATTCTGTTACATTAACATATCTCTGTTTTTATGCCAATCCATACTGTTTTGACTACTGGAACTTTGTAATACAGTTTGAAATCAGGAAGCATGGTGCCTCCAGCTTATTCTTCTTTGTCAAGATTGTTTTGGCTATTAGAGGTCTTGTGTGGTTCCATAAGAATTATAGGATCCTTTGTTCTATTTTTTTTCTGGACAATATATCTCTATTCCTATCTATTTTCATATAATGTTATAATAGTTTCGCGTGTACAACAGAGTGATTCAAGGGTGCCTGGGTAGCTCAGTTGGTTAAGCAATTGCCTTCAGCTCAGGTCATGATCCCAGAGTCCTGGGATCAAGTCCCACATTGGGCTCGTCCCGCTCTGCAGGGAGCCTGCTTCTCCCTCTTCCTCTGCTTGCCACTCTCCCTGCTTGTGCTCGCTTTCTCTCTGTAAGTATGTAAGTAAGTAAATAAATAAATAAATAATTTCTTTAAAAAAATAGTGATTCAACAAGTTTACTATGCTATGTTCACTACAAATGTGGCTACCATTTGTCTTGATACATCTCCATTACAACACCATTGACTATATTCTTTACACTGTGTCTTTTATTCCCATGACTTATTTTATAACCAGAAGCCAATTTCTCCCACTCCTCTAATTCTGTGAAAACTGCTATTGGAATCTCAATAGGAACTACACTACAGTGTAGTTCAATCTACACTGAACCTGTAGATTGCTTTGGGTAGGATGGACATTTTAACAATATTCTTTCAATCCATGAACACAGAATATCTTTCCATTTGTGACCTTCAATTTCTTTCAGCAATGTCTTATAATTTTAAGTGCAAAGGTCTTTCACCTCTTTGGTTAAGTTTATTCCTTGGCATTTTATTCTTTTTGATGTGATTGTACATGAGATTGTTTTTTAATTTATTTTTGATAGTTTCTTGGTGTACAGAAATGCAACAAATTTTTATATATTGATTTTGTATCCTGGAACTTTACTGAATTTGTTTGCTAGTTCTAACAGATTTTTTGGTGGAGTCTTTGGGATTTTCTCTATACAGTGTCATGTCATTTGCAAATAGTGACAGTTTTACTTCTTCTTTGCCAAACTGGATGCCTTTCATTTATTTTTCTTGTCTAATTGTTCTGGCTAGGAATTCCAATACTGTGTTGAATAAAAGTGTCTAGGGTGGGCATCCTTGTCTTGTTCCTTATCGTAGAGAAAAAGCTTCAAGCTTCTCACCATTGGGTATGTGGGCTTATCATATAAAGCCTTTATTATGTATTACATTCTCTCTATGCCCACTCTGTTGAGAATTTTTATCATGAATGGATATAGAATTACTGGTTTGATCATGATTTTTATCCTTCATTTTGTTAATGTGGCATATCACACGGATTGATTTGTGGATGTGAAACCATTCTTGCATCCTTGGAATAAATCCCACTTGATTATGTGTATGATTCTTTTCATGTATTGTTGACTTCACTTTGTTAATATTTTGTTGAGGATTTTTGTATCTATATTCATTAGGGATATTGTTGCAATTTTCTTATTGTGTCCTTGTGTGGTTTTTAGCTTTGGGGTAACACTGCTTTTGTAAAATGACTCTGGAAGTGTTCCCTCCTCTTCTATTTTTGGTAAGAGTTTGAGAAGCATTGGTATTAACTTTTAAAAAAATGTTTGATAGAACTCACCAGTGAAATCATCTAGTCCTGGACTTTTGTTTGTTGGGGACTTTTAATTACTGATTCAGTCACCTTACTAGCCATCAGTTTGCTCAGATTTTCTATTTCTTCATGATTTAGTCTTGGTAGGTTGCATATTTCTAGGAATTTATAAATTTCTTCTAGGTTGTACAATTGTTGGTGTATAATTATTCATAGTAGTTTCTTATGATCCTTTGTATTTCTGTAGTATCAACTATAATAACCTCTTTCATTTCTGATTTTGAGTCCTCTCTCTGTGAGTCTAGCTAAATGTTTGTCAATTCTGTTTATCTCTTTAAAAATCCAGCTCTACGTTTCATTGATCTTTTCTATTTTTTCAGTTTTGAAACATGTCCCTATATGATACATGTCTCAAACATATGAGTATCTTCCTATGTCAGTACATATTGATATAACTCATCTAAAAATCTAGGTAATTATCATGGGACATAACTTATCCAACCATTCCTCTGTAGATACATAGTCAGGTTATAAACTCTCTTTTCCCTATTTGTATTAAAGTTTCAATAAATGCGTGTGTGTGTGTGTGTGTGTGTGTGTTACCAGCGGATTATTGCTAGTTAAAGGAAAAGATGTTGCCTTACAGATTTTCTTCTTAGAGTCATCTTACCAAATCTCATTAGTTCTACTATTGTTTATTTTAGTTTTTAGCATTCCTGGGTATGGAAATAAGATAAAACATAGTTATCTCAATTTTGTAAGCTTATAGCATTTATTTCAATTTTATGACATTTTAAAATAAAGGATTTGAGAACCTCTTCTGCTACTTCTATCCCCTACTTTATTTTTAAAATACCCAACCCCCCAAATTTAACAGATCCACTCAAATATCCCTATAGTTAAATAGTAATTGCACACATTGTTGCTAAGTATTTATAGATAATTTCTCAAGACTCCTGATTTTTCTCTTTTGCTCTTTATTAGGTTAATTTCAGCTAGCTACATGAGAATTTTCTATTGTTGAAATTTCATTCTTCCGTGAAATTGTCTCTTTCATGTTTCTATAGTTCTGCAAATTGTTCATCATTAGTTTAACTTGTTATAAAGTAATAGGGATGATTTTGAAATAGGATGCTATTTAGGAAAATTTCTCAGAATTATTTTGTGAATCTTTCACTTGCTTTTGAATTTAGCATCTCAGTGTGCTTTTGGAGAGATTATTTTTAGAAAACAATGAAGTAGTATTCTAAATTCTAAAGTTATGAAGTATCAAGACAAGGCAGAATAAACTGAATTACTCTGAATGGTAGAAAAACTGGGATATTCTAGCAAACAGTTACTATATATATTATACTATATTAATGTAACCATCCTTCAGAGAATCAGAGTACATAAAATACTCTTTCCAGTATGAGTGATTCCTGAATTATTACATTTTTGTTTTCCAAATATACAGAGAGGCTTTGTTAGAATTTTTTTTTTTTTATTGTATCATGGCCAGAGAATTTGGTCTGTATAATAATTTGTTGAGACACGCTTTATGGACATAGTCAAATTCTGTAAGTGTTCCATATGCAGTTTTCTGAAAAGAAAGAATACTCCAGTTTTGGTAAGTCTAGTTAATTGTACTCTCAAAATCTTCTTTATCCTTATGAACTTTTTTTCTTAATGTGTTTATTAATAGATAAAAATCTATTTATGGATTCATAGAAATATATATTTATATATTACATATAAATATATAAATATCTAATATAATATAAATATATAATATAAACATAAGTGTTTATATGATAAATATATAACAAATATAATAATATAAATATTTATAAATTTATAGATAATATAAAACGTAGATAAAAATCTAACACTCCGATGGCAATTTATCATGTCCTTATAATTCTGATTATCATTTTTATATAGTGATGCACACACAAAAAATACATTTAGGTTTAAAGTGTCTGTAGTTTCTTAGTGGCTTTAGTCTCCTCAATATGTAGAGACTTTCTACAGTAAAGCTTTTTGCCCTAAAGTCTGTTTTGTTAGATATTAAAATAGTTACCCCAGCTTTCTTTTAATTAGTATTAGTCTAGTGTATGTAATTATTTCCACTCTTTAAACCACCCTAGAACTCACTAGGGTTGTTGAACTCACTACGCTGAGATCAAGACCTGATCTGAGATGAAGAGTCAGATGCTTAACCAACTCAGCCACCCAGGTGCCCTTAATTATTTCCACGCTAAACCATTCTTTGTCCTCATAAATTAAGAGTGTCTCTTGTAAACAGCACATAGAAAGATGTTGCTGGGCTATCTAGCCTGACAATCTTTGTCTTTTAAATGGATAAAGTCAATTTATACTGAAAGAGCTCATCAGTATACCTGAATTCACTATTACCAACTTATTTTCAACTTTCTATTCTGCTTTTCTGGTTTTTTATCCACCCTTCCATCCTTGCTTTCTTTTGGATTAAGGTTTCTATTTTCTCATTTCATTTTTCCCCCCATTGCTAATAGGGAGGTTATATCCTCTGTTTTATTATTTTAGCGGCCACCCTAAAAAATTTATCATGTGTATTTAACTTAATAGAAATAATACAGGCTTTCTCAGTCCGACTTACTGCCCTTAGCCTGTATACTAAATAATACGGAACTTGAGCATATGGGGCCTGACTCTAATCATCTCTTCCTGACTTAAATGCTATAATTGTCTGGTTCTTATCTTAATTTTTTAAATCAACACACTAGACATTATTTTGATTATTTTATATTCATTTAATTATTGCTTCAATCTACCCACCATGGTGATCTTTTTAATTGTAGATAGAGGTTTTTATTTTATCTTATTAAAAAATATTTTTGCGTACAGGTCACACAATGTTCTATTAGTTTCAGGTGTACAACTCAGTGACTCAACATCTCTGTATATTATGCTATGCTCTCCAAAAGTGTAGCTACTATCTGTCACCACACAATGCTGTTACAATATCCCCAACTACATTTCCTATACTATACATTTTATTCCCATGATTTACTTCTTCCAAACCGGAAACCTGTATTTCCCATTCCCCTTTGTCCGTTTTGCCTGTCCTCTACCCCTTCCTTCTGTTAAGCATGAGTTTGTTTTCTGTATTTATAGGTATGATTCTGCTTTTTGTTTATTCATTTGTTATTTTTTTTACATTCAACATAAGTGAAATCATACGATATTTGGCTTTCTCAGTCTGACTTATTGCACTTAGCCTAGTACCCTCTGGGCCCATCCATACTGTCACAAATAGCAAGATTCTCAACCTTTTTCATGGCTAATATTCCACTATATATACATATTTATACACAACTTCTTTATCCATTCACTTGGGTTCCATATCTTGGTTATTATAAATAATGCTGCAAAAAACACAGGGGTACATAGATCTTCAAATTAGTATTTTTACTTTCTTTAGATAAATATGTAATAGTGGAATTATTGGATGGTAAGGTATCCCTATTTTTAATTTTTTTGAGGAAATTCCATACTGTTTTCCACAGTGGTTGCACCAATTTACATTCCTACCAACAGTGCACAAGGGTTCCCTTTCCTCTGTATCCTCACCAACACTTGTTATTTCTTGTCTTCTTGATTTTAGCCATTCTAACTGGATTACGGTGATACCTCATTGTGGTTTTGACACATTTCCCTGATGATTACTGATGTTGAGCATTTTGTCATGTGTCTGTAGACCATCTATATGTCATCTTTGGAAAAATGTTCTACTCAGGTCCTCTGCCTATTTTTAATTGGATTATTTTATTTTGTTGGTGTTGAGTTGTGTAAGTTCTTTAAATATTGTGTATATTAACCCCTTAGCAGATATATCATTTCAAATATCTTTCCCCTTTCAGTAGGTTGCCTTTTTGGTCTTTTGATCTTTTTTTTTTTTTTCTCCACTGTGCAAATGCTTTTTTTTTTTTTATACTCCCCCTACTTTATTTTTATTTCCCATATCTTAGGAGACATAGCTAGAGAAATGTTGCTATGACCAATGTCAAAGAAATTACTGCTTATGTTCCCTTTTAAGATTTTTATGGTTTCAGGTCTTACATTTAGGCCTTTAATACTTTTTGAGTTTATTTTTGTGTGTGGTGTAAGAAAGTGATTCAGTTTCATTTCTTTTGCATGTTGCTGTCCAATTTCCCCAACACCATTTGTTGATGAGACCATCTTTTCCCTGTTGTATATTCTTGCCTCCTTTGTCACACTTTAATTGACTATATAGGCATGGTTTTATTTCTGAGCTCTTTATTCTACCCACCATGTGACCTTTGCTTATCATTTTTTGTTGCATTTTAGATCTTTCTATTGGGTTCATTTTTTAATTCCTGGAATACATCCTTTAGAGATACCTTTTAGTGAGGGTCTGTTGGAAGTAAAACCCTCTTAATTTATGTTTGCTTAAAATGCCTTTTTTTCTCATTAAATTTTTTTCACTTAAAATTTTTTTTAATTTAAATTCAATTAACATATAGTATGTTATTAGTTTCAGAGATAGAATTTAGTGATGCGTCAGTTTCATATAACACCCAGTGCTCACTATATCAAGTGCCCTCCTTAATGCCCATCACCCAGTTACCCCTCCAGCAACCTTCAGTCTGTTTCCTATAGTTCAGTCTTGTTTTTTAAAAACAGCTTTTTTTTTTTCTGGGTAACTTATAACTTGGCAATTTTTTTTCTGAATTTTGAAGATCTCATTTTAATATCTTTTGGCTATTGTTCCTGATGAAAGACAGCCTTCACTCTGTTGTTACTTTATAGGTAATCCATCTTTTCTCTCTGCTTTTAATCATTTGTTTGTTTTCAGATTTCTTAGTTGTGTGCAGGTATGGACTTCTTTTATTTATCCTCTTTGGGAGCCTATGAGCTTCCTTAATCTGAAAATTCATATTATTCATCAATTCTAGAAAATTCCCATTCATATATCTTTAAATATTGCCCATTCCTCATTTTCCTTATCTTCTCCTGCTAGGATTCCAATTAGCTATATGTTGAATTTTCTCAGAAAATCTCTCTTAATTCTGTTTCTTATTTTCGGCATTATTGTCTCTCAAAATTGGGTAATTTCTCCAGTGCCAACTTCCAGTTCACAAATTCTTCCTTTAGCTGTGTCCAATCCATTGAGTTTTCTAATGACTACTTTTTCTGTTTTCATTTCTAGAAGTTCCGTTTGGTTCTCTTTCACCTTGACTTGTCCAATTTTGATAGCTACTTAAAAAAAATTTTATTTTAGAGAGCAAGTGAGCATGGGGAAGGGGCGGAGGGAGAGGGAGAGAGAATCTTAAGCAGACTCCATGCTGAGCACAGAGCCCAATTCAGGGTTTGACCTTTTGATCCTGAGATCACGTCCTGAGGTGACACTTAGCTGGCTGCACTATCTAGGTGTCCCTTGATAGCTACTTTTTAAAAATCATCCTTTCGATAGCCTTTTATTTTGTTTTGACATATTTAAACATATTTTATATTCCAGGACTGATCAGTTGCTAATATATAGCATTTGTGGGATGAACTTATAGTTTATTATTCTGTTGATCTTTGTGCAAAGTGGCTTGCTTCTCGTGTGTTTCATGATTTCTGATTTTTAGCTTTTTTGGAATTTTGTCTCTGGGAACTCTTTGCGACCTGGGTTTAAAGTTCATTCCTCAAAGGACATATATTTTCTTTTACCTTGGGAAGCATTAATAATCTGGAATAACTATTAACTACATTTTAATCTTGGATTTTTTTGACAATATGGAAAACTTTTTTATTTTAATTATTTTTATTTTTAATTGAAGTATAGTTGACATATTAGATTCAGATGAACAACATAGTGACTCAATAATTATGTAGATTATGAAAAGCTCACCATGATGTGTATCTACCATCTGTCACTATATAAAGTTATTCCAATATTACTATGTTCCCCATGCTGTCCCATTCAACCACATGATTATGTATTTTATAACTGGCAGTTTGTACCTCTTAATCCCCTTCAACTATTTTTCCCATTCCACAAGCCCCTCCCCTTTGGCAATGGTCAGTTCTCTGTGTTTGTGATTCTGTGTTTTTTTATTTTTTAGATTCCACAAAGTGAAAGTATATGGTATTTGTCTTTCTCTGACTTATTTCACTTAGCATAATACTCTCTAAGTCCATCTATGTTGTCCCAAATGTCAAGATCACATTCTTTTTAACAGCTGAATAATACTCTATCGTGTGTGTGTGTGTGTGTGTGTGTGTGTATACACGCGTGTATTGTTTCTTGGATTTTTTATATATATACACATATACACACACACGATAGAGTATTATATGTGTATATATACATATATACACACGCACATACACATTATCTTATCCATTGATAGACACTTAAGTTCTTTCCATAACTCAGCTATTGTAAGTAAAGTTGCAGTAAATGTAGGGGTGATATATCTTTTCAGATTAGTGTTTACATTTCTTTGGGTAAATATCCAGTAGTGGAATTATTGGATAATAGGGTACTTCTATTTTTAATTTTTTGAGGATCCTCCATATTGTTTTTCACAGTGGATATACCAGTTTGCATTCCAACAGTGCACAAAGGTTCCTATTTCTCCATGTCTTTGCCAACACTTGTTATTTCTTGGGTTTTTGATTTTAGCCATTCTGACAGGTGTGAGGCAATAACTCATTGTCATTTTGATTTGCATTTCCGTGATGTGATTATGAGCATGCTTTCATGTGTCGCCCATCTGTATGTCTTCTTTGGAGAAATGTCTATTCATGTCTTCTGCCATTTTTAATTAGATTATGTGTTTTTGGGTGTTGAGTTGCTGAGTTCCTTATATATTTTATGTATCTTTATATATTTTGGATACTAACCCTTTATTAGACACATCATTTGCAAACATGTTCTCCTATTCTGTAGGCTGCCTTTGAATTTTCTTATTGTTTCCTTTTCTGTGCAGATTTTTATTTTGATGTAGAACGACTAGTTTATTTTTGTTTTTGTTTCCCTTGCCTCAGAAGATGTATCTAGAAAGGAGGTGTTATGACCAATGTCAGAGAAATTACTGCCTGTGCTCTCTTCTAGGATTTTTTTATGTTTTCAGGTCTCCTGTTTAGGTATTTAATCTATTTTGAGTTTATCTTTGTGTATGGTGTAACAAAGTGGTCCGGTTTCATTCTTTTGTGTGTTGCTGTCCGGTTTCCCCAACACTGTTTGTTGAACAGACCGTCTTTTTCCTATTGGATATTCTCACCTGCTTTGCTGAAGATTAACTCATCATATATTTGTAGGCTTATTTCTGGGTATTCTGTTCCATTGCCCTATATGCCTATTTTTTGTGCAAGTACCATACTGTTTTGATTATTACAGCTCTGTAATATAACTTGAAGTCTGGAATTGTGATACCTCCAGTTTTGTTTTTCTTTTTCAAGATTGCTTCAGCTATTTGGGGTCTTTTTGGTCCCATACAAATTTTAGGATTGTTTGTCCTAGTTCTGTGAAAAAATATTGTGGATATTTTGATAGGGATTGCATTAAGTCCGTAGATTGCTTTAGGCAGTATAGATATTTTAACAATATTTGTTCTTCTAACCTGTGAGCATGGAATATCTTTCTGTTTCTTTGTGTTGTACCCAATTTCTTTTACCAGTGTTTTATAGTTTTCAAATAACAGGTCTTTCATCTCTTTGGTTAAATTTATTCCTAGGTATTTTATTCTTTCTGGTACAATTGTATATAGGATTAATTTCTTAATTTCTCTTTCTGCTGATGATTAGTGTATAGAAATGCAAGAGATTTCTGTATATTGATTTTGTATCCTGTGACTTTAACTGAACTCATTGATCAGCCCTCTAGTCATTTTTTGGTGGTCTTTAGCATTCTCTCTATATAGTATCATGTCATCTGCAGATAGTGAAGGTTTTACTTCTTCCTTATCAATTTGGATGCATTTTATTTCCTTTTGTTGTCTGACTGCTGTGGCTAGGATTCCAGTTTTATGTTGAATAAAAGTGGTGAGAGTAAACATCCTCGTCTTGTTCCTAACCTTAGGGAAAAAGCAGTTTTACTCCACGGAGTATAATATTTGTTGTGAGTTTTTCATAAAAGGCCTTTATAATGTTGAGGTATGTCCTTTCTAGACCTATTCTGTTGAGGGTTTTTATCATGAATGTATGTTGTATTTTAGTCAAATGCTTTTTCTGCATCTACTGAAATGATCATATGGTTTTTATCCTTCCTCTTACTGATGGCAGTATATCACTCTGATTGACTTGCAAATATCAAACCACCCTTGCATCCCAGGAATAAATCCCACTCGACTGTGGTAAATGATTTTTTTCATGTATTGTTGGATTCAGTTTGCTAGTATTTTGTTGTGCATCTATGGTCATCAGACATATTGGCCTGCAGTTCTCTTTTTCTGTGGTGTCGTTATCTGGTCTTGGTATCAGGGTAATGTTAGCCTCATAGAATGAATGTGGAAAATTTCCATCCTCTTTTATTTTTTGGAATACTTTGAGAAGAATAGGCATTAACTCTTCTTGAAATGTTTGGTAGAATTTGCCTGTGAAGCCGTCCAGTACTGGACTTTGGTTTGTTGGAAGTTTTTTGATTACCAATTCAATTTTATTGCTAGTAAGCAGTCTGTTCAAATTTTCTATTTCTTCCTTCTTCGTTTTGATAGGTTAAATTTCTAGGAATTTATCTATTTCTAGGTTGTCCAATTTGTTAGCATACGTTTTCATAATATTCTCTTATAGTTCTTTGTATTTCTGTGGTGTCTGTTGTTATTTCTCCTCTTTCATTTATGATTTTGTTTGAGTCCTTTCTTCTTCTCCCTGTCTCTCTCTTTTGATGAGTCTGGCTAGAGGTTTATCAATTTTGTTCATCTTTTCAAAATCATCAGCTCCTGGTTTTAGTCATCTGTTCTATTGGTGGTTTCTTTTTTTTTATTTGCCTGTTTGTTTTTAGTTTCTATACCATTTATCTCTGCTTTAATCTTCATTTTCTTTTTTTTTTTTTCCCTGCTGGTTTTGGGTTTTGTTTGTTCTTCTTTTTCTAGGTCCTTTAGGGATAAGTGTAGGTTATGTATTTGAGATTTCTCATGCTTTTGAGATAGGCCTATATTGCTATAAATTGCCCTCTTAGAACCACTTTTGTTGTGTCAGAAAGATTTTGTACCATTGTGTTTTCATTTTCATTTTTCCATGTGATTTTTGATTTCTTTTTTATTTCTTGGTCGACCCATTCATTGTTGGGTAGCATGTTATTTAACCTCCATGTATTTCAATCTTCTTGAATTTGTTGAGACTTGTTTTGTAGCCCAACATAGGATCTATTCTGGAGAATGTTCCATGTATACTTCAAAAGAATGTGTATTCTGCTATTTTAAGATGGAATGTTCTGAAGGTATTGGTTAAATCCATCTGGCCCAGTGTGTCACTCAAAGCCTGTTTCCTTATTGATTTTCTGTTTGGATGATCTGTCCATTGATGTAAGTAGGATGTTAAAGTCCCCAACTATATTGTATTGCTATTGATTGCTTCCTTTATGTTCATTATTAACTGTTTTACATATTTGGGTGTTCCCATGTTGGGTGCATAAATATTTACAATTTTTATATCATCTTCTTGGGTTGTCTTATGATATAGCATCTTTATTTCTTGTTATAATCTTTGTTTTACAGTCTATTTTGTCCAATATGAGTATTGATCCCTGGCTTTCTGTTGACATCCATTTGCACGATAAATGTTTCTTTAATCCCTCACTTTCAATCTGCAGATGTTTTTGGGTCTGAAATGAGTCTCTTGTAGGCAGCATATAGATGGGTTTACTTTTTTATTTTTATTTTTTTATTGTGTTATGTTTGTCACGATACATCATTAATTTTTGATATAGTGTTCCCAGATTCATAAAGAATGGGTTTCATTTTTTAATTTACTCTGTCACCCTACATATTTTGATTGGAACATTCAGTCTATTTACATTCAAAGTAATCATTGATATGTTTTTATTGCCATTTTATTATTTGTTTTGTGGTTTTTTTTCTAGTTTTTCTTTGATCCTTTCTTGCTTGCTTTCATGGTTTGTTGGCTTTCTTTGGTGACATACTTGGATTCCCTTTTCTTTATTCTCTGCATATCTATTACTGGTTTTTCAATTTGTGGTTACCATCAGGGTTGTATATAACATGTTCTGCATATAGTAGTTTATATTAAGTTGATGGTTGCTTAAGTTTGAACCCATTCTTTACTCCTCCCCCCCCCATTTTCCATATAGTGTCATATTTTACATCCTTTTGTGAATCCTTTGACTGATTTTTACACATACACCCATTTTTACTGCTTTTGTGCTTTTTACTTTTCTTACTCTTATTTATGGTCCTTCCTTTCCACACACACAGTCCCTTTAACATTTCTTGTAGGGCTGGTTTAGTGCTCATGAATTTGTTTAGTTTTTGTTTGTCTGGAATACTCTATCTCTCCTTCTATTCTGAATGATAGTTTTGCTGGATAGAGTGTTCTTTGATGCAGATTTTTCACTTTCAGCACTCTGAACATATCATGTCACTCCCTTCTGGCCTACAAAGTGTCTGCTAAAAAATCTGCTGATAGCCTTATGGAGTTTCCTTTGTATGTAACAGACTTTCTTCTTGCTACTTCAGAATTTATGCATTCATCTATCTATCTATCTATCTATCTATCTATCTATCTATCTATCTATCTATCTATCTGACAGATCACAAGTAGGTAGAGAGGTAGGCAGAGAGAGAGGAGGAAGCAGTCCCCCTGCTGAGCAGAGAGCCCAATGTGGGGCTTGATTCCAGGACCCTGAGATCATGACCTGAGCTTTAAAGCAGAGGCTTTAACCCACTGAACCACTCAGGTGCCTCAGTTCAGAATTTTTTGAATTTTTATCACAGATAAATTTGTGATAAAATTTATCACAGATAAAATATCACAGAATTTTTATCACAATTTTTTTGCATTCAAATTACTATGTGTCTTGGTGTGGACCTCCTTGGTTGATTTTGTTGGGGGGACCTCTGTGCTTCCTGGATTTGGATTTCCCTTTTCAGATCATGGGAGTTTTTGGCTATTTTTTCTTCAAATAATTTTTCTGCCCCCTTTTCTTTCTTCTCCTTCTGAGATACCTATAACGTGAATTTTCTTATACTTGATGGAGTCACTGGGTTCCCTAAATCTAGTCTCATTTTGCATAATTTTTTTCCTCTCACAAGCTCAGCTTGATTAGTTTCCATTATACTGTCTTTTGGGTTATTAACTTGTTTCTCTCCTTCCTCTAGCCTGCTATTTATTCCATCAAGTATATTTTAAATTTCATTTATTGTGTTCTTCATCTCTGGTTGTTTTTTTGATCTCTTTATTAATGGTCTCATTGAGATTCTCCATTCTTTTCTCAAGTTCAGTATCTTTATGATCACCAGTTTAAATTCTCTATCAGGCATATTACTTGTATCTATTTTAGTTTCCTACTATGATTTTGCCCTATTCTTTCCCTTGGGACATAGTCCTCTGTTTCCTCTTTTTGTCTCTCTGTGTTAGGAAAGTCAGCTAAATCTCCTGCTCTTGAAGGTAATGGCCTTAAGAAGTCCTATAGTGCCCTGCAGTGTAATGTCCTCTGTTCCCCAGGATTTGATCCTTCAGGAAGTGCCTCCTATGTGTGTTGTGTGTGCCTTGCAACTGTGTCCTATTTTTTTTCCCTCCAGTCATCTGCAGAGGCTCTTTTTGCCTTTTGTGGGCAGGTTTTCGTTCTTGACTAGGTGGGGCATATTCAACAAGATGTGAGTTGGTCTGCTTTTGAAATGAGACCTGCCACCACTGGTACTGAGGTCCTAAAAAACGTGGGTCAGGAGAGGTGGTACCGGCAGTGTTTGCAACAGTCTTCTTGGGAGGGGACATGCAGCACCAATACTGAGGCAAGCATGACTGGGAAGGTGGATCTGCTGAAACATGGAAGGAATAGAGGGCAGGCTGGGTTGTAAGCAAGTGTAGGTGCTGTGCTGATTCCCGTAGGTGGCTATGTGTTTATGGGGGGGGGGGTCGGGTAGGGGAAGTAAGTCGGGGCTGCCAGCTCCTTTGTTCCTGGAGGAGGGGTCTCCCTATGATCCCTGACTTTCTGGGTCATGCTCTGAAATGAGTAAAGAAGTTCCCCTCCTGTGTGTCTCTGGTGTTTTTCAAAGTGTAGTATCTCAATGGGCTATTTGTCCTGCTGTCTGTTTAATGGCTGGGACTCAGCTTCCTGATGCTCTCCCAACTCTCCTGGAACAGAACTTACTGATTTTTTAAAATTCCAGGTTTTGGGGCACCTGGGTGGCTCAGTGGGTTAAAGCCTCTGCCTTCGGCTCAGGTCATGATCTCAGGGTCCTGGGATCGAGCCCCGCGTCGGGCTCTCTGCTTGGCAGGGAGCCTGCTTCCACCTCTCTCTCTGCCTACCTGTGATCTCTCTCCCTGTCTAATAAATAAAATACCAGGCTTTAAGTCCCATTAGTTTTAAGAAGTTATGAGATTTGGCCCCTTTTGCCTTCAATACCAAATATGGGGATTTGTCTTCCCCATATGGGCTCCCCAGTGTGATAATGTTTCTTCACACCCCTGGCTCTCTCCCAGTTGCCACAGTCCATTTCACTCCCAGACTCTGTCTCCTTGTCCTATCTTCTTCTATGTGGCCTCTTCTCTACTTTTAGTGGAGTTTCTTCTGCCAGTCTTTGGGTCCTCTTCTCAGTTATTTATGCCAATGAGAGTGTTTTCTAGTTGTATCCACAGGATTAGGAGAACTTAGCATTCTCTTAACTCCACCACCATCTTTCCAGCCTTCTACTGTCTATGTTTTCTTTAAGCAGTTTCATGGTTTCAGGTTTCACATTTAAGGCTTTAACCCATATACTCTGGTTTCTCTTCAGATCGTATAAATCTTTCGCCTTTTACTAAAGGCTTTAACCCATTTTGAGTTTATTTTTGTATTTGATGTTAGAAAGTGGTCCAGTTTCCTTCTTTTTCATGTAGCTGTCCCCCAGCATTATTTATTGAAAAGACTCCCTTCTCCCCATTTTTATATTCTTGCCTCCTTTGTCATAGATCGACCATATAAATGTGGGTTTGTTTCTGGGCTTCCTATTCTGTTGCATTGATCTATGTAGCTATTTTTGTGCCAATACCAGTACGTTTTGATTACTACATCTTTTTAGTATCTCTTGAAATCTAGCATTGTGATACCTTCAGCTTTATTCTTTCTAAAGACTGCTTTAGCAATTTGGGGTCTTTTGTGGTTCCACACAAATTTTAGGATTTTCGTCTTGTAGTTTTGTGAAAAATATTGTTGGTATTTTGATAGGGATTGCACTGAATATGTAGATTGCCCTGGGTAATACAAGCATTTTAACAATATTAATTTTTCCAGTCCATGAGTGTATAATATCTTTCCATTTGTTTGTATCACCTTCAATTTCTTCCATCAGTGTTTTATCATTTTTGGAGTACAGATCTTTTATCTCCTTGGTTAAGTTTATACCTGGTATTTTACTCTTTTAGGTGCAATTGAGAATGGAGTTTTCTTAATTTCTCTTTCTGCTACTTTGTTATTAATGTATACAAACACAAGAGATTTCTGTATATCTCAGGTTTTGTATCCTGAGACTTTACGGAATGAATTTATTCCAGTAGTTTTTCTGGTGAAGTCTTTAGGATTTTCTATGTATAATATCATGTCATTTACAAATAGTGACATTTTTACTTCTTCCTTACAAATTTGGATGCCTTTTCTATTTCTTCTGTGCTTGCTATGTCTAAAACTTCGACTTCTCCAGTGGCAAGAGTGGATATCCTTGTTTTCTTCCTGATTTTAGAGGGAAAGTTTTCAATTTTCACCACTGAGTATGATGTTAGCTGAAGTTTTTCATATATGAACTTTGTTATGTTGAGGTACATTTCCTCTAAACTAATTTGCTGGTTTTTTTTTTTTTTTTTAATGAATGGATGTTGAATTTTGTCAGATGCTTTTTCTGCATCTATTGAGATGATTATATGATTTTTATTCAGTTTGATGTTGTGTATTACATCAATTGATTTGTGGATATTGAGCCATTCTTGCATCTCTGGAATAAATCCCATGTAGTTGTCATAAATGATTCTTTTAATGTACTGTTGAATGTGGTTTGCTAATGTTCTAAGGAGGATTTTTGCATCTATGTTCATTAGGGATATTTGCTTGAAGTCTTCCTTTTTTGTTGTGTCTTTCTTTGGTCTTGGTACCAGGGTAATGCTGTCCTCCTCAGAATGCATGGGATGATTTTCTTCCTCTTCTTTTTGGAATGGTTTGAGGAGAATAGGTATTAAGTCTTTAAATGTTTAGTGGAATACACCTGTGAATTATTCTAGTCCTGGCCTTTGTTGGGACTGTTTTGGTTACTGACTGAATTTCATTACTGGTAGTTGGTCTGTTCTTTTTGTTTCTTCCTCATTCAGTTTTGGAAGATTATTTGTTTCCAGGAATTTATCCATTTCTTCAAGGTTGTCCAATTAGTTGGCATATAAGGTTTCATAGTATTTTATAATCCTTTGTATTTCTGTGGGGTTGATTGTTACTTCCATTATTTCTTATTTTATTAATTTGGGTCCTCTTTTTTTCTTGATGAGTCTGGCTAAAGGTTTATTTTCTTCAAAAATAGATAGCTTTTGGTTTTACTGCTCTTTTCTCTATATATTTTTAGTTCATTTATTTCTCCTCTCATCCTTATTATTTCCTTCTACTACCATTGGGCTTTCTTTTTCTATTCCTTTAGTTGCAAGTTTAGGTTGTTTGAGATTTTTCTTGTTTCTTGAGGTAGGCCTATTTATTGTTATAAATTTCTTAAGATTTCTTTCATGTGTCCAAAAGATTTTGGACTGTTCTGTATCCATTTTCATTTTTCTCCATGTATTTATTTCCTCTTTGACCCATTGGTTGTTAAATATCATTCTGTTTAGCTTCCATGTGTTTGTGTTTTTTTTTTTTCCAGTTTTTTCCTTGTGATTTCTAGTTTCACATTGTTGAGGTCAGAGGAGATACATAGTATGGTTTCAAAGTTTTTAAATTTATTGACACATGTGGCCTAACTATCCTGGAGAATGTTTCATGTGCACTTGAAAAGAATGTGTATTCTGCTGTTTTTGGATTAAACGGTC
This sequence comes from Procyon lotor, assembly GCA_028646535.1. Classification (NCBI taxonomy): domain Eukaryota; kingdom Metazoa; phylum Chordata; class Mammalia; order Carnivora; family Procyonidae; genus Procyon; species Procyon lotor. The sequence continues at coordinate 36,456,302 of CM053613.1, forward strand.
TGCTAAGTCCATCTGGTGCAATGTCACTCAAAAACAGTTTCCTTATTTTTTAAAAAAGATTTTATTTGGGAGGAGTAGGGGAGGAAGATGAAGAGGAAAAGAATCTGGTCTAATGTTCAAAAATAGTTTCCTTATTTAAAATTATTTATTTATTTATTTGGGAGGGGGCAAAGGAGGAGGGAGAGGAAGAGGAAAAGAATCTCAAGCAGATTCTGCTCTAAGCACAGAGCCCGACATAGGGCTTCAACTCATGACCCTGAGATCATGACCTGAGCCAAAACTAAGAGTTGGTTCTTAAACAACTGAGCCCCGCAGGCACCCCAATACTGTTTATTGATTTGCTGCTTGGGTGATCTACCCAATAATGGAAGTGTGTTGTTAAATCTCCTACTCTTATTATATCACTGCCAAGTTTGCCGTTTATTTCTGTTAATATTTGCTTTGTGTATTAGGTGCTCCAAAGTTGGGTGCATGGGTATTTACAGTTGTTATATCCCCTTGTTGGACTGATCCTTTTATCATTATATAATGCCCTTGCTTGCATCTTATTAAAGCATTTTAATTTTTAAAAGATTTTATTTATTTATTTGAGACAGCAAGCACACATGCACAAGTGGGGGAGGAGGAGGACAGAGGGAGAAGAAGAAGTAGACTCCCCACCAAGTAGGGAGCCTGATGTGGGGTTCAATCCCAGGACCTGTGCCGAAGGCAGACATTTAACCAACTGAGCCACCCAGGTGTCCCTTAAAGTCTGTTTTAAAGTCTATTTTGTCTGATGTTTATATTGCTACTCTGGCTCCCCCCACTCCCCACCTTCTTTTTTCATTTTTCCATCCTTTTAGTCCTTATGTGTCTTTAGGTCTGAAGTAAGTCTCTTGTAGGCAGTATATAGATTGGTCTTGTTTTTTTTTAATCCATTCTGCTGCTCTTTGATTGAAACATTTAGACATTTACACTCAAAGTAATTATTGAAAGTATGCACTAATTTTCAGTTGATTGTTTTCTAGTGGTTTGTGTTTTCTGTTCCTGTTTTCTTTTGCTCTCTTGTGATTGATGGCTTTCTGTAGCGTCATGCTTGGCTTTCCAATTTTTTGTATTTGTAACAGGTTTCCAGTTACCATGAGGTTTGTATATAACAATCTAAGTACATGACAGTCTTTGTTAAACTGATGGTCACTTAAGTTCAAACACATTCAAAAAGAACTGCTTTTTCATATCCTCCCTCTACACTTTATTACATTTTCTTCTTCATAATTTTCTTCTAATAATGGCCTTTTCTTTTCCACTTAAAGAAGTCCCTTTAACATTTATTCTAAGGCCAATTTAGTGGTGAAGTATTCCTTTAACTTTTATTAGTCAGGGAATCTCTATCTGTTCTTCAATTCTGAATGACAATCCTGGAAGGTAGAGTATTCTTGGCTGTAGATTTTTTTTCTTTTCTCACTCTGAATATAGCACGCCATTCCTGGCCTGCCCAGGTTCTGCTGTAAAATCAGCTGATAGCCTCTAGTGGGGTTTCCCTTTTTATGGAGCTGTTTTCTTTTCTGCTGCTGCATTTATTCATTTTTTAAAAATATTTTTTTTTAAAGCAATCTCTACACTCAGTGTGGGGCTCAAACTTACAACCCCAAAATCAAGAGTCACACATTCCACCAATGGAGCCAGCCAGGCACCCCACTCTTATGGCTTTAAAAATTCTCTTTAATTATTACATGTCATGGTGAGGACCTCCTTAGGTTCATCTTGCTTGGGGTTCTCTGTGCTTCCTGAAACTAGAGGTCTTTCCTGACCCAGGTTAGGAATTTTTTCAGCTATTATTTCTTAAAATAAGGCTTCTGTCCCTTCTTCTCTCCCTTCTCCTTCTGAGATCCCTATAATGCAAATTGTATTGTGCTTGATGTTGTCCAAGAGCTCCCTTTACCTATCATTTAAAATTTTTCTTTTTTCTCTTTTTTCCATGACAATGTTTGTCAGATTACAGCCATTCTTCTGCATCCAGGAAGCTGTTCATTCCCTCTAGTGTATTTTTCATTTCAGTTATTGTATTCTTTAACTCCGATTGGTTCTTTTTAATATTTTTCTTTCTCCTTGTTGAAGTTTTCACTGAGTTCTTCCACTTTTCTGTGCATTCCAGTAAGCACTTTTATGACCCTTACTCTCAACTCTTGATCCGGCCCATTGTTTACAGCCGTTAGTTCATTTAGTTCTTTTTCTGAGGTTTTGTTTGGTTCTTTCATTTGGCGCATATTCTTCTGTCTCCTTATTTTGCTTGACTTTCTGTTTGTTTCTATGAATCAGGCAGAGCACTACCTCTCCTAACCTTGAAGGAATGGTCTTGTGTATATTCATTCCCAGTGTAGACTCTGTGTGCCTGGTGACTTTGGCTGGCTAGCTGGAGCTGTGCCGGCCATGGGCCATGAAGTGAGTATGGGCTTGAGTGGTGTCGGGGCTCAGAATGTGCCCTGACAGTGCAGTCTCTGTGCAGTGGACATTCTGGAAGAACAGTTGAAGTGGGTGCTAGATGGAATGTCCCAGGGCTCTCAACACAAAGGCTGGCCTCTCAGGGCAGCGAAAGCCAAGGTGGAGTGCAGAATGGGGTGGCCTGGGGTACTCCATGCATAGGATGCCCTGGCAGGATGGCTGAAACCAAGGTGAACACAAGCTGGGAGTTCCCAGAGTGCTTTGCATATGGGGCACACTGGAGGTTGGCTGGAGTCAAAGTAGGCATAAGCTGGGAGGTCCCAGAGTACTCTGTGCTGGGGGTCCTCTAGCAAGCCATCTGAAGCTGAAGTGGTACAGGCCTGGAATGTTCTGGGATGCTGCGTGCTCGTGTCACCTTGGCATGACTAAAGCTGTAATGAGATGACAGGGGTGTCCTGTTGTGTGCTTTGCTGGTGCCACCTTGGTGGGACAGCTGGGGCTGGTATGGGCTGGGGGGTCCGTGGTTTGCTGAAGTGGTAAGCCAGCTAAGGCACCCAGACCCTGCTCCCATCCATGTTATCGAGGTGGAGGGGAAATATAAACCATAGTGCTTACCAGCTCTTCCACCCCAGAGAGGTTTCCAGTAGCTTTTCAGTGGTTTGGCAGAATTCTAGGATTGGCTTTTAAATATTCCTGTTGTTCTTCTAAACTGATTAGTTGTTGTTTTCTGCGCCCCGGGGTGTCAAGACTGGTGTGGCCGAGGTGTCAAGACTGGTGTGGGCTGGTGGCCTGGGGCTCACTGAGGTGGCAGGCTGGCTATGTGCTCACCAGCTCCTCTGACCCAGAGAGAGTTCCAGCAGCTCCCTGGCCATTTGGCAGGGCACTAGGGCTGGTTCATTTATATTCCAGGTGCCCTTTTAAGCCCGGCTGTTTTTTCTGTATCCCAGGGCCGATGAATCTGTTAGTACTTAGTTAGTACTGTCCCTCCCCAATGCAATTCGCAGCCTCAGGGGCAAGGTTGCCCCTCGCCATGTCTGTGTGTCTATCTTTTGTTGTGCAGCTGTTCAGTCAGCCCTCAGTTCTTCAGGAGGAATCGCCCTATAAATAGGTATAGATTTGGTGAGTTGAGGATCTTCCCAAGTTGTCAGCTTGGACCAGAACTTACCGGCTCTGTTTTAAAGTCTATTTTGCTGATGTAAATATTGCTTTTTGTTTTCACTCCTACTTGCATGGAATATCTTTTTCCATCCTTTCACTTTCAGTGTGTATGTGGTCTTAGCTCTAAATCGAGTCCCTTGTAGGCAGCATATTAATGGATCTTGTTTTTTTAATCTGTTCCTCCACCCTATGTCTTTGATTGGAATTACATTTGAAGTAGTTATTGATAGGGATGTACTTATTGTCATTTTGTTAATTGTCTGCTGGTTATTTTTGTAGGTTCTCTGTTCCTTTCTTCTCTTAATCTCTTGTCACCAATGACTTTATTTAGTATTATACTTGGATTCCTTTCTCTTTTATCTAAGAGAGGTTTTTGGCTTTTGGTTACCATGAGGTTCATATATAATATCCTAAGTATATAGCAGTCTATATGAAGGAGATGGTCGTTTAATTTTCAATATTTTCTAAAAAAAACTTCATTTTTACTCCTCCCCCTCCATGTTTTATGTATATGATGACATATTTTACATCTTTTTGAGTCCTTTAACTATTTTTTAAGATACAATTGGTTTTACAGTTCTTGTCTTTTAGTCTTCATACTAGCTTTACTCCCTTTAGTTTATGTATGTTTTTACCAGTGAAATTTTTTTTTTATAATTTTTACATTTTTAATGATGGCCTTTTCCACTTAAGGAAGTCCCTTTAACGTTTACTGTGAGGCCAGTTTAGTGGTGACAAATTCCCCTTTAATGTCTGGGAAGAGCATTCTGGGCTGTAGGTTTTCTCTTTTCATCAATTTGAATATAGCACGCCACTCTCTTTGGGCCTGAAAAGTGTCTGTTGGACCTTATGGGTTTTCCTTTGTGTGTAACTACTCACTTTTCTCTTGCTGCTTTTAAGATTCTCTTTATTTTTTTGGTCTTTCTGATTATTACGTGTTTTGGTGTTCTGTTTCCTGGACCTGGAGGTCTGGTTTCTTCCCCAGTTAGGGAAGTTTTCAGCTGTTAGTTCTTGAAATAATTTTTGCCTTTATGGTCTCTCTTTTCTCCTTTTGGAACCCCTGTCATGCAAATGTTATTATTCTTGATGATGAAGAGTTCTCTTAACATATCCTTATTTTCTACAATTCTTTTTTCCTTTTGTTGTTCATCTTGAGTGTTTTCTACTAGCCTGTCTTCCAGATTATTGGTCCACTTTTCTGCATCTTCTGCTGTTGATTCCTTCTAAAGTGTTTTTAGTTATTATTCAGCTCTGCTTATTTTTCATATTTTGGAAGTTCTCAATGAGTCCATTTACTTTCTCAAGTCCAGTGAGTAGTTTAGGACCACTACTTTAAACTCTTTATCAGGTAAAGCAATCTTGCTTATCTCCATCTTGTTTAGCTGTTTTTCTGGAGGTTTGTCTTTTTCTTTTGTTTGGATCATATTCCTCTTATTCGGTCTCTCTGTGTTTCTTACGATGTATTAGGTAGGTTAAGTACGTCTCCTGGTCTTGGAAATAGTGGTCTTCTGTAGAATGCATCCTGTGGTGTCTAGTAGCACAGTCCCTCCAGTCACCAGAAACAAGTACTCTATGGGTGTCCTCCATGTGTGCTGTGTATGCCTTCCTGTTGGGATGCCACTGCTGTGGGTGCATTGGTGGGCAACACTTGCCCCTGGCATGGCTGGCTGCAACTACTGTGGGTACGATGGTGGGACTAGCTCCCCTCTCCCTGAGGAAGGAGTTTCTCTGGAAAAGACTGCTTAGGAGTCTGGGGCTGCCCCATGGGTGTGGTAGGAGCTGCTTTAGAGCTACAAGGTGGATGGAAAGTGTCAGAACTGGTTTTTACAACTGTCCCTCTAGCTAGGCTGAAGGGGGGCAAGAAAAATGATGCCTACCAGCACTTCCATTCCCAGAGAAAGCTCCTGCAGATACCTACCTCAGTCTGGCACACGTCTTAAAGTTAGTAGTTCTCCCTGCTGTACGTCCCAGGCACTTTTCAAACTGCTATTTCTGTGCTGGGTCTCAGATCAAGTGATACAGTGTGTCGGCCTTTTAAGAGCAGAGACTTGGCTTCCGATCCTCCCCACCCCCCTGCAGAGTTTAAACCCTAGTGATTTTAAAAGCCAGACATTATGAGAACTTCATGGTATAGGCCCCAGGGCCAGGGGTGTCAGATTTGGGGCTTGACCTCCTTATGCCTCTGGTAAGAGGGGCCTCTGGTGCCTGTGATATCCCTCCCACATGTGGGTCACCACTGTTCCAGGGGTTTGGTTCCCTACCATGTCTTCCCCTCCTATCCTTCTCAATGTGGCCTTCTCTCCAAGCGCTTAGTTGTAGAGATCTACTCTGCTGGTCTCAAGTCATTTTCAGAGTGAGCTCTATTACGTCTTAGTTGTTGCTTTAGTGCATCTGCCGGAGGAGGCGAGCTCAGGATTCTTCTACTCTGCCATCATCCCCTCTCCTTCCCATCTTAGGGCTTTTAAAGCCACATAAGTAGTGTTAATCCTAGCCCTAAATATATATGAGTACAGACATTTGATAAAGAAATATCAAGGGGAGATTTTTTGTTGTTCCACACATATCCAAGGCTCAGATATTTATCCTTACTGATTCTCTGTGGGATAAGATTTTCTAGTTTACCCACTTAAATTGTTCCCATTCAGAGACCCCTGGCTTTATTCAGGGGTCTCTGATCCAACTCCTCCAGGCTTTTTTCTCTTGACCCTGTATGAGTAATCTATTAAACCTTAGGCTATAGGCCATTAGGAATCAATACTTACTGGATTTATACTTCTTTCATTTTGGCATCAGAAAAATTTCCTTCCCTTCCACACCAATTTAGCCATGCAATACAAAAAAAATTTTGAAAATCTTGTGTAGAGTTTTAAAGCATGCCAAGAGGATTTGTCTGAACACCTAGTTAGCCATAATGTTGAGCACCAAAATCTATTTTCTTCTCTTATTACATTAAGTAGTATATCCAAAACATAATGGTAGTGCCGGCCATCATCTCTGATGTGTCAAAGATATTCATTGTTAGCTTTCATCTTTTTCATAACTAAATAGTTTCCTTTTGTTATGGTTTCACTTGGGATAGCTGTAAAATGTATCAAGGATTATTTGACATCTGATTGATTCACATTTGCTACTGAAATTTACATATATAACTTTTGTATTGTTTAAATAAGATTGATAATATACAAGCACAGAAAAAATTCAACCTATGAAACTTAAGTGCCTTCTTCCCATAGGACTCCCAAGTTCCCTGGTTCCACTCTACATACCCAAGCATGAGAGGTGTCCCTCAACTCACACACACAGTTCTGCATTTTCACTTAATAAGAAACTTTAGAGAGCTTCTCTACTACTTATAAATAAAAGAAAAATAAAAAGACTGCCATGACCCAGATATTCATTTCTGCACCATCCAAATGCCCTCACTAGACACACGTGGCTCTCAAGCACTTAAAGTGTAGCTGGTGTAAGTAAATACATTTTTACTTTTGATTGCTTTTAATCACTACATGTGGCTAGAGGTACTGTTAGCTAAGCTAAAGGGCATCGTCCTGGTTTTACAGAAGAGTGATCTGAGCTGTAGAAAAATGCTTTAGTTGTAGGACCAAGATTGGAACTTAGTTCTCCTGTCCTTCTCCTCCTTCCTCTTTCAGTCTTAGCAAAGCTTCTACTTCAGCCTGCATACTCTGGGGTGTGGGGAAGGGACTGTCAAAACCAATATGATCGGACCCTTCAAGATGTTGCTCCTCCTGGGATTCACGGGGTCATCCCCATTCAACATCCACCAGTTTCCTTTGGCTGCATATTCCTTCCATCGCAAGGTTTTCTTGAAGCCTTTCTCCATCTATGCAGCTCCCCCTCTAGTTTGACATCATCGTCACCTCACAAGGAGGTGCTTTGCTGGTATTTCCTCCACTACTTCTAGGCCTCACATCCTCTACTGGTCCTAGGTCACCTTCAAGAGCCCCATGTCTGATCATGCCCCTTAGCTCACAAGCCATCCGCAGTTACCATGGACTACCCACCCAACGCAGTCTCAAAGTCTTTGTTCAAGGTTCTCTATGACGCAGGCTCTTCTTCTCTAAATTTTTTTAATTTAAATTCAATTAGGCCACACAGAGTACATCATTAATTTCCAATGTAATGTTCAGTGATTCACCTGTTGCATACAATACCCAAGGCTCATCACATCACGTGCTCTCCTTAATGCCCTCATTCGAGAGTGGTTTTTGGATTTCTAGAAAAGCTGAAATTGTAGTTCAGACAGTTCCTGCACATCCTGAATCCAATTTCACCCACTGACAACATCTTACATTACTCCAGTACGTTCGTCACAACTCCTGAACTGACATTTGTACAGGACTATCAACTCTATATGTTGGGTTTCACTAGTTTTTTCCTAATGCCCTTTTTCTGTTCACACCTACTCTTCATTGTCACCTCGAGCATCCTTTACTCTGTTCTTGGTTTCCAGACTTTCCTTGCTCTTCATGACCTTGAGGCACATGGTTAGACTGTGGTTATGGGCTTTGGGGAGGAAGACCACAGAAGTGAAGTGCCCTTTTCATTGCATCGTGTCTAAGGTGCATGCTATCAACACGACTTACCACTGCTGACGTCAACCTTGATCACTTTGTCAAAGTAAGGCCTATACCTTGTTTCTCTGTTGCAAAGCTACCCGCCTCCCCCCAACTCCGTACCAGAATCATTGGAAGCCAGTCACTAAAATGCAGTCCGCTCAGAGGGTGGGAGTTAACTTTTACTTCTTTGAGGGGGTTGTAAATATGTGAATTATTTAGAATTATTCAGTGAGGAACAGTTGTCCCTTTCCTCTCATTTTTTAAGCTGTTGATAACAATATGAACTTAAGGATACTGATTTTGCACTCTGGACTAAAATCCAATACTACCGTCATTTATTTTTGTGCTCAAATTATTCCATCATTAGCCTCTGGGCTGTTTTAGGTCGGTCCTGAATCCTTCCCGCATGACACCCACAGACACATATATATCCTCCGCTCCTCTTTTTTTTTTTTTTTTTTTAAGATTTTTTATTTATTTATTTGGCAGAGAGAGAGAGGGAAGCAGACTTCCTGCTGAGCAGAGAGCCTGATGCGGGGCTCGATCCCAGGACCCTGAGATCATGACCTGAGCCGAAGGCAGAGGCTTTAAGCCACTGAGCCACCCAGGCGCCCCTCCTCCGCTCCTCTTTTTGGCACTGCAAGGTGCTCCAGTCCTCAAGTCTGCCAATTCTCCACATACCCTGAGGTCTGTTATTGGAGACTGGTGTAAGAAATAGATCTGGGTCTCGTCTGTGTCAGCCACACACCCCTTGTCTGCACAACACTCTCCCTCCACTCACGCTGAAACCAACAGGGGCTGACCAGCAACATTTTGTTGTGCTGATTAGTGTTCTAGTCCTTCTACACCTGGCTCAAATTCTCCTTCCATGGGAGCCCATTCAAAACGCCCCCCCTCGTTCATGGCACCTTCCCTAAACAACTCAATATCCCACAGCCCTCTGTACCACCAGGCCCTGCGTGAAAGCCTCTGTCACACTGCAGCACATTGACTTTTATGTCCCGAACCTCAGCCGTTAGCATGTAGCAAAGGAAATGATCGTTCCTTAATGACTATTAATTGACAAGAGTAAGGGTGTGAGATGTGCTCTCTCGGGTCTATCAGAGACAAAGACACACACACACACTCTCAAGTGAAACAAAAAACCCTCCTGCATTTTCCCCTCCCTTCCCGTATGATCCTCTGTCTTGTTTTTCAGTTGAAACAAGCTGAAACCAGGGAGGGAGACAAACCATAAGAGATTCTTAATCTTACGAAACAAACTGAGGGTTGCTGGGGGGTGAGGGACGTTGGGGAGGCTATGGTGAGCGCCGTGAATTGTGTATGACTGATGATTCACAGGCCTGTACCCCTGGGGCAAATAATACAGTGTGTGTTAATAGGAAATATTTAAAAAAACAAAAAACCCTCCTGCAGAACCTTTATGCCCAAGGGACTCTTCTCCAACTGATGCTTGAATATCTCCTGTTTCCCATCTGCTATTGGGAAAACCAGAAGGTAAGAATCAGTTAAATAAAACATACCCTACGGAAACTCACAGAGTTCTCCCAAGTCAGGAAAGCTTATGTTCACAAGAAAGGATTATCTTGTGCAGGCATTTTTCTAGAACCCTTCATCTCCCACCTCTCTTGACCCTGTCTATTGCCTAGGAGTCCGGGATGCAAATTCAGCAAGCTTCTGTCCTGAGGTGTGGCAAGGGCCCGCACTGCTGGTGCGAGAGATGAGAGAGGGAGGGGATGGCATCGTAAAGAGGCAGGCCTGGGCGCCCAGCATCCGTGTTCCCGCTAGCAGCCACACCAAGGGTACAGAGACAGCCAGGCTCGGAGGGAGCAGCCCCTCAGGCAGACGTGTACCCTCTCATCTTCCTGGGGCTCCCTGGCTCACCTGCAGACGGCGCCCAGTGCACCGTCCGCTTCCATCTCCGGCCCTAAAGCTCTCTTGCCCAAGGGATTCTCCAGCAGGAGTACAGCCTGGAGGCTCAATTCTTCCACAGACAGTCCTCACCCACCAGGGGACAGGAGGCAGAGGATCAATGCCTCCTGATCCTGGGAAGGACAACTTGAGGTGCTTCGCCGCCTGGTTTCCCAAAGCAAACACCGTGGGACTAAGCGCTGGGGGCAAACGGAGCCGCCGTCCATATGAATGTACCCTCAAACAGGCCCATCTCTTCCCCTCTTACACCCCCCCCCCATTATTTACTTTCTGAGATCGCCTCTCATATACACTTCCTCCATCCATGTCCTTGTCCCAGCGTCTGCTTTCAGGAAAACCCAGACTAGGAACTCCTGCCGGGCGAGACCCCGGGAACAGAGGCTGCTGCCTTAGGCAGCTCAGAAAGGAGGACTGGGCGAAGGTATGTCAGGACCACCTCCCAGACACGCCTGGGGTCTCCGAGAAAGGCAAGCAGGGCGGACCTCGCTGCACAGGGAGACCCAGGTAGGAGCCCCCTGTCATCTCGGGGAAGCTCACCTACTCAGGCTTCAGCAGGACTGTAAACTACACCCAGCCTTTTGCCGTGAGGTCATCAACCTGGGTTCCCGGATCCCTGATTTGTATCTTGCTCCCGAGATGTGACTCGCTCGGCACATCTGGGCTCCTGGAGGGCCCGGTGGCATCTCCACTTTCCTCCAAGTACCAGTGTTCCCTAGTACCACACCCACCTATAGATGTTTATGTGCGCTACCGAGACCAAGTTAAACACACTCCCTCAGGCGCCCCGTTACTGACTTCTGAATGCCACTCTCTAACAAAAGAAATCAGAGCTCTGTAGAGAAATGGCTGATTCCAGGACCAGAGTAAGTAAAAGAGAAGATGAATCTGGCCATCTCATGATGCCAGAAGGTAAGGAAGTGCTAAGAAAAAAACCACTGGGTGGCGTGTTCAAAGTAGCCAGGAGCCAACCTGAAAGAGCTCCCAATGGTCAAAGCTGGAGATGTAGGAGCCAAAAAGAAAAACAACAACAACAGTACTAACGGATTATAATCTACAGTATAAATTAAGTACCCTTGTGTCCATACTGAATAAATAGGATAAGTTGCCCTTGTCCCCCTTTACTTAACAGAAAGATTGCAATTAATAAATGTGGAAGGAACTGGGTGCAACTGGGTATATCAGGCTCAGTTGGGCATCCAGCTCTTGATTTAGGCTCAGGTTATGATTTTGGGGTCATGAGATCAAGCCCTGTGTCAGGCTCCATGGTGGCTGTGGAGCCTGCTTAAGATTCTCTCTCTCCGGGTATATGCTATGGTGAGTGCTGTGACATGTGTAAGCCTGACGATTCACAGACATGTGCCCTGGGGCAAATAATACATATGTTAATAAAAAAATATTCTCTCTCTCCTCCTGCTCCTTACTTCCCCATTCTTCCACACATGTGCTCTAAAAAATTAAATGAATCCATCTGGAAGGAATGAAAAAAACAGAATCTCCACTAGACCAACCACAGTAATAATCAAGGAAGATAAGCTCCATCACTTAAAATCAGCTGGGAAACTTTAAGGAAACACAAGAGAAAAATAGTAACATCCCAGAGAAGAACTCTGACACCACGAGTCACCGAGTGATCAGGGTTAGCTCACCCGTAATAAGACAGGCTAATATCAACGTACTCACTGATAGAGCACACTGAGAGGGACCCATCATGTCTGCGGTACTCTTCCCCCAAATACACAACCTTCATCTCATCCTCAGAAAACATCAGACAGACCCAGGTTGGAAGCCACTCTACAAAATAATCCATCCTCTTTCCAATGTGTCGAGGTCATGAAAGACAGGAAAGGCAAAGACTGTCACAGGCGGGAGGGGACAAAACAACTGGACACGGTGTGTGATCCCGGATTAGATCCGAGAGTCGCAAAAGGACACGAATGTAAAAAACTGGTGAAATCCAAATAAATGCTGTAACTTAGTAAAGCACCGTGCTGAGGTTGATTTCTGAGTTTGGGCCCTCGTACTGTGGTCCGGTAAGATGTTTGCACTAGATTGAGCTGGGCCAGGGAGTCGGGGACTCCACATTCTCCTGCAACTCTAAGTCTAAAACTCGTTCAAAATAAAAGTAAAAAAATCCCAAATAACCCACTGACCAATGGCCAATGAGGTATTAAGACAAATAGTAAAATATGAAGAGGATCTGGAAGCTTGTAGAAGGCTACCAGGGCAGGAAGCAGCATGCCATAGAGCAAAGGATTTTTGGAGCCAGAGAAGCCATGGGGCAGCAGGGGGGCTGGGAAGTCATGGAGGAAGTTCTAGTGACCTTGCACGTAGGGAGCTGGTACTTTCTAAGTGCTTCACCCATCCTACCTGGTTGAGAAATGGGATGGTCAGCCCCCTCTCACCTGGGAGTCCGGTCGTCACAATCTGTGACTAACAGAATATGAGGGATGACAGGGAAGAAGCGAGAGAGGAGGACTAGGTTTTTAAGCTGAACAACAGGCTATGAGGTTGTGACACCGTTCATCCCTCGGGAAAGGAGAATGGCTCTGGTGGGGAGGGGGGAGATAGCGGCTTGGGGCAGGTTGGTTCCGAGGTGTCTGGGTGACGCCCAGGTGGGCGTGCCTGGAAGGCAGAGGAGAACCTTTCAGCTTCAGAGAGTGATCCTCAGAGAGGCGAGGGCTGGAATAGAGAAGCAGGTGAAACACCCAGGAAGAGGATGTGAGAGGGAGGGGAGGGGGCCGTGCATGGAACACTGAGAAGTCCCCACCTTTACGCAGAGATGAAAAGCATTCCAAGAAGTCAGGGGAACTGGGGTGTGTGGGAAGCCGAAGAGAAGGAGAGAACCAGGGGGCATGAGATCCCAGGAGCCCCTGCGCTGGGGAAGGAGGGCAGGCGTTCGGGAGTGTCGGAGGCCACAGCATAGGAGGTCCTCAGAAGGGAAAACTGGTGGAGAGGTTGGGGTGGGACCCAGCTTGTCCCTCGGGGGGAATGTGCAGTGGCGGGGAAGTAGACGCAGTGCCAAATACTCTTTTGAGAGAGCATGCTGGGAAAGAGGAAGGTAGAAAAATAGAGGGGAGGCCAAGGTTGGGGGTGGGTCACTCCTCCCAGGAGCTCCCGATGCATATTTTTACCTGCAAACTGATTCTCTCCACCTGGTTAGCCTGCTTGTAGCTTTTCGATATGGGTGCCCAGCCATCTACCTACAAAGGGTCTAAACTTAGGTTGACAAGAGCAGCGTGACCTTTTCAACAGGAAGGTTGAGATCTGAAATAATCAAATGTGACTGCTCCGTGCCTAATCAGGGCTCCGAGGACGTGACGCTGGGCAGTTCTGGAATCATGTTCCATCGTTCCATGGCCTCGTTCCACCCTTGCCTTGAAAGCCCCATGCAGAGCATTTCCAGACACTTCCAGATCCCAACCAGAAGTCTGCTGGGAGAGTTAAAAGCAGCAGTCACTGAAAGAGACACTCAGTTGAGACTCTCGGCTTTTCCACCACACAGACACGTGCCAAGCCTTTCCCTCTCCGTGTTCAATTGCATTTACAAGCCTTTAAATATTAACATTCACTGATATTGATGTTAGAATACCATATCAGTTTCACTTCCTAGAAATGACCAGATTTTGTATCATTCATTCATTCAATACACACTGATGAGGCACCCGGCCACACGTCACAGGCAAACTACCGGTACTGGAGACACCTGGATACATAGGTACGATGCAGTGCTCCTGCCCTTGAGGAGCCCACGGACCTTTCCCTGAACAACACGGACTGTCCTAGAAGAAAGGCATGTACATTACACACACATCTGTATGTGTGCGTGTGCATACCCAGGGGAACGCAGAAGGTGCATGACCAACACTTCCAGATGTGACTGTTGGAGGTACGAGAGGCAGGCACGCTCTACGGAGCCCCGAGATTGGGAGAGGGGCCCAAGTAGGGAGAGGTTACAGGCACGGCGTGCGTAATAACACAGCAACGGTAGTCACAGGAATAATAAAACCAGTACTCGTGCAAATGATGAGAGACATTGCTGGGGCACTCACTGTGTGTCAGGCACCTTCTGTTGCACAAGCCGTGCGTGTGAGGGTGTCCGGAGGTGAGGCTGAAACGACGGCCGGGGGTCAGCTGGAGAAGACGTCTGAAGGCGGAGCTCCAGGGCCCGCCTGGGACCCCCGGCAGGGGAGAGCAAGAACAGCAAAGACTGCAGGTGAGTTTCGAGAAGGCCCCTCTGTGGGTGCCGTGGGCGTGCGCTGGGGGGCAGTGAGCTGAGGCTGGAGGCCGTCTCAGGAGTTCGCACAAGTGAAAACGGCCGGGAGGGTAAGTGCAGGAGACAGTGCGGGCAAGAAGAAATGAGCTGGAGGCCCCCCACATATCTGGGGTTCACGAGAAGGAGGGCAAGAAACGCCATTGGGAAAGTAGATGAGCTCAGCGTGAGGTACTCATGAGGGCAGCAAGGAACGAAAGTCTAGAACTCGAAGCAGAGGTTTGGATGAGAGAGAAACTGAGGAAGAGTTGAGGAAAAGTCCAAATTCATTCAGGCCGAATTTGGCCTTTCAATGTGAAGATCACCCCTGAATTCGCCTTTCGCCCCCTGGAGGCCTTTTATTTCCACAGAACACTGTGAATGGGCACACACCTTCCCAGAGACAACAACACCTGGACATGCAGAGGCCCAGGCTCCCACATACTTGCACCTGACCTACAGATCCCAGAAGTATACCTACGTGTGTGCATGATGCACACACGCCCATGCACATGTCCATAGGTGACAGGTATACACAAACATGCGCTTACCCCACCCCCCCACATAAACAGACCTATGGAGGCCTTCTGTGCACAATTTTCTAGAGGGGGTAAGGCATATTTTCCAGGACACAGGACACAGTCATCCACCCAGCTGATGACCTTCGACTGCTAGGGGGAGCAGCCGGCCCTGGTCATTGACCTCCGCCTCTGCAATTCATTCCTGCAAAACAGACTCCAGGAGGATACCTGAAGGCTCCACTCGTCTGACACCCCACACCGTGCACAGTCCTAGCCCACTGCATGGGAGCCACTGTAAGCAGAGAACGGCTCCTCAGGAGGGGTCGGGGACCAGCCACCTGCCAATCCAAGCTCTCCACCACAACCTTCAACCCCCTTCTCACCAAAGAGCTTCTGCAGCACTTGACCGTCGTATAAGTCTTCAGCCAGGTCTTTCACGATGATTCTTTCTCCGACGAGAACATCATTAATCCAGTCAATTAATACCTACGGGGAGGGAGACCGAATAAGAGTCATGGGTATCTTCTCAAGGATCAGCATTCTATCCTGGACAATTAAAATGGAAATGAACTCCAGATTTGAAACGCAGCAGAACCGTCCATGTGACTCAGTATGTGGACACACAGTGGTGTGAGCCCTCGGGGTCCTGTTATTTTCCCGGTGTTAAGCACTTCCAGTGCTGGTGACATCAGTGTCCCTGTTGATATCTTTGGCCCTTTACCATTCCTTATCCCAGTGGAAAGCAGCATTCCCACCGTGTTTGGGTATGTAGCTTGTACCAGGCAACAGTAAATGTGCCTTGGAGTCACACAAACTGGGGTTCGTGACCCACTAACTGGTTCGTGCAGCTCTGTGAGTGCCCCCACCACCTGTGAATCGAAGGCAGGCTAGTTTCTGCTCTGAGCCTCTGACGGCTCCCCTCTACAATGCAGGAGGAAAAGACCTCCCACTTGAGGTAGCAGAAAAGAATCACCTACGGTAAGGGCCAAATATTCAGTAAAGGTACATCTTCTGAATAAATAAAGCTCTCCCCCATTATTACATTTAGCCAGGGGTTACTAGCACCCCTGCGTTCAGGAGGGGAGATCAGACACAGAAGTGAACATATTTGCCAAGGTCACGTGCTGACCGTGGACAGAGACAGGAACCAGACTCTCCTCTGCCCCCCTCGAAGGGACTGTTCTCCTGGCCCCAAGCTACCTCTCCATGAGGCCACTGCTGTCTCCTCTCTCGGCTCTCTCTCAGTGGCTTTCGTTACCTGAGTGCCCTCTCCATCAAACACTGAGAGGAGCCATTCCTCATTTAGTTAATCTGCACAACACCCATGAGAGGGAGGGAACCTTTGTTTCATTTTTCAGGTAAGGAAACTGAAGCTTGCTCGAGTCCCCTACCTTTTACTTTGAAATTTCTCAGCTCATTTGTTTATTATTCCCATATAGTCAAATTAACTAATTTTGAAGATGTAGTGTGGTGAGTTTTGGTCATTGAACATAGTTGTGTAATCACTACCACCACAACCGAGACGCAGAGCTGTTCCCTCAGCAGAGGAAGGTGGGGCTCTTTGCACTCAGTCCCCTTCCCCGAGGACAGGCCTCAGGCAACCACCATAATTTTGTATAAATGGAATCACATAGAACATCACTTCTGTGCTTGACTTCTTTGATTTAGCAGAAATAGATCACCTTTATCACAGGGGCAGTAGCTGGGCTGGGTTTCCATATCTGGGGGGGAGCCCGGGGCCTTCACAGCACATTGTTCTCACCCGGGAGTGCCTGCCCAGAGCAGGGGGTCTACAGACGCCTGCTGAGCCTGGGGTAGGCAGCTGACGCCCTTCCCAATTTCTTCTTACCTTCATCAGTTCTTGCAGTTTGGGGTCGCTGCGGGAGTTCGGGTCCACCATTGTTCGCACTTCGTTCTCCTCTTTAAAAGGAAAAGGCAGTCACTGGGGGTGGCTCTATCCGAAGGCATTAGGCTAACCCAGAAAACAAGAGACCCAGTTACCCAGCATGGTGTCCTCCGGGTCCAGCTCGAAGGGGATCGGGCTGAGGGGCAGGTTGATGGCGTTCATGCCTTCCTCCTGAAGTTCCGATACTGTAAGGACAAGACAGGCAGGGTCACACTGCAGCCCGCTGATGATGGGGCAGAGCTCTGGTACAAACGTGTTTGGGATGGACATTAATACAACCACTAAGGTTAGCCTATGGCTGTTACTCAGCCTGCAACACAGGCCCTGCCTCTCCTCGAAAAGAGAACCAAGGAGTCCCCTCCAGGTCACCTCTTTTGACTGTCACCTCACTCCCCTTCCTCGGGGAAATGGGGAGGCCTCTGCCTGCTTCCAGACACGATCTCAGGATAAATGCAAGTGAGGTGGGCACTCACATCTTTCTGAGGTCTCTGCCTGTCGCCTCCTGCCTGCTCCTCCTTCTAGGGCTTTCTGTCTGGTGCCCAGTAGGTGCCCAGTAACTGGGTGAACAAGGTCACCAAGGCAAGGCCACATAGGTGTCGCATGCCATTTCCACCCTTGGTGCAACCCTCATGCTTATCTCCTTATTTGGCTTCCCTAAGTATTTTTCTGATTATCCTACCTTCTCTTCTCCCTCCACCCCACCCTAGCTGCTGCTCAAGAACGCCTCAGTCTGGCCTCTTTCTGGGCTCCCGTCCTGTCCCTTCAGCTCCAATGAGGCCCTGAGGATAGGCATCTCCTTGCTTAGGTCCATTTCCTCAGCTGAATGTCAAGAGCCCGGCTGGATGGGTGGTTGGGGCATCCTTTTCGCAGTTTTCAAATCCTAGAAATCTACAATTCCACTTTCCTCAAGGAAAATAAAAAGAGGCCACTAAAGACTTCTGGCCGGCTTCCCCCATGTGCCTCCCCCAGTGAAGCCTCAGTGAAAAACAAATCCCTACCACAAAACCACTGTGTGCCCCTCACACTGAGCACTGACCTTGGATCATCACCTCCCCCGCTGCTAAAATCAGGGGCTGAAATCTCCTCACCTCTACTCACTTCCAGTTTGGATAATTACTTTTCACCAATGAAGCCCAGAAAGACCATTTTCTCTGATGGCACTGGTCACCAAAGGGCTCTCAAAGAGCTAATATGGCAGCAGGGTTCAGCCTTAATAAAAGCAATGTCCCATCTCTCCATGTTATTCATCTTTTTTATGAACTCTGGCCTCCCTGATTGCCAGCATATCATTGCAAGACCTCTTAAGCACAAGGCAGTCACTTACAAAGAGTTCTTTCATATTAGCAAACTCACTGATGTCTGCAGTTGGACTGGGGACGAGATTGCCTAACAAAGAGAGTGAAACACGCTCTATCCCAAAGAGACACAACTTGCATTATGAAGCTGGTATTTAGTCGCGTTGCTGTGGGCTCTTGACATTCACGCGGGAGATCAGCCAGTCACGGTGTTGAATCTGCAAATTCGCAGACACCCACCACTCTACGTAATTCCCCTCGTAAAACATAACTGAAAGGCAGCAGCCACACCTTCAAGGCTAAAATGATTCTAGGAGGCACAGGATCACGTTTGCTTTCCAGTGAAAACCAAAATGGACTCTGCCGTGTCATGAGGCTCCTACGATTTCTGCCAATGTTCCTCCTAAGACTGGCAGTGTGCTTTCTTTTCCAGGCTGCTTCTCACAGAGGAGGAGGATTTTCGCTACTACACAAGCATCGCTGTGCAAGCACAGGGCAGCGGAAGTCGAGTCACACTTAAATGCCTATACACACAAGGCTGGGTGTAGAGGCTGGTGAAGACACCAGCTCCTGCCCAGGACCTTCTCCACCTACATTCCCCCAGGTCTATGCTGAGGACGGTAGCTACCAGCCACATGTGGCTATTACACTTAAAGGAATTAAAAACTCGTTTCTTCGTTGTAGCAGTCACACTGCGAGCACCCAGTGGCCCATGCACGGCTAGGGGCTACACCATGCTGGACGCCGCAGATGGCACGATGTCCTTCATTACAGGAAATTCAGTTGGATGGTGTCGCCCTCGTTGACCCTGTATCTCCAAAGACTGGTGATGTCCACATTTGAATCTCCAGGCAAGACCTGACCCCAAACTCCAGGCTTACCCGATGTCCCCTCTTTTGTCTATTCATAGAGATGGCAAGTGTATACCCCCACGACACAATGATCATCGACACCCTCACCCCTGCCACAACAACACTAAAACAAGACCGTCGTTCCCGTTCTCTTCAATAAATGGCACCACTGATTATTCGATGGTTGAAGCCAAAATCCAACAAATCACCCTTAACTTCTCCTTTGTCACGTTTTGCATCTAATACATCAGCAAGTTTTGTGGGCTCCACCTCTAAACCAGGATCCAATGCCAACCACTTCTCACCATCTCCACCACCCCAGCCCGGTTTAGGCCACCAATATCTTTCACCTGGACAACCAGGACCACCTTCCAACTCATCTGATGCTTTCTGATGCACTGGCCCCAACCCTGTCTACTTCCACAGCACAGTCAGCGTGACCTCTAAGGATGTAAATAGCATCATCCACTTGTGCTTTAAGCTCTCCCGAGACTTCCCAACATACTCAGAATAAAGCTCCAGCTCCTTCCTAACAATGATGAGGCCCTCTGAGTAGCCCCAGGCTCCCTCTCATGTTCTATTTTCTTCAGAGCACTCATCACAACTTGAGATAATAATTATTCTTATGTCTGTTGTCTGTTCTCTGTCCCCCACCAGAAAATAAACTGTGGGAAGGCTGGGACATTTTTTTTTTTAAAGATTTTATTTATTTATTTGATAGAGAGAGAGAGATCACAAGTAGGCAGAGAGGCAGGCAGAGAGAGAGGGGGAAGCAGAGAGAGAGGGGGAAGCAGGCTCCCCACCGAGCAGAGAGCCCGATGCGGGGCTCGATCCCAGGACCCTGAGATCATGACCTGAGCCAAAGACAGAGACTCCAACCCACTGAGCCACCCAGGCGCCCCTGGGACTTTTTTCGGAAAGGCTGGCACTTCTTTCTCTTTTGTTCACTATTAGATCCCCAAAGAGCAGCTGGAGGGCCTACATTCAAATCCACATCTACCAGCTCTGTGACCTTGGAAAAGTTCATTAACTTCTTATTCCTCAGTTTCCCCATCTGCAAAATGGGAGTGATAATATTACCTACCTCCTAGGGTTGTTGAGAAAGTTTAATGAGTTAATATATATCGGGCACTTAGAAGAGTGCCTGGTACTTGGTAAGAATTGTGTAAATACATTATGTGGGGGCACCAAAGTGGCTCAGTCAGTTGAGCATCTGAATCGCTATTTCGGCTCAGGTCATGACCTCAGGGTTCTGAGACACAGCCTCGAGTGGGGCTCTGCGCTCAGAGAGGAGTCTGCTTCTCTCTCTCTTTCTCTCTCCCTCTGCCCCTCTCCCTTCACATGCATGCATTCTCTAAAATAAATCTTTCAAAAAAAATTTTAACAACCTATTTGTTGAGTAAACGAGTAACCCGAACTGTTAAGACCACTGTTTGACTGCGCGGGTTATGCCTTGAGCCAGAATTTGCCAGAGCAGTGTGGAGGATGCAAAGAAGGATTCTAGCTTGTTCTCCGGGAAAAAATACATAAATACATTTTGGCCTGACCCTCTGTGCCCATGTGTGTGCACATGTGTGTGCTTATATTTTGTGAGGAGAGAAAAGCCGCATCTTTTCCAAGACCATTGTATGGCCTAAGCCAACCCGCGAATATAGAGATATTTACACCTCTGAAATGCGACCCGAAATGTAGCATCTGCAACAAGGACTCCTCAAGGTGGGTCTGAACAGGATCTTTTTTTTTTTTTTATGTGTACATCATTGTTAAAATGTTTTCAGATGAAAAATCCCCAGTCAGAAACACTCCCCTCCGCCCTGCCTCTTTAATTCACTCACAGAGACATAACAAACCCTAGAAGAAAGGCTGAGATATGTTTGCAATTGGAAATGTTTTTTTTTTTTTTTTTTTCAGGAAATGATTCGGTACAGGAACATCATTCCCATCCCATTAACTGCTGACTCTGAGCCAACTGTTTGTAAAAGTGAATATGCAAACTGCCCGGTTCAGGCCTGGCCCCCGCCCCATGGGGCCGCATTAGTGGCCACTTTCCCAAAACAGCCCGCCTGCTTTGGAGGCTTCCTTTCTATTAAACCCAAGCAGGACCCAGCAGAAGCCCCTTGCCAATCCCTGTATTCTGAAAGAGAAAAGAGCTGCAATTGAATTTTCTCAGCACAGAATAGGAATATGATGTTTATCCCTTGAACCTCCTCTAACAACCTAAAACTGGGGCTGAATGTGCAGCCCTCGGTGTCTCACAGTGCCATTAGTCATAACTTAATAAACAGATTAAGTGCCCAGCTGAAGGTCGAGCTCGGGAGGGCAGGGTGATTGCCTCAACTCCTGCCTGACGTGCTCACCATCAGAGAGGGGGCTTTGGCTTTTCCGGGAAAGGCAGGCTGGCTCTAGGACCCGTGGTGCTGCAGGGAAAGTACACGGATGGGCTGTGGAGTCTAAAAGCTGGATTTGAATCCTACTTCTATTTTTATCAACATAAGGTGGGCCCTTATGTAAGTGATCTAACCTCGCTGAAATTCAGAATAAAACAATTCTCTACGAAACAACATTGTAGCTGACACTGCTGGTTTCCTCGCTAATATTTTATTTGACTCTTTTTCCCTGCCGAGAGATCCCTCATTTTGTTCCAGGGTACACTTCTCCCTCCTAAGATCCAGGGGAGATCCTGATTGGTGTAAGCTAATTGCAATAGTCTTAACCCCCTTGATAGTGACTGACTCGAGCATGGCCATGTGAAACAATGAGTTGTGAGAGAAAATTTCTAGAAGCTTCTGACAGTAGTTTTCCTCCATTTTAAAGAGAGGCCCAAAGAAGGGAAGGTATCCTTCTCATCATTATTATATCAGGATGCTATGCCTGGAATTGCTGCAGCCATTTTGTAGTCACGAGGTAAGCTAGCCCAAATCCAAAGAAGAAACTAATATGCTAAGATTGGCAGAAGAAAGAAAGAAAGTGGTTCTTGTTGATACTGTTAAGCCACCATCCCTGGAGCCACTCTAGCTTTATGTATCTTGTTATAAGAGAGATAATAAGCTCCTTTAGTGTTTAAGCTGGTGGAGTTGGCATTTTCTGGGGCTTGGAGCTCAAACTCCCTAATTAATACACAGGGCACCAGGATTATAAAGTTGGTAGATGAATAGCGTAGGTCTACAATGAATGGTAATGTTCCTTTTCTTTTTTCATGAGAGACAGAAGAGCTGCAGGCATCTCTTATACTTCAGAATACACACAGGGAGTCAAAGAATACCACAGAGAAAACAGCTATGGAGAGAAGACCGGACAGAGGTTTCTAAAATTACAAAAAAGGGCCCATTTAGGCAAAGCCCATAATTTTACTCGCTTAACCAGTAAACATTACTAGGTACCTCTTCTGAAGCCGATCTGGTGCCAGCACTGGGAATATAGGCCTAGGAATTGGACAGGGATCTGCCTTAATCTGCTCACAGATGGTGGGAGGGGCAGACATATCAACACAACAAGAAGGACCCTGTGCATGACGGGTGAGAGCCACGTGATTGCAGGGCTCAGGCAGAACGAGGGTAGCTCTGGATGGAGCACTGGGGAGGATTCCTAGAAAGGGTGAATTTCAGTTGGACTTGGAAATATAGAAATTTTCATTGGACACAGGTGGCCCACAAAAGGCACACTTTGTGTAAGAAAACATCAAGGTGTGGAAAAACAGGGTAGGTGTTGAGAATGATGATTATGCCTGAGCACTGGGAGTGGGAAGAGAGGGGAAGGGACAGGAGCAAACAGGTAGGTGAGGTCCAGAGTGTCAGGGGTTGTTAATTCTTCTGCTTCCGAGCACTCCCTGGCCCATACACCCCGGGTCTACAGACAAAACAGCAACCGAACCGAACCGAACCCAACATACCAGGGGAGCACAAGAGAATAGCTCGGATGTTCTCTCTCCTTCAGTGCAAGTGGGCACCAGTGAGATATTTGGGCTGCTCTAGATCCTTATCAGGACTCTGATGATTACTCTCTGGTCCTTCTGAAAGCTACTAAAGCTCCCTTAATTCCTAAATGGATCAAGGGCCCCCACAGACGTTCTTGGCAGCAAGACAACTAACTTGATAACGGTCTGGTCAGCAAGCCCCGACAATTTTTGTCTATGTGAAAAATCAGCCTGAAAGAACATCAATCAAAACACTAGAGCTAACATCATACTTAATGGTGAGAAAATGAATGCTTTTCCCCTAAGACTGCGAACAAGGCAAAAATGTCTCTTCTCACCATGCCTATTCAAAATCATTCTAAAAGTCCTAGTTTGTGCCATAACACAAGAAAAGGAAATAAAAGGTATAGAAATTGGGAGCAAGGAAATAAAACTGTCTTTGCAGATGACATGGTTACCTATGTAGAAAATCCCAACTAACTGACCAAAACAAACAGAACAAAAAACTCCAAACTCCCAGAACTAGTATGCGATTATAGCAAGGTTGTAGATACAAGGTAAATAAATACACAAGTCAAATGCCTTCTTTTATGCTAGCAATGACTATTTGGAATTTGAAATTAGAAACACAATATTATTTACAGTAGCACCAAAAGATGTAATACTTAGGTATAAATCTAACAAAATTTGTACAGAAACGATATGCAAAGAATGATAAAACTCTGATAAAAGAAATCAAAGAAGATTTAGATAAATGAAGAGACCTTCAGTATTCATGAATTATAAGACTTGATATTGTTAAGGTGTCAATTCTTCCCAACTTCCTTTATAGATTAAACGCAATCCCACTCAAGATCTCAACAAGCTATTTTATGATTATCAATGAACTGATTCTCAAGTTTACACAGAGATAACCCAGAGTACTGGGTACTCTGTACCCAGAGTAGCCAACAAAATGTTGAAGACAATTGACAAAGTTAGAAGACTGACACTACCAAATTTTAAGACTTACTATAAAGCTACAGTAATCAATACAGTGTGGCATTGGCAAAATACACACACAGATCACTGGAACAGAACAGAGAACCCAGAAATAGATACACACACACACATTCGACTGATCAATGCAGAACCGATAGTCTTATCAACATACGATATGAGAAAAATTGGACATCTGCATGTAAATAATGAATCTAGATACAAATCATATACTTTCTGCAAAATTTAACTCAAAATGATCATAGGCCTAAGAATAAAACAGCATACTATAAAATTTATAGAAAAAAATACAAGAAAACCCAGGGGACGCAGGGTTCGACAATGACCTATTTTTTTTAAGGTTTTATTTATTTATTTGACATAGAGAAAGAGAGATCACAAGTAGGCAGAGAGGCAGGCAGAGACAGAGGGAGAAGCAGGCTCCCCACTGAGCAGAGAGCCCAATGTGGGGCTCGATCCCAGGGCCCCGAAATCATGACCTGAGCTGAAAGCAGAGGCTTTAACCCACTGAGCCACCCAGGCGCCCCTCGGCAATGACTTTTAACATAAAACACAAGGACAATCTATGAAAGAAAAATTGATAAGCTGAATTTCATTAAAACTCCTATTCTGCAAAGGATATTGTTCAGAGAATGGAAAAACAAGCCAGAGACTGAGAGAAAATATTTGCTAAACATATACTGGATAAAAGACTTGTACACAAACCATCCAAAAAACCTTAAAAATGGAATAAGAAAAACCAATTACAAAATGGGCAGATCTAAACAGACATGTCACCAATGAAGGTACACGAATGCCAAAAAAGAATATGAAAAGAAGTTCAACATCGTCTGTCATTAGAGAATGACAAAACAATGAGATACCACCCCATTTCTTAGCACGGTTAAAATCCCCCAACCTTGACAACGCCAAATGCTGACAAGGATGTGAAGCCACAAGAACTCTCATTCATTGCTAGTGGGAATGCAAAATGATCTAGCCATCTTGGAAGACCACGTGACAGTTTCTTACAAAGTTATAGTTTTACCATATACGTCAGCAACTGTATTCCTAGTATTCGCTTGATTTGAAAACATTTTCAAATGTTTTCATTTTCATTTTTAAATTTCAAAAAAAGTACTGAACATTTTTAAGAAGGTGAAACCATTCTAGACCATACTGTAGCGGTATATGCGTGGTTTTATGCATTTATCAAACACGCAGAGTTTTATAGCACTGGGAGAAAACCTCAAATGTAAGCAAACTCAAAAAATCATTTAGGCGGTTGGTGGCTCCAAGGGTGGGATGCAGACTGTGATAAGAGAGCCTAACAGAATTACAAATGCTTGAGACAATCTCACTGGAAGGGGTGAAGGGGATAGTGCTGACCTAAGTATTGTTGGGAATGAGTGGGGTCTGTGAAACCCAAGTCAAAAGGAACCGCGCATAAGCATGGACTCTAGTTGATAAAGTTACTTGCCCTGGGGGTGCAGGGCAACAGTTCTGACGCTGCTACACACGGACGCTGGAATTGAACAATTACATAAATGGATGGTGGATGGTAGGAGCCAGGTTCCTCACTGTTGGAGTGGGAGGTTACAGAAAAGCAGGGGAAAAGGCTAGGATGACCTATGTGGTAATGGATCAGAGGCGGAGATAGGGGTAAGCACTCACATGTAGCTTAATACAGGTACAGATGATTACAAATGGAAATATCGCGAGGCGCGAGTACGGCGGACCCCGAACAGCACAGGTTTGAACTGCACGGCTCCACTTTCATGCATTTTGTTTTTTAGCTGACAACAAAAGCCACAAGGCACTTATTTACAAGGGCCACCCCAGTGTCCGCCAAATCAAAGGCAGCTGGTAAAGAGGTTGCACCTGCTGCCTTCTGAATAGCTAGAGAAGACCCCCCCCAAAGGCTGTCAGAAGTCCCGAGAAGCCCTAGACCTGGGCAGGCGGGTCACACATATGCCACCAGAATAGTCGGGTCCAGCACCCAGGGCTGGCCAGCAGGAGGCTGAGCCAAAGTGGAAGAACGTGTCTAGAGGGCAGGGGTGGCACTGCGCTAAGAGCCCCACACCTGTGGCACCCCTGCACCGAACTGTTCAGGTTCCAGGGCTGCGCTGGGTTGGCTGCAGACCTCGGACCCCCTTGGGCTGGGTAGGGACCCCTCTTCCCTTGGCCTCCTGGGGGCTGGTGTACTCACGGATAGCCACAGCCGCCAATGGCCCCAGGCCAGTGATATACGTCCAGGTATACGGAGCGGCTACGCTGTGCCTCCAGGCTGCTGTCACACCCACAAGTGTGCCTGGTGGCTGCCGCTGCTGAGCTGAGGCCACCAGGCTGCAGAACATCACCATCTTGGGGTGCCAGACCCACTCTCACTTCCCCTCCCTCTCCCTGTCCCCACCCAGCCTGGTGCGCCTATATGTGGATTTTTTTTTCCAATAAATATCCCTAGAGTACTGCATTTCTTCCTTATGGTTTTCTTAAGAACATTTTCTATTCTCTATCTTCCTTTCCTGTAAGAACACAGTATATAATATATAGAACATAGAACATGTGTTAGTTGACTGTTTATGCTATCGTGAAGGCTTCCGGTCAACAGTAGGCTATCCGTAATTAAGTGTTTGGGAGGTCAAAAGTTATATATAGATTTTCTTAATTGTGAGGGGTCAGTGCCCTTGACCCCCTGCCTTGTACAAGAGTCAACAGTACATACATGGGTTAGTTTCTTACTCTATTAGCTGAGAAGTCCTAAAAGTAATGGCGCTCCAGTAGCGATGAACGTACCTAGCACCAGATCTTGGTTTCTAGTAATTCTCCAATAAAAGGAACCAGAGCTTGTTGGAAGGATGGCTGATTCTAGGACCGGAAAGGGAAATCTGCAAGATGAGTCTGGAATAATCTGAGCAGCAAAATAAATAAAGCAAAATTGGGTTATAACCCAAAGCAAAAAACAAATATCCATGAGTCCATACTGATATAAATGACTGGATTGATCAATAAATGGGGAAGAGATATCTCCTTTGTAGAATTCTAAATAATTTACATAGATCTTGTGTCCTCAGAGAAGGAAACCATAACACTTTATCCCTTCGATGTGGGCCTTCCTTCCAAAGAGTACAATAGGGAAAGGAGGAAAAGAGTGACTTCACAGTGTAGAAACCTGACAAACACTAGCTAAGCCAGGTGATCAAGGTCAACATCACAGTCATAACTCATGGCATTTGAGGTGACATGGTGAAAATAGCATTTACCTCTGTGCTCTTCCTTTCCAAACCCATGAGCCCAGGAGGAAAACATTAGACAGATTTCAATAGACGGGCATTCTAAAATATGTTTGATTAGTATTCCCTCAAAACTGTCAAGGTCATCAAAAACAAGCCCGAGAAACAGTCACGGCCAAGAGGGGCCTAAAGAGGCACAAGGACTAAATATAACGTGGTGTCCTGGATGGGATCCTGGATCAACAAAGGACATTAGATAAAAACTAAAGAAATCCGAATAAATCATATACTTTAGTTAACAATACTATATCAACACTGGTTCGTGAATTTTTAAATGCATACCCTACTGATGTAAGATGTTAATAAGAGGGGAAACTGGGCGTAGGGTATAGGAGAGTTCTTTGTAGTTTTTCTGAAAACCTAAAATTAATGTAAAAATAATTAAATAATCAACCCGTGTTTGCTATTTTTCCAGCCAAATATAGTGTCCATGGGGGAGCGGGGGGGGTGAACCCATGATTTTATGGGACACATAGGTTTCCCTCATCACCAAGGAGACAATGGTAACTTAGCCAATAGTAACTGGGCCCTGCAGAAGCATCTGTTCAGGAGGCAAAGCACAAAGACCACTTCAAAGCCCTACAAGTGCAAGATGTACTCATTCCCAAGGGGAACCGAAGTTTCCAGGAAGAAAGGACATAGTTTACGTGTTTGTTTCCAGGGCTGAGATGAGAAGACAAAGCTTCCTCATAACTTAAGGATCCCTGGCAAGGCCATTTCTGCCTGCCTAGTACAACCACCATCAAAAGTACGCTGGTCTCTATAATGATCTTAATGCTTTTCTCTGGAACTGCTCTGGAAAGTATGTTTATCCATGGTCCCTGATGGCGGTTTTCATACCATGGGCTTTTGTATTAGTTTACCATTGCCGTGATAACACTGGGTGACGAATACTGGGTGGCTGGAAACAACACAGACTTAACCTTAGAGTTCTATAGGTTGTAAGTCCAACAAGGGTCTCTGTGGGCTAAAATCAAGCTCTAGGGTAGAGGCTATTTTCTTGCCTTTTCAAGCCTCCAGGGGCCACTTCCATCCTTGGCTTGTGGCCCCCTTCCTCCATTTTCAAAGCCGGCAACGGAGGACTGGGAGACACATCCTTCTCCTGTTGTATTGCTGAACTGCTGCTTCTGCCCCTCTCTTTCACTTTTAAGTACCCTGTGACTACACGAGGCCCATCTGAGCAATCCGGGACAATCTCCCTATTTTAGGGTTGACTAGCAACTAAAATCCCACCTGTAATCTTAATTTCCCTCTGCCATGTAGGGTAACATATTCAGAGATTCCAGAGATTGGGCTATGGTCATCTTTGGAGGCAGGGACCGTTATTCTGCCTACAACAGCTTTCTTGGTTAAGGGGACAAGTTCTGGTCTTAATACTCACCCTTGGGTACAACATATGGGTTCACTTTTCCTCTATGTGAGATTGCCAAAAGAAAATGCAAAATTCCAAACCTTTCCATCCTAGCTAGTTTTATTACTTTTAACTAAAAGGATACTTGTTTCAGCTGCCATAAAATAAAGCATCAGGGAAGCATGGGAGCCAGCCCGTGGTATCCTCAGTAGACTATCAGGGTCTCAGCACACTCCTCTGTACTTGACACAGCGATTTAAGTCACCAGGGTCTGAAATCCGGTCCTTGGAGCATAGCCAAAAAAACGAACTTAGAGGCTGGACTGTGATGGGGGCTGACAGGAAGATCTATAGTCTTTACGAGTCTTATAGTTTCCACCAGAGTCTTTGTTTTGGTCAGTTTTATAGTCTCTGCAGAACTGGAAGGCTGCCAAGCAAATGGCCCCTGGACATTTATTCATTGTTCAGCCAAGCACGTGATTTAGCTGCCCTCTGATTACTAGTAAACAAGGAGGGAGACGGATGCACCATTGGCTGGCTTTGGGCAGTCAAAGCAATCTGAACCGAAACATTGGTGGAGGTCTCAAGTAAGACATGGGAATTTAAACACTGCCACAGCACAGAGGGTCCTGGGGAACAATACATCATTGTTCTTTGTCTTTGGCCATACTACGTCCTGTTATCTCTTTACATGGAGAACCAGAACCATTTCCTTGGTCTTAAAGGAGACCTACTCCTACTTAAGCAGAAGGTGGTACGGATGTGCCAGCCTAGGACTTGATAAACTTGAAGCCCTTGTGCATGTGTGCACTGTTGTGTGCCTCCATACACCTACCCCCTTACGACAGCCTTGGGGAAACCACAGAAGACCACTTGGAGACCACTTGATCTGGCATATTGCCTAATTACACATAAAGTATGGGTACAACGAGCAACCTAGGAAAGCCAGGGGAGAACTCGCATGCTGACTATCTCCTTCCTTCCTAAACATATATGGGCATCTCTCGTGCCAGGGGCTATGGATACAAAGATAAACAATTACTTCCTTTCTAGGGTCAGCAGGTTCCCAAAGGGCCGTTACCTTTAGGGGTCTGTAGAGCCCAGCGCAGGGCCAGCCACGCAAGAAGCATTCAGTAAATGCTGGGAGGATGCTTTAGTTAGGGGCAGGATGGGAAAGACACATACACAGACTGTGATGCAATATGAATAAGGGCCCCCATGTGGTTCTGAACCAAGTCCTGAGGGCGGAGTGCCCTTCCAGAGTGGAGGGAGCAACAGAGGAGTGTGGGGAGATGGAGGGGCCAAGGGAGGGCAGAAGAGCCCCAGGACGTGCTTTGGCCTTTATGCCTCACTTGCTTCCCTCTTTGTGTGCCGCCTAAGTTTCCTTTCTTCATCACATTCTCTGTGGCTCTTGGACCTTCATGTCAGTATTCTTCTTATTTATGAATTCTGAACAGCCAGTCCTTCATTTTTGTGGTGGCTCAATGCTGCTTAAAAAGCACCACATCAACCACGAGTCCCCTTGAACTCCCAAGCGGTGGCCTCCTTGGAAACGAGCTCTGGGAGTGGCCGGCGAGTGACCATGGCTTTGCTGTGTCCTGACTGGCTCAGTTCTCTGGTGGGCTAATTCTGGATTTGCCTGCAAGCCAGTCAGGGGTTTATCCTGAGGGAGCACAATGTGTGGGGACTGCCTCTCAAATGAATAATGATGACCACAAGAGAACACACACAGTCGTACTGCCCTTCCTTTGTCCCAGGCATGGAAATGCGGCACTTTTTTTTTTTTTTAAACACATATTAACATATTTAATCTTCCCAGCAACCCAAGGAGTAGGTACTGTTGTTATCCCCATTATAGAGAAGAGGAAAATGAGACCCAGAGAAGGTGTGTAATCTGACCAAGGCCACACAGCGACAAAGCAGAACTCAGTGGGTCCTGGGCCAGCTGGCTGGCTGCTGGCTGTAGCTGCACTACACTATAGGTTGTCCTATAGTGTAGGATCAAAAACACCACTTTAAATACTGTTCTCAATTTCTATCAAAGGGACACACGCGTTACTTAGCCATTCCATCACTGTTGGACATTTAGGTGCTTTCCAATCATGGGGGGAGGTAGCTGAGTGGGGAAGGTTGAGTCACTCCGCAGCTATAAACGGTGAGGGGGCCTCCAGTGGCGGGACCAGCAAGGGCAAAA
>CM053613.1:36487439-36503800 GCA_028646535.1 Procyon lotor
GGCTGTGCTAGCTGCTGCCTAAGGGGCTTTAGAAGCCACAGCCCTGAGACACAACAGTGGAGGGGCCAGGCCCTGGTGGGGTCCGCTGTGCGCACCAGTCATCACAGCCTGAGGAGCACAGTCACGTCCACACGGAATCTCCGTGGGCCCAGGGCTGACACAGGTGTGGCTCCAGGTGACGGGGGGTGGGGGGTAGGTGGGGGAGGGTGTGCGCACTGGGAGGGATCTGGGAGGGCTTTGTGAAGACAGCGGTGCCAGACCCTTTTGTGGACAGACCTCTGTTCTTAACAGATCACTTCCCACCATTTATAATCACACATCCGTGTGCATTTGTGGAGAACACCTGTCCCCTCCATTCTCTTGAGTGCTTCGAGAGGACAGAGGCCTTGCCCACCGCGGCACTGCCGGCAGCTGCCCCACAAGGGTGCTGAGCGCGTTTACCGATGAAGGACTGGTACGGCGATGCTGGCCCCAGGGAAGTCCGCCCTTCCAGCAGAGTCCCACAGCCAAATCAGCCTCTTGATAACCTTCTACATCACAGCCATACATTCATACTGGGTAGGTCTGGGCTTTAAGAAAAGAAGGATGCGGAACTGGACGCAGCAAGGGAGGGAGCAGAGAGGGCATGCGCGTGTTGGTTCTGAGCGTCAGGGTCCGAGATGCTGAGTGAGAGGTGTTTTTGCTTATCACTGAGACCTCCTCAGCATCAATGACTAAGTCCCATGCCCAAATGGAAATCTGAGACCATCACGCCAGAAGGGGCAAAATGCTGCCGTTCCTTGTGTATCACAAGGACCATTGAGGCTTCCTGGTTTTCGGGTTGTTTTTTTTTCCCCCCCGAAACCAACAATACATGTTGACAGCAAATCTGCACAGAGAACCTATTAAAAGAAATTGTACTAAATCAGAGATGCTTTCACTGCCTGCCTGGCATTCTGCTGATTGCGTGCCTGACACTTTCACGGCAGCTCCCTTTGGTGCAAGCCTCCATTTGATTCAATTCTACGGGTAATTACTGAGACCTGACGATGTGCAAGGCAATGTGTTAGGAGCCTCCTTCCAGGGCATCTTCCAGGTCCAGGGCATAATTTAACTTATAGACAGAATAAACATGCACGACTAAAGCGCAGAGTGAAAGAGGCCACAAGAAATGGTCAAGACCGTTTCAAAGATAACATTATACCCATGGGACCCAGTGTGGGGCAGCAGGTATGAAGTATGCATTCAACAGCATCGTAGGCAACTTTCCTGGGCTGGGCACCGTGCTGGGTCCTGGGGTCAAAGGGATGAATAAAACCCAGCCCCAGAGTATAGCCTTGCACTCTGTGGGTATGACAGGAGTATCACTTGACTCATTTGGCAGTGTAAGAAAGGGAGGGCTTTTCAAAGGCGATGCTTTTTCTTCTTCAAGGAGAGCTAGGGGTTTAGTAGGTGAAGGGGGAGCAAGGCGTTTCAAAGGGCTGGAGACAGGAGAGAAAACGTTTTCATGAAGATTGCCGGAGAGTAATGTGTCTATGGGATGTTAGAGAGTTAAGCCAAAGGCCAGAACATACAAAATGTGGATTTAATTCTGAAGGCAACGGGGAGCCACGGAAGGATAAGAACAGCAGAGTTTCGCAAGTTTGCAGGATGGCTGTGGAACGTTCCCGAGTGGGTCTATATGAGCACACGTCTTCCTGGGGTGTACCACCATCAGGCAGTCTGAGCTGGCCTGAGGGCTGGGGGAAGACCTCAGCTCAACCCCAGCTCTGTCTCTGATTTAACTTTCTTCCTCCCCCTAGAATGGGACTCATAACACTTAGCTCACAGGTTTGTAATGCAGCTTCAATGACATAACATCACGCCAAGTGCCCAGCATCGTGGGACAGGTCTTCGCGCATGTCTGGTGCCTCCCGACCTTCTTCCCAGCGCGCTGGCAATGTGTGTGAGCACGGGAGAGAAGGACTGCTCAGGGATGGGCTGGGGAAATAGGCATGACTTTGGCAGGAGCTCAGAAACAAAGTTGGAGGAAATTTTAATCATCCCCTTATCCTGGGTTTCAAACAGATGAAGAGAGACAGCACAGTGAAAGAGGGAAGAGAAGAAGTCCCCTGAGTGCTTTTATAATGCAGAAGGGCGCCTTTGGAACAAAAGGCACAGTGAAAGTGCCCAGGCACGTTGGAGAAGGAATATCTCAGGGCTGTTATGGAGCCTGGAAGGTGGACACTTAGGAAAAGGGAGGGCTCTCTGGTGATGGCAGTGGGAGTGACAGCCATGGTGACCCTAATGGGCTGTAATGCTGCCCAGAGCAGTGACTATGGGTTGGATGAATTTTCAGAGGTGGAAAAAAAATAGAGCTCAGTACCCACAGCATTTGGATTGTGGCCTCTAAGTAATAATTTCCTCAAAATCCTTGAGAATACAGGCAACCTCTTCAACCTCAGCCACAGCAACTTCTTCCTAGGAACATCGCCAAAGGCAAGGGAGGCAAGGGCAAAAATGAACTATTGGAACTTCATCAAGATCAAAAGCTTTGGGACAGCAAAGGAAACAGTCAACAAAACCAAAAGACAACCAACAGAATGGGAGAAGATATTTGCAAAGGACATATTAGATAAGGGGCTAGTATCCAAAATTTATAAAGAACTTATCAAACTTAACACCCAAAGAACAAATAATCTGATCAAGAAATGAGCAGAAGACATGAACAGACGTTTCTGCAAAGAAGACATCCAAATGGCTAACAGACACACGAGAAAGTGCTCAACATCCCTTGGCATCAGGAAAATACAAGTTAACACCCCAGTGAGATACCACCTCACACCAGTCAGTGGCTAAAATTAACAAGTCAGGAAACGACAAGTGTTGGCGAGGATTGGGAGAAAGGAACCCTCCAACACTGTTGGTGGGAATGCAAGCTGGTGTAACCACTCTGGAAAACAGGATGGAGGTTCCTCAAAAAGTTCAAAATAGAGGTACTCTCTGACCCAGCAATTGCACTACTGGGTATGACCCTAAAGATACAAATGTAGTGATCCAAAGGGGCACGTGCACCCAAGTGTTTACAGCAGCAATGTCCACAATAGCCAAACTATGGAAAGAGCCTAGATGTCCATCAACAGATGAATGGATAAAGAAGAGTGGTGTATATATATACAATGGAATACTATGCAGCCATCAAAACCCCCAAAATCTTGCCATTTGCAACAACGTGGATGGAACTAGAGGGTATTATGCTAAGTGAAATAAGTCAATCAGAGGAAGAAAATAATCATATGATCTCACTGATATGAGGGATTTGAGAGGCAGGGCAGAAGGTTGTGGGGGGTAGGGAGGAAAAAAATGAAATAAGATGGGACGGGAGAGGGAGACAAACCATAAGAGACTCTTAATCTCAGGAAACAAACTGAGGGTTGCTGGACAGGAGGCAGTTGGGAGGGTTGGGGTGGCTGGGTGATAGAAAATGGGGAGGGAATGTTCTATAGTGAGTGCTGTGAATTGTGTAAGACTGATGAATCACAGACCTGTACCCCTGAAGCAAATAATACATTATAAGTTAATAATAAAAAAAAAAAAGAATAATTCCATTTCCACCTAGAAGGAATCAGGGCTCCTTGGAGAAATGGTTGAGTCTAGATCTGAGGTAGAAAATATGTGAAATGAGCCTGGAACATCTTATTGCCAGCACAGCAAACCCATAGCTGTGAATTTTCATAGGTAGGGTCCTATCAAAGAGGCTTCCATTGGCTAAAGACAGAAAAAATGGAGTAATAAGGACAATAATGGCAATAGATCAAAATGCATCAAATATATTTAAACCCGTGAGTTAATAATAATAATACTAGAAAAACAAAACAAAACACAGCATAACACCTCTCAAGCCACCTCTAGAGGAGGTAGGAAACCCAGAGAAAGAAAATCTGACATTAAATGATGATAGAATAAATGAATTAGAATATAACCATTTGGAAAATCCCTAAGGAATTACTCTACTTGGGCAACGATGGCCAATGGCTCCCCACAAATGAGACACAACCAGATGTAATTATCGCCCTTTCCCCTGACCCCCAAAGAGACACACCACCATCAGTCCTAGATCTACCTGCCAATCTTCAGGAAATACAGGGGTCAGAGGAACATGTTAGCTGACACCATTAAGATACAACAGGCAAGACCTAGTCTGTGGGCAACTCCATAGGTTTCCACAATACAAAGGAATAAAAGAGAGGTAAGAAAATATCACCCAACCACAATGCATGAGTCTTATTTCACTCTTGGTTCCAACAAACAGTAAACATAATAAATAAATGAAACAGTCAAAAGGATGGGCCTGGATAGTTGAGGCTGTTAGGGAATCCTTAAATTCTCATCTGCAATGTAATATAATTCTACTTTTAGAAAGAATCCTTATCTTTAAGAGCTACAAATGAGAAATACATACTGAAATGATCTATCTGGGATTCACTGCAAAGGAATCTTCTGGTGGGGGCTGAGGGTCAGATGGAGGTAAACTTGAAACAAGGTTGACCGTGGACTAATCATTGTTCGAGCAGGCGATGGGTTCCCTGGGCTGTGCTACACTATTCCTTCTACTTTTGTATATGTATATTAAGAAGTTCTTGTTTTTGTCATGGTATGTAAGAACTAGATTCTGGGTGTAGGGAGCAGAAGGAACCCACAGGCTTGTTTTGTAAAATAAAGAGGCAGATTAGGGCAAACAACGGAGTGAAGGTCAGTCTACAAAAAAAGGCAACCAATGTGGCAAGCAGAGATTAATATTCTCAATATATAATGACTTCATTATAAAAATCCACAATAACAGTCTATCAAAGCCCCCAAGGAAAGTTAATCGATTAGATCAAGTGGCAATTTATATGAAGAAAAAATATGTAAATGACTCATAAATATTGCGGCAAATATTTACCCCCATGGGTTTGGCCAGAGGAAGCGGGGCACCAATGGGGCACCTGTCAGCCACACCTTCCTTCCCTCCATGTCTGCTCCCCCCACCACCCCAATCAATCAAAGGGCCGATACCAGCTCTTCTTAGGACCCCAGGGGTCAGCTCTAACTAAAAGAGCCCTCAAAACCTGCTTTCCCCCCAGAGTTGCTATTCTCTCTGGCTGAGACTGTCAACACAGATGCTTCCCAGAGCATGGAAATGTGTGACTCTAGGGTGTAGACATTCATCAGTTGGGCTGTTAATCTACGACGGAAGAGCCCAGGGAGGAGCCACATCTTCCCCAGCCATCTTCAGGGGAGCCAAGGCGGCTCACTCACCATGGCCATCCCTTTGGACCTCATGTGGCCGAAAGGTGCTCATGGCTACTCTTTTCATTCCTTTATTAATGACGGTCTTTTCAGAACCTGGATCAGGGAGTCCACGCTATTAGCCTCTAACCTGTCAAACTCGATGTGGAGGCATTTCAGCCTAGCCATGAACCCAAACACGTGAATTGTCAAAGCACCTCGCATCTGGGCAGAAACTGAGTGGAAAGTCTTGCCAAGAACTTTGCGTGCACATCGATCAAACCCATTTCAGTCCCTGTCTTAATAGATTAATCCCAAACTGTTTGGGGAGTTGGAAAGGCCCATTAGGCATTATTGATTACGAGCTCATCAAGGAAGAGATCTGTCCTATTCATACCACTGTCACTAATGAGAATCCCAACACCCTCTCCACTCTAGCCGCGGAGTCGAGCTGGCTGTTGGGTCTTAGGACAAGCATTTAGCAGTCTAATTGCTCACCGGGCCCAAAAGCTTCTTTCTCCTCGTTCACAACACACACTTAGATTTACCCTTATGCAGGAGCAGAGTGTGCAGCAAGCAGCGCAATTAGGCAGAGCTCTTCTTTCGTAAGTCTTTCTCTCCTTTGTTCATTTCTTTGTCCGTCCCCATCTCATCCCCCCACCCCCAAACATATCTCTCTCTCTCTCTCTCTCTCTCTCTCTCACACACACACACACACACACACACACACACACACACACACAGACACAGACGCCCTCCCTCCATAGTTACCTCTAACAACAGAGCAAGGTTAAGGCAGGGCTGGTGGATAAAAACAACCTTCAGAGGCAAAAGGCGGGGGTACCTCCCATCTCAGAAGCCCCAACGCCAGAGAGGAGCCCGGAGCTGGCCAGGGCGCCCCCAACCGAGAATCACCCCCCGCGGCTGCGTGTGCAACTTTGTCCAGGCTCTGACGTACCTTTAGGGCAGAGAGCCCCACAGCCCATGGTCCCGGGTTTCAGCCACAAGCATGGTACCTTCTGCCCAGAGCTCACCACTCCCTGCGATGGCCCATACCCCTCCGCTGCCAGGCCAGTTTTCAGAGGTCTGGAGGTCTGCGGAGCTATAGGATCTTTTCAACTGTTTCCTGAGGAGAACACTGCCTGCTGGATACAACTCTCGGCTCGGTGCATCAGTCGAAAACAAGTGGCTGCCTATATAATTTAATATCGTGCCACAGGAGACTCATGGACTTGCTGCAAAGCAAGCAGGATTCTGCCTCTCGCCTCTCGGCAACTGGAAATCCAGAGGGCCTGCTTGTTTGGGCTCAACCTGCCTCCACACCTCGAGCTACCCGGCGGAGCTGGGTGTGCGCAGAGGCCGGGATCTGTATTTTCTAGAGGTCGCCGCTGCGGAGAAGGGAGCCTCATCTGGGGTGATCTGGAGTTTCTTAGTCCAGCCACAGACTCCAGGTGAGAAGTCTGTCCTGGTTGGGGGGACAGCGGGGTGAACCCAGGCCACCCTGGACACAGGGTGGCCATGCTGTACCCTCAGCCTTTTCACAGTGGTGGTGGGGATCTGTCCTTTCAGGAGAGGGAACCTAAACTTGTAGTTAGATAAAGAAGGGGGGAGGGGACCTACATATTTCTTCTAGGCGTGAACTTATCATCTTAGGCAAGAGTTGAGAACAAGAAGAAAACTCTTGTGTTTGAGTCTTGGTCGCTGGGGCCCTTTGGGTTTGTTGGCCGGTTGGTCTAAAGCAAATCGCTGCTGGGGGGAGGGCAGGCCCTGGTGCTGTGCACGTGTGTCACTTACAGATGAAGCAGGAGGTGCCCCAACATTGGCACCTGGCTAAACGGATTCCTGAGATGCCGGGACCGACTCATCTGTGCCCTGGTGCAGTTCTGCAGACACACGGGGCCGGTTCCCCAGATGCTGGGTCCTGGGGGACTCGGCAGGGATGCCTGCCTCTGTGGTCGGTCCTCCAGGACCCTTGCCCTAGGGGGAGGGGACAGACTCAGCAGGGAGACAGAGAGGGTCTTACGGAGCGTCGATCCGAGGGAAAAGCCTTGGGCTGGAGGGAGGCACCACAGCCAGTCAAGCAGCGGATTTTTAACCTCCTGCTCCATCAGACGCCAAAGACCAAGGTATGGATCGTGCTGGGAGACAGTGCTGCAGCTGTGCTGAAGGATGCTCAAAGCTCAGGAGGGCCAGGGGCCTGAAAAAGGCTGCAGGTGCATTTTCCAAGGCAAGGTGATTTGTGCTCCTAAACGAAGGGAGGGAAGCTAGGCTCGAGGAAATAGCTCAGACCCCCCTTTGTGGTCCCATCTAGCAGGCTGATGGCTCCAGATGGCAGAGGACGTGTTGTCTGGGGGTCACAGGGAAAAGGAGGCTATCGGGGGTACTTTCCCTTTTGGGAAAGATCAGTCCTCTAAGGTCCTACAAACCCCTTAAAAGCTCTGGAAAGGGAAATCCTGGGATGTAATTACCATGCTACCCATAATCATTTGAAAAACGGGGACTTTTACAACCACCAGCTTTATGATTATCCTTTAAGAAGTACCATATTTAGGGCACCTGGGTGGCTTAGTGGGTTAAAGCCTCTGCCCTTGGCTCAGGTCACGATCTCTGGGTCCTGGGATCAAGCCCCGCATGGGGCTCTCTGCTCAGCGGGGAGCCTGCTTCCTCCTCTCTCTCTGCCTGCCTCTCTGCCTACTTGTGATCTCTCTATCAAATAAATAAAATCTTAAAAAAAAAAAAGCACCATATTCTTCAAAGAGCCCAAACCTAAAAGGCACAAAGTATGCAAATTTAGCTAACATTTTTGGATTCATAACGATCACGTGGCTGGCATTCAGTTGACCTCGCACATATTATCTCATTTAGTCTATGGGATGCAGAATTTGTAAAAGCAAATTTATGTCATACCTGCTGCCTAACACATCTGAGTACGTAAAAGAGAAGTCTAGAAATAGCACTGCAGGACCAGACTAAAAGGTTTTGATTCACAGCAAAGGAAATTTAATTAAAGCATGTAATGTCAATTACTGTCATTCATAATTACGTTATACCTCCCAAGAAATAATACAGATATAAAAGTCTAGAGTTACCTGCCTGTTTGATGTAAATAGGATAAAATTATCTAAGTTCTGAAAATATCCAGATAGCAGAAGAGGAAAAAAAAAAAAGATTTCTACCTAGTGTCATGTGTCATCAAACTTCATTAGGAAGGGACATGAGTATCCAGCCACAAGAGAGCCCGTCTCTCTTCTGAGAGCGGGTCATAAAAATTTTCCAAGGTGCCTGGAAATCTGGGGTTTAACATGGTCGTGATTTTTTTTTTTTTTTTTTAGCTGCTATAAATACATGCTCCTGCTCGTTTTGACAAGGCTAGGAGAGCCCAGAGTGGTAGCTCTGGACCGATCTTCACCACTTTTAGGATTTAACATGGTAATGAGGACCAGACCCTTTCGTGGGGGTGGCTTTGAATTCCAGTGGAGGGCAGAGAGCATCTGTGGGCATCTAAGACCCCGTCATCTCATTCCCTTGTCCTTCGATCACTTGTGGCAGCTCCTGAGCTAAAGAGTGGGGTTACTCCAAGGAATGAGAAAGCAGTAAGGTCCCCGCATTCTGAGGATCACAGTGCAGTGGGGGACACGGGCATTAATTTTAAAAATGTGCAAATTCATACTTACAAGGCAAGCTCCATCAAGTCCTAGTTTCTGCATATCTGAAGGGGGTATAATAAGATATCTATCCCAGGGGGTCGTGGCAAAGATGAAATGGGTCCATACATGCAAAACCCTTGGTTTAATATATATTAAGACAAATTCCATTGCTACTACTATGACTATTCTCATTACTGAGAGGCCTCGGCAGTTACCTAGCTGCATGACGTTGGGTCAGTTACCTAACTTCCTCGTGTTTCACGTCTCCTAGCCGTAAAATGGAGTAACAGTAATTCCTAACAAAAAAGATTAAATGAGTTAATATGTAGAAAATGTTTGGGAAAATGCTTGACATGTAGTAAGAGTCTGATAAATGTTAGTTGCTAATGTGTAACGTCGGCTCCTAATGTGCCTACAATCTATCACAGGATTTCTCAATAGAAGCACTACTAATGTTGTGGACTGGATAATTGTTTTTCGGGGGCAGGGGGAGGTCCTGTGCATTGTAGGGTGCTTAGTACTATCCCTGGCCTCTACCCACCAAACGCCAGGAGTATCCACCCACCCCTGCCCTAGTCATGACAATCAAAAATGTCTCAAGACATTGCCTAATGCCACGTAGGAGGAAAAACCGCCCCCACAGAGAACTACTGGTCCAGCTGGGAAGCGTAATGTACCAGCAGGAAGGGAAACAATGAAGATCTAGAGTCTCCGGTCATGAGGAAAAAAGCGACAGGAGGTCAACGAGGGAGCGTGTCCACAGAAAGCCAGTGAAGGCAGCTTAGAAGAGAGGCCATAGTGCTTCATGACCATTTTGAATCTATGTTCCTTCTGATAAACATAAAATCACTTTGAGATTTGAGATTTTAAAATAAATTAAACAGCATGACTAAACCCAAATTAAAGCAACTATAATATTACCAAGTGTAATTTTCCATTGTATACGGTTCCCTTCTTTCACCAAAATCCTGCTAGAAGCTCTTGGCTAAGTGTTACCCTACGCTGATTTAGATAAGCTGGGGAGGGAAGAAAAGGAAGGGGTCAGGGAAACGGAACCTTCAAAGTCACCCCTGATGAACTTTGGAGCAATGATCACTGACATCGGTGGAGGTGAGTCCAACTTTTAACCAAGTAGCAACAAGTGAATCTGCCTTTGAAGAGGTACAGTGTCTGGTCCACCTTGACTCCCAGCTGCTGCATCCCACCTCACCCCCATGACCGAGACCATCGGACCCTCATCGGTAACTCACTCCTGCCTCAGTGTTCAGGATCCAACTTGACCTCAGGCTGTCCTGGACCATCATTTGACCCCCAATACAGTGCTTCATTCCAATACTAAAGGCAGTCGCATTGCATTACTCAAGACCTAATGGTTGACCTTCTGCCTTGATCCCTGTCCCAGAATCTGCTTAGCACAGCACCTCAAGCCCTGCCCAAGTACCCACACCTAGAGTCAGGCTACTTGGGGCTGCCACCTGCTTTTCTGCACATCTGAGCATCATCCCTTCAAGCTCCTGCTGCTGGACTCAGTCTACCCCTTGCGAGAGGCCACCATTTCATTGTGGACCCTTCACTGATGCCGCTGTGTTGGGGTGGTGCTCAGAGATTGCTGTACCCCATGGTGGCCGGACCATATCTTCACTGTGAGCATGTGGATCTGCAATCTGAGCCCAAGACCCCGGGGTCATGACCTGAGCTGAAGGCAGACACTTAACCGACTAAGCCACCTGAGTGCCCCTCTTTCAACTTTTATCAATTTTCATAATATACATGGGGACCCACTCTCAGACTCGGCGACTGAACTCAGAGCACTCACACCACCTGTCCTCAGGCTCCTCCCTCAAATTTGCTTCTGCTGTGAAAATTCAGGTGCCAAGTACTTTCCTCGAGGTCACAGAGAAAACGAGCTGTGGAATGCCACGCTCTCAAGGGGTCTGCATATAAGTACTTAACACCGACAGCAGTCTCTGCCCCAATGACAAGGTAGTCAGACCTGGATTTCCCAGTGGAAATCAGTGTACCCCAACAGATAGGGACCTGTCTGAAGACCTTGGGGTTCAGCAGTGTGCCCTGGCCTCTGTCTTCCTGCTCGGGACGAGAGGCAACCCAGAGACTGAAGAGTTGGCCACGCACTCGCTGAACGTTCATAGGAGGAGCACAGGCACATGGGGTTTGTTATTTGTGAGTTTCACATTTGGGCAGTGAACCCTCCCCCTGCCCTGCCTCCTTTTAACAGATTAGCATTTAAGGCGTTAAAAATACCCCTAAAATAGACACTGGAGATGGTATTGGCTCCCCCCACCCAGCAGGGGTAACCAGATTGATCTTTATGTGGATGGACTTGATAAGATTTTATGGTTGAATACGCACTGCTTCATTTAAGGATTTGAGAAACACACAGAAGGAAGCTCACCACCTGTCAGAACCAGGCGCCTGGGCATTCATCGGTCACTCTCAGGACACAAGGAACAGAGACAGAGGACAGAGGGTTCTGCAGACAAAGGGAACAGCACCACACCGGAGACAGCCACCCATTCTGAATGGAGATCTATCTAAAGAAACAGCCAGCATTCACCTCCACAGAAGACCGGAGTCAGAGCCCGGCTCTGACTCTCCTCATTATTCTTGTGGAAAATCTGGCTCCATTTAGACTGTCTACACCCACAAGAACGCAGCAATCCTCCAGACGCCACAGAATACACTTTTACTATAGGAAACCGAGGAACTAGACAATTTAAACTTTTATCTGATCCTTATAATTGAACAAAACTAGCTTTCACATGACCACAATCAGTACTGCCAGAGTTTCCCTGTATTTTTTCACTGAGCACTTTAAATATACTTTAAAATGTTAACATTTTAAAATATATCTGCCCTCATCACAAAGTGAACATATTTGTTATTTTAGTGATAAAATACTTTATTTATCCTAGACTGTTATATTTAATCATCATATAATTGTTGGCAATTTGGGATGTTCTGCTGTAGGTAATATATATATTATATATATATTATGTATATATACATATATATTATACATAATATATATACATTATATATACATAATATATAATGTATATATATAATTGTGGGTGATTTGGGTTGTTTTGGTCTAGCTTAAATATATATATCTATATATTTAACTTATATATATATCTATATATTTAACTTATATTAAAACAAATATTTATTTAACTAACTAATCAATATTGTTTCCTTAGGACATAGTTCCACCAAAAGTGGACTTGTTGGATCAGGGTGGGGGATTGTTTTTGTAATCTATGTTACATATCATCACACCATTTTTTTTTTCACCACACTGTTTTCTAGGAGGACAAAGAGAACTTATAATGCCTTCTGCAATGCATGTATCCACAAAGCCCTGCCCATGTTATATTTTATAGCTTTTGTTTATTTTTGATAGTGGGATAGGTGTGATACGGTAACTCAAAGCTGTGTTAACCTGATTTACTAAAATCCCTCCCTGGGATTTGTTTGCAGTGAATGTTTCACTTGTGTGAATTGTCTGCTCCCATCTTTCACCATCTGTCCAGTAACGTCTTGATTGTGCCCTTTAGGATTTATATAAAACTCCGAAGTGTCTGGGTATTTAAGTTTTTAGCGGTTACGTTTATTGAGACGATTTTCCCAATCTGTTGCTTCTCATCTTTTAGTTTCGTTGATTTTCCTTGTACAAAAAAAAAAAGGTGTTTTCTTTTTTTAAAATGTAATTGAACCCATCAAACTCGTCACTGATAATTTCTTCAATTGCTTCAATAGTCAGAAAATTGTCTTTTCTCAACAATTGGGATAAGTATACCATTAAAAAGAAAAAAAAAACTTAGCTCTTTAAACCATCTGGCATTTGTTGTGGTATAAGGATACAGTGACCATATTTTCTGAATCAAAAATTGGAGCATGTGATCTGACAAGTGCCAGTATTCTTATGGGCAAAATGGGACAGAATATTTGAAATTGAGACTGTCCTGGGAAATTGAGGACATATGGCCCCCGTATGTACTGAGCAAGCTGTTACTTTAAAGGTGCGGTGCCCGGCCCTCCTTCCTCAGCTCCTATCAGCTCTAAGCAACAGAGATTTTTCGCCTGAGGCTCACCTGACCTGAGTCCCGAGCCCACCCTTACCAGGGCTGGCAGGATGTCAGTAGGGTCCGTTCCACCAGAAGAAACTATCCGGCGTTCGTTGTGTCTCTAATCCCTGCTGCTGTCCCCCTAGGTCCATCTCTTCATTCCTCCCCCTGCTTCTTGCCCCGGAGTGGCTGCATTAACAGGCATGCTCGCCTCTACCTTCAGCTGAAGTCAGATCCATGGGAAGGGACCCAAGAAGACCAGGAGAGAGAGAGGAACTTGGGGTATTTACTTCCTGATTCTTGCTGTGGAGTCACCATGACCCAAGGACACAGGCTCTGTCTACTGGGAGGCCCCCCCTCATTCCATTTTTCCCATCTCTGGATTTCAGTACCCACTCAGGCCTTGACAGCTCTGCTGGACCCTTCTATGGAGGAAAGGCTCTCTTAGTCCCCCCCCCCCCGCCTCCCCCCTCCGACTACAGGATGGCCCCACTGCGGACAGACCACAGGCGCTGCAACCCAGCCGCGCACACTGTCTTGCAGTCCTAAAGCTCCCGTCCTGGTTGTACCCCATCTCGGGAAGGGAAAGCGGCTCTCCCTTCCCCCAGGCCAGGGCCAAGGTCTCGGAATGCCTCAAGGTTCACCTATGCTGGCAACA
The DNA here is from genome assembly GCA_028646535.1 of Procyon lotor. Taxonomy (NCBI): domain Eukaryota; kingdom Metazoa; phylum Chordata; class Mammalia; order Carnivora; family Procyonidae; genus Procyon; species Procyon lotor. Next base: position 36,501,062 of record CM053613.1, read on the forward strand.
GCCAGTGCCTTCTTTCTTCGGGAACAACCAGAATGCCAGGGACCAACTATATCATGCCTTGGGGACACTCTGGACTGAGTGTCATTATACATAAATACAGGATCAGTCATCACAAGCACTGGCTGATAATTATTAGAGCTTCCTGTTCCTGATCCCCCACACCCTCATCTCATTTCTTCTTGGCCCTTGAACGTGGGCTCACAGTGCTATCTGGAATACCTTGCCATGCCTCCTTTTTCTGCTCACCCACCTTTAACCACAGCAGTGCTTGGTGCCATACTGCGCATTCCCCCTGACAACCTGGATTCCACTTCTGCCAAGTCCATAGCATTTGGGGGCAACACCGATATGCCCACTGCCCAGGGAAACCACGAGCACAGACAGAGAAGTCCGGGAGCAGGAAGTTCACACCTGCCCCCCTGCAGGGCCCACAGGCTGGAAGTGACAAGCCCTGCGTTCAGTTCGACAAGCATCCATGAAGCCACGCTTGGGACCATCAGATGAGGCCAAAAAGGACGAGGCTGAAAAGGACGAGGCCAATGGGAATATGATCAGAGACAGTAAACCTAGCGCAGAGACAATGGGCAAATGGTGATCCACGTGCATAAGAAGATTTGGTAAGGCTCTGAAGGAGAGGCAGGGCTCAAGCTATAACTTGAAGGTAGAGGAGAGAAGTATGTCTGGCGGCAAGATCCTTGGGACAGAAATCGGCAGCCTCGGTGACCGTGATAGTAAATCACTGTTGGTGGAGCACATGCGGGGGGGGGGGGGGGGGGGGGGGGGGGGGGGGGGGGGGGGGGGGGGGGGTGGGGAGCCAAGATTGCACTACACCTGCTCCTCTGTGACAGTTGCATCTCTGATTCCCTGGGGCCCAGAACAGGGCTGAGCAAGGGCGGTATCAATACATGCTATTTGAATAAGAAATGAACAAATGCCCTTAACCCTGTTATGGCCAAAAGCAACCCAGACCACTTGGTACAACCATCCAGTGGCTATGGAAACTGCCTTTATTTCATTGAGGGGGTATGACAGCTCCAAGGAGGATTCTTGTCCCCTCAGGTCCTCACACTCAAGCTTGGCCTCCGTTTTCTCGGGGAGCTCAACGAGGAGCTCATAAGAGCTCAGGTGGTAGGCTGCACTATTGAGAACTCTATCTGGCATAGCTATGTAGACCTGAGCATTGCGGGCTTTCTGTCTTGGGCCTGAGGCTCCTGTCCTGCACAGTGGCTGGCTCCTCTTCCCTTTTTAAAGCAGTTTCAAGCTCCTAAAACACAATGTTTCCCCCTGCATTTCCTATACCTGTCCGGGGCTCCGTGTACCTTTTCTTAAGACATTGACCATCCGCCATCCTGGGTGAGAGTCTCAACGTCTTCTTCTTCATACCAATAATACAATAATATAAATAATACAATAGCTTATGTTTGCCTGATGGTTTACAAAGATTGTGCACACGTTTTACTTAATTCTATAACTCTGCTAACTAGGGATCATGATCGCCAATTGGCACTGAGATTCAGTTGTGCTGGGTCCCCCGGCGGCAGCATCAGGCACTACCCGAGGTCTAGGACTCCTTATCTTCATCGATGGTTGCTGCCTCTTTATTTCTTCTGACTCACTCTAAAGAGCAGGATCAAGCAGAGCTGATGCCCTCCTATCTCTGTTAGTGAGCCTGTCCGTGCATCAAATAAGGACACCACTAGCCTACAAAGGCCGAGGCTCCTTCCAGCTCTGAGGCTCTCTAGGATTTGATAATCTCACAACCCTTCAACCTGCTGGCAATTTTCACAAGGTAAGCTTTCCCCCCGCGATTGCCCCCCACTTGCCCCACGCTATGCTTGATGCTCAGCTACTACTATCCGTTGTTTGAAGCTAGGCAGTGAGTTGGAGAGCTGGTGCCCATCTCCGAGTTCCTACCGTGTTCTGCAAAACGTGTGTCATGTCGCACAAGTGGAAGAGCCAACAGCAGCAGAGGAAAAAATCACCAACAGGTAACCGTTCCATTTCCCCCTGCCTCTCTCAAGGGATTGGATCTGTCACCTCTCTGAGTCACAAAAGGCTTTCAAGCTTGTTCTGATTTTCATCTACTGGAAACAGAGTTTATGTCTTGCCTTTTTCTTAAAAACTTTTTTTTTCATTCTCAAACCACAGTTTATTTCCTTCTATATGGAATTTCTTGATAATACCTCAGGACAAAAATACACATACATAATAGCTTTTTAGCTTCACGGTGCAGGATTAACCAAAACCACTCATTTCAACAAGAGCCTGGGGGCTTCCAGCCAATTACCCTCAGAATGTATTCTGTGAGATTTAGCTGGGCGGTCCTCTCATCAATTAAGTCATGGGAAAAGGCTCGGGATCACCAATGATCTCACTTGGACAGTGAGCTGCAAGGAAAAGCATTTAAAAAAAAAAAAAAAAAAAGAAGTCTTCTACCAGAGTTTGGAGGCAAGGAGCTATTTTCATTATTTTTGGCATCTGAAGAATGGCAGATGGTCTAATCTTTTACATCTCTATATTCTGAACTCTATTCCAGAGGAAAAATAAAGAACTACAATTTAGCAGAGGTCAGGAAGACAGGCTTATAACTGCAACTCCCCACCTTCACTCCCCAAGGCCAGGCCCCTGTGGACTAGGGCCATTGCCCTTTGGTTGCAAATGACAGACACCCCCACCCCCGCCTTTTATCCCCTCTTCAAGTTAATTAAAGGAGATTAAAAAAATAAATACTGTCGTAGG
>CM053613.1:36503900-36551526 GCA_028646535.1 Procyon lotor
AACTTAAGACTGCCAACAAACTAGAAGGAGTCTGGAAACGAATTCTTCCCCGGGGCCTCCAGATAAGAGGACAGTCTGGCCAATACCTTAATTTCAGTCTTGTGAGACCCTGAGCAGAGAACCCAGCCCACCCGGATTTCTGGCCTGCGGGACGTGAGACAATAAATGGGTGTGGCCCGAGGCTGCTAAATCTGTGATAATTTGTCCTGCAGGAAGAGAAAACGAATATAGAGTTTCAGACAAGTCAGTGAGAAAACAAATACAAATATGGTCAGGGCACAACAGGAAAGAGAGAAGCCCCCCAGTCAGCAAAACCTTCTCTTCCCCTTTCAAGGACACCTGGCCTCTTGGCCCTCGGCCCTCGGCTTTTCTTTCTTTCTTTTTTTTTTAAGATTTTATTTATTTATTTTGGGGAGGAGAGAGAGTGTGTGTGCACGCACAGCACGCATACACATACCCTTGGGGGAGCACGGGGAGGAGTAGATGTAGAGGGAGAGAGAATCTCAAGCGGATTCCCCGCTGAGCACATAGCCCAACTTGGGGCTCGATCTCATGACCCTGTGAGACCATGACCTGAGCCAAAAGCGAGAGTCAGATGCTTAACCAACTGAGCCTCCCAGGCACCCCAGCTCAGCTTCTCTCTTGACCTTGACTAGCTGCCGGTGCTTACACGTGAAGACGGCTGTCAGCCCCAAGCCGGACGGACCCCACATGGCCAGAACCTATCAGTAACCAAGAAAGTCACTTACGTCCTTCATTCAAATTCCTGAGGACGCAGCTGGTCACTGGTCACAGCAAGTAATAACTGAGCACCTACAGCGTACAAAGGATCGTGCGAGGCACTGTGGGGATACAACAACGAACAAGATCAACTGCTCACAGGGAGTTCACGTTCTCGTGAAGGGGCAAGGTGACGAAAGCGAGCCCACACATACGTTATGCCAGCAAGGATAGGTTAGGAAGGAAAACAGAGCAGGGCAACGGGATAAAGGGAAACAGGAAGTGCTGTCTATAAACAGGTGGTAAGGCCTGGACAGAAGGGGGGCATTTGCACGGAAATTTGAGTGAAGGAGCAGGATATGCAAACACATGGCAGAGGAACATTCGAGAAGAGGAAACAGAAAATGAAAAGACTATGGGGTGGAAACGGACTCGGCATGTGTAAACAGCAAGGAGGCCTGTGGAGCTGGCATGGAGGAAGCAAGGGGAAATGACAGGAAATGAGGCAGGAGAGACGACATGGGCCAGCACAAGTAGAGCTGTGATACGGACCTTGGAAAACCACTAGAGTGGATGGGGACTGGCTGCTCTCGGGTCAGAAACCCAAACGACGTCTAAAGCATGGCCTCCCAGGCCCGCTCCTTCAGCTGGGCTTCTGGAAACTGCCATCCCCAAAGAAGGCAAGTCAGGTAAACAAGGACTTCACGCTCCCAGTACAGCTAGGACCTACCCTGGTTAATCCTATCGTGTTTCAACTACTTCCTATAGGGGAAGGCTGAGGACCAAATCCCCGGGCAGCAATGGTAAATACAGTGAAGTCCGTGTGGAAGGCTGCTCTTGACACAGAGCCCTGGGCCCTCCTTCCCTCTCTCCCGCCATGTAGTTCTGAGGAAGAATGAGCAGAGTGGTCCCATTCCCCACTCATCCTTATGTCCCGGAGAGGAGACTGCACGAGGGCACGTTCAGCTCAGACATCAGCAGTTACCATTCGTCGAGTCCCCCTGGGACCAGAACCAGTGGCCGCACCTGTCCACCCTCTGTCCTAAACACAGTCTGACCCACACGGCCCCTCCGTTTCCTTGGTCGTGAGGCCCTCCCGGAGACAGGAGCCGCTCCAGCTCCACAGCGCCCACCCCGGCTGCATTCTTCCTCAACCGTCCTGTGAATGGTCTGGCCCAATCCCTGACCTCAAACTGCCCCTTCTCTCCCTCTTCTTCCTGTCCTGGGCGACGTTTTCCTAGAACAGATCCTACAAACAATCGTGGGGAACCAGCCTCCTGACGCTGTGCGAGGCAGGATGGATTCAAGCTCTGAGTTCGAAATCTGATTCTGCCACTGACTGGCTGCCTTCCTTGGGGCAAATAACCCCGTCTTCTGAGCCTCTTCTACAAAATGGAGCTGCCTACCCTGAAAGGGTTTTCAGGGGCCAGGGATAGCAGAGGGCAAGTCCGTAGCACGCAGCGGGACCCGGAGTAGGCCCTTAGTGGACACCTGTGGAACAGGTGAATGAATTCCTAAATGAGAACGTTTCAAGTGTCTCTGACGATTGGATGTCGAGAGGAAAGGGGACGAATGCTCCAGCAGAAGTACAAGGTCAGAGAGTGAATGGGAAGCAGAGACCATGCTGCTGTCCTCTCCTCCTTTCTCCCCTTGGCCTTCCCAGCACGCGTTCCCCACCTAGGCTGCCCAAATCCAGTTCTGAGCTTCAACTGCCAAGTCTGCTCCACACGCTCTACTCACAACCAGATGAATGAATGGTCTCCTCCTTCCTGAAGGATCTTGAATGCCGGGCATGGCCCTGGTGCTCCTTTATCTATAAAATACACCCACCGTGCTCTACATCTGCCACCCGAGATGACTCTCAATTCCACTCAATTCATGAGAGAGAACCTTCACTGAGCACCTACTGTATGCAAGGCGATGTGGACAGAGACATGAAAAGGCCATGGTTTCCACACAGAGCGCATATTCTAGCGGGGGAGCCCACCAAGATGGCCGGTTCGTGCGGTGGCATGATGACAGCAATATGTAGCACGGGCAGTGGCAGCCTGAGGGCTGATTAGTCTCTGGTGAGGCCCGGGGGTGTGGGGGGAGATTGGGGAGAGAAGGCTTCTTGGAGGGAAGGGCCCAGGAGTTGAGCTTTGAGAATGTATAGGCTCATGCCTGACAGAGGAGGGGAGAGGACATCTTTCCTCTACCTCACGTCTTCCTTCCCAGGGACCTTTTACCTTTCTTATTCCTCTAGAAGAGTGTTCATCAAGCAATCTGAAGAAAATCACCAGTTTTTTTTTTTTTTCCCAATTTCCACATCATTGCAGACTGATATTTTGCAATATATGATAAATTACCAGGAAATGTTGAAATAGCAAAGCACACACAAATACAAGCACATTGACTGCATGCTCAGACGCTGCGGCTGCAATGTCAAATTTCTATGGAGGTTTTTGTGGTGGTGATGGCAGCACGACGGTGGGAATACGCTTAACGCCACTAAATGATGCACTTAAAAAATGGCCAAAACGGCAAGATTTACGTTCTATTTTACCACACAAATAAGTTTCGCTTTCATTTTCATAACATCCCAGCGGAAACTTTGGAGTCACTTTTATTTTATTTATTTATTTATTTTTTGCTTTCAATGGTGTGAAACTATGATTTCTAAAGAGAAATATATATTTGGTCTTCATCCCCCATCTCTGGCACAGAGCTCCTAAACCCTTGGAATTTCCTACAGGATAAGAGCAAAGTTCTGATAGCATAACAAGCCCCTACCCTTTTTTTTTTTAGATTTTATTTATTTGACAAAGAGAGAGAGATCACAAGTAGGCAGAAAGAGAGGGGTAGGCAGGCTCCCTGCTGAGCAGAGAGCCCGACATGGAGGACATGGAGCTCAATCCCAGGACCCTGAGATCATGACCTGAGCCGAAGGCAGAGGCTTTAACCCACTGAGCCACCCAGGTGGTAACAAGCCCCTTTCAACCACACCTGAATTGATTAATATAGGGACTTTTGGAAAGCCCCCGAGGAGGGGGGCTGGTTGCCAGGGGAACCAATCTGGTTAGAGGTTGGCACTTAACACCCCTCCCCCGCCCCCCCCGCCATGACCTCTGGCAGTGGGGAAGGACTGGAGGTTGAATCAATCACCAGTGGTCAATGATTGAATCAATCGTGCCTATGTAATAAAACCTCCAAAAGCCTCTCCCCCCCCGCCGCCCTCAAAAGGACAGGGTTCAGAGAGCTTCTGGTTGGTAAATGCAGGGAGGCATTGGGAGGGTGGTATGCCCAGGGAGGGCATGGAAGCTCTCGGCTCCTTCCCCCACACCTCGCCCTATGCCCCTCTTTCATCTGGCTGGCCCTGGGCTGTATTCTTTCCCTTTTTTCTTAAGATTTTATTTATTTGAGAGAGAGAGCACAAGCAGGGGGCGGGAGTGGCAGAGGCAGAGGGAGAAGCAGACTCCCCCCTGAGCAGGGAACCTGACACGGGGCTCGATCCCAGGACCCTGGGATCATGACCTGAGCCGGAAGCAGCCTCTTAACCGACTGAGCCACCCAGGTGCCCCTGGGGTTACATTCTTAATAAACCAGTAATCTAGTAAGTAAACTGTTTTTCTGATTTCTGTGAGCCATCCTAACAATTAATTGAACTGGAGGAAGGGATTGTGGGAGCCTTCAATCCTCAGTCGGACAGTCAGAAACACGGGTGGCATCTAAAGTAGGGGTGGAGGGTGGGGAAAAGTCTTGTAGGGCTGAGCTTTTAACCTACAGGATCTCTAGGTGAATAGCATTATAACTGAGCTATATTGTAGGATGTCTGGTCAGTGTCCACTAAGAATATGAAAATTATCACTAATACTTTTAATCATTTTTTTTTAAGAGAGTTTGCATTTCCATCTTTTCCTTCCCAACCTAACCCTGTGTGTCTTCAAACCAGGTTCCGGTTCCCTCAGCCGTCTGTCCAATGCCTCCCTGGTTCCATCCTTCCAATCAAAAATGTCTTCTATTTGGAGAAACAAAAGCTAAACGAATCTTCCGAAAACACTCTTTCATCATATTCTTGCTCAAAAATATTCAGTGGCTCCCTGGGGCCTCTGACATCAATTTTAATTCTCCCACCTAAGTTCAGCAGAAGCCTCTGACTAGATCACTCATTACTTGCTTTGTGCTAACATGACGTCTCTGTTCCAGGCAGTCAAAGATTCTCCCAGGTCCCCTGTCGCGTCTACTCTGGCCCACACTCATCTCTCCATCTTCGGCACTCCTGCCACCCACCATCAGTGAAACCTGGGCAAGAGATGGTTGCTGAACACATATTGGAAGGCAGCGGGTTTTAGCTGCATGGTGTGAGGTTTCAATCAGTCTGAGAGCAGGGACTACTTCTGCTCCTGCTCTCCATTGACTCCTGAGCCTACTGTCATAAAGGGGGTGATTAAGTGATTTTTGAGGGGCTGCTGGTTTTGTCAGGTTGATGGTTAGCCTGGGAGAATATGCCCCTATCGGCTCAATCGTCCCACCGAACCGAGTCTAGCAAATAACAACATCTTCCTAAGACGGGTGATTTCCCTAACCCTGGGAAGAGGAAGGTAGTTATTATCTGCTTTGCCGAGGAAAACGCGGGCGGGGGTACGGCCAGGAGAGAAGTCAGCTGCCCAAGGTCACACAAGTGGTAAGAGGAGAGCAAGGTCAGGAATAGAATGTCGAGGTCCAAACTCCACGTGTCTCCACGACACACGCCAACTTTGGGAATGACAACTCCTCTCCAGGTTGTAGGTGTGTTCCACCATTGTCCCTGATGGCCTGTGAGACTGCGAACACCCAACACGGTGGCTCACCCCCTCTGCTGACGCCACGGGCTTGCCCACCCAGAACCCACGGGCCCTGACCTGCTCTTACCGCCCAAATGAACACTTTTCAGTCCTGGGCCTCGTGCCCATCATCTCAGAAGCAGACTGCTAGGCACTAGTCAGTCATTTGGGTATTTCGTTTCCCATCTGTGTGTAATGAGAAGGCTCTTTTTGGAAGTGGCCTTTGTAGGATCCAGCCTCTTCATTTCTTCCCATGTTGCAGGATGAGGAGCTTGGCTTGAGTGGGGGAAGGGCAGAGGACGGGAACTAAGGGAATAACCCTTTTTGGGGAAGCAGAAAGAAAAGAGAGAGCCGGTGGGGAGAATGGAACAAGGATTCCGAGAGCAGGGAGGCGTGGGAGACACCTGTCACAGCCCAGGAAGAAAGGCTCAAACACTCCAAGTGTGGACAGTTGGAGAGAGACCCTGCGAGACGATGAAAGAAAATAGGGAAATTGGAGGGTCGCAGGTAGCCTTCGACACAGAGATTTCGACGGCAGCAGAAGCCAGAGTGCAGTGTGATGCATTTGGGGAAACAAACAAACAAAAAAGCAGCCCCTCTGATGGGTTTTCCCAACATTGGATGAAGAAGGGAAGAGAAGTAGCCGACTGACTGAGGAGCAGGGCCGGGGGTGGCACGGAGGGCTGGGGTAACGTTAGAAGCCGGGGGCTTGTCCCTAGTTATTTAGACAGATTAAGTGATTATCCCCAGCAGCTCTTAGCAGGCCCTCGGCAGGCTCAGGATAAAGGCCGTGTGAATTGATTGAGGCTGGGGATTGCTCAGTTGGAGGAGAGAAAGAACAAGCCGAGTGGGGGCGGGGGGAGGGAGGATGCTAGAGAATGTGGCTAGAATCATCCGAGTCATCCACTACCCACCAGGCTGGGGTGGGAGGGGACCGAGGGTCTAGGAGAGCAGAGGGTCAGGAGCTAGAAGTCCTTCCTCGAATGACAGGGCGGTGGCAGCAGTGACATGGAAGGCTGCCATCAGAAAAGGAAGTTCAGAGGGCAAGTGTTGGAGATTCCAGACAGGAGCCTGGTGGCAAAGTCACGCGCGGGAGTGGACAGTACGGTCGTGGGAGCAGAGAAGACAGAGGAACTACATGGCTGGGGAACAGACCAGTGGGGGACTACTGAGTTCACCAGGGAGGAAGGAAGGAATGTGTGACAACGCCACCTCGTGTGCCCAAGTCCTCGGTGAGTGCAACGCAGTCCCCAGGACTTTGTAACCAATGGGGTGGGCTAACCAGGCACCTCTGCTTAAAGGGAGGAGAGGTTTCCAAGGGGCCCTGGAGGACGGTGAACTGCAAGTGTGCATGGAAAACCAGAGAAGCCTGGGAAGAAGGCCGTGTCCCGGAGACAGGCCGGGGTTTCCAGGGAAAGCGTGTGAGGAATGGGCTGAGCTGTGACTTTGGGGGGTTTCTTGACAGTAGAGTCGGGACTCCAGGGGGAGAGCCTGGTGGAGGAGATGAGTAGAAGGGCCTGGCAGGAGAAAGGGGCAGCTGAGCCGGATGGGAATGAAAAGAGAGAAAATACAAACGAGCAGAGGAGTGGGCCCCGTCTTGTGTCGGGCCCCACATAAAGGGAACGCAAGCCAGTAGGCCACTCTGAGAAGTGGCGTCCATTTTCCAGAGGCCCCTTGCTCCTCGCCTGGCTAATTCCGGCCCTCACTGCCTTTGGGCCTGCAAGCAGATGCCCCATCACATGACTGGGTTCCGGCAAGTGCCACAGTGAAGGGTGACAGGCAGAAGTCAGCGTAGGCCCAGCCATAGTGCACAGACCTGAGGTACGGGGAGAGCGGGCAGTGAGCAAGAAGAAACGGACTTCGTTAAACCTAGTTTGTTACTTTGGTTGGAGAATATTCCTCTAAGGGCTTAAAAAGGCATAAGTGCCTTTATAATCCCAAAAAGCATGCCGTAAAGGAAAGCGCAGGCCTGTCCCCCACAAGCTCCCTCTCTGTGCCGGGCCCATTCTGGGTAGCCCGCTCGTGTGCAAAGCTCACAAATACGTTCTCGGAACAACGAGGGCCTCATTCTAATTAATCTGGCCCAGCCCGCAGCTGAGATAGCAATCAAAGCAACGGGAATGCAGAATTTATCCGCGCTCCCCAGGCCGCAAAGTGCCCGTCACTTCTCTCCTGCAGGGAACGCAGGGCTGCAAAAGGCCCCCATGGCATCGTGCTGGCCTTGCCCCCCGCCTTTCAAAACAGGATGGAAAAACTGCTTCCGCGGTCTGATATTTTCACTGGAGGGCACTTGGAAAAATCAGAATTTGAGGGCAGCCGGCACACGAGTCTCGTGGCCAAGCGTGGCTTTACGGAAACCATAGAGCTGAGGGCTGACGGTGCTCAGAGCCGCACACCATCGAGGTAAGGCAAGCTAGCTTTCGGCCCGGCTCCCATTTCTCTCTTTATTTTTATCTGCGGGATCAGGAGTGTTGGAGAGAAAAGAGGAGGCCTGGTAACAACAGCTTCCCCGTCATTCTTGGTTACTTACATCTGTGGTCAATTTTCCACACTTTATTCCATAAAAGGTAAACGAGGCACGGTGCTTGCAACACGATAATCTAAACAATATGAACCATGTTACTGTTCAAGACCATCTGGTTGATCACGCTTAGCCCCAGACTTTTAACTCCTTGAGGTAAGAAAGATGCCAAGCCCGGGGTGGCCAGGCCCTCCTCCGGTCTTTTCCTCCAGAATCTTTTCCTCCCTCCTCAAGTCAATTAAAACAAGGATCTCCATGGTCTCTGCCAGCCCTAATAATATTCTAGGCTGGCTGCCGGTGAAACTCTATGTGCTTTGTGAATGAGCAACTCGCAAAAGGCTTCTACCAAATGCCTCTTCTCCTCTTTCTCTTTAAAAGGAAACATTAAAAGCTTTAAAAAAAAAAAAAAAGCCTTACGCACAACCCGAACTAAAACATTCTCAAGTGCTGGGATTGTTTCTTTCATTTCTGACTCTCCTACTTAAAGCCGTGGGATCATTTACATAATTTTAATTTTAAAAAGCAACTGACATCAGTGAAGACACAGTGAAGCCCATGCTTTGCTTTTATTTGGGCTTACACATTTTTTGGCCATCTGTTATTCAAGAAAGTTGCAAACTCAAATAAGAGATGGGAAAAAAACTGGAAATCAGATGGTGTTTTTCATCCGTTGGGTGGGGAGCTAATGATAAGAGATTCCGGGAAAGTTTCAAGTGGGTAAGGTCATCACAAAAATGAGACTTGGCCTCCCTCGTAAGGTGCAGCTTTTCCACCTGCAGAAGGAATTCAGCATTTGACCCAGAGGTTCAAGGGCATTTTATTCTTCAAGTGGGTCATTAAGAACTCTGGCTTTTCCTAGCAACCTCGAAGTGAGTTAAAATCATCAAAACAATTCACCTTTTAATATTTTAAACCCTGCCTTGCCATATTCCAGCAGGGAAGCACCTTCCCACATCGCGACTACCACAGAGCCCTCATTTCTGACCACGATCTCCTTTGTGTGCAGCCACAGATCAGACCTAAGCAGTCAGTTTTCTGGAAGAAGGTTTTCAGAGGTCAGGGGAGAAGACAAGCTCCAACACAAGGGCTACGCCAGGCTTCAACAAGAAGGTCTAAAACCAACAGCGCTCGAACCACTACGAATTCTCTCTTCGAACAACCTTCTGGAAGATCGTGATATGAACAGAAGACAACAAAGCCCAAGGGATGGCCAGTTGGCAAAACATACACGGGATAGAAGGTAGCTCTTGGTGCGTCAAACCACTTTCCAACTCATGGCCAGGATGAAGCCATCGTGTTATTTTTTTGCTTTGTTCTGTTGATCTGTGTAACCATCCGCAACAGCCCACCTTCCTCCCCCATCCACCTGGCAGGCCGGCGCCTCCGGAGGCAGGGGGCTGAGCTGAAGGAGTTAACAGTCAGCCGGACAGCACTTGGGAAACAAGGCTTCATATCCCATGATCATAAATCTCTTTCAAGGCAAGTTGGAATCGGGACTCGAGTCTACAACAGCTCCTAAAATTCAGCATTCATCTTCAATTAGATCAAATGACATTCACATCTATTTATACTCTCTTCATTTCCCCACACATTTATCTCATGAAATGACAACTGGAAAACACTTCTGTCCTAAACATGCATATTATTAAAAAAAAAAAAAAGAGTTCCTGAACTGAGGTTGAATAATTAGTCGATAGGCCTCTTATTGGAATTCACTTCTAATATAAATTCTTACACATCTGTGAGCAATGTTTTTAAAGCAACAGGCAAGAAGGAAAATGAGGAAAAATACAAAAACCAAAAAACAACCCACGATCTAATTACTTGACTTCAGTAGTAATTCCACAAACCAAGGCAAAGTAGGAAACATTTCATGGCAGCGCAAAAATGATTCTATGATTGGATATTGATCCCAGTACGGTTCCTTCGCAGAATCCTTTCCCTTCCGACTCTTTTATGATTTTGGACAAAAGGCAGGAAACCCTGATGCAAACTAGTCCCCAGACCTCTATGAGGGTCAGAACTATAACCGAAACAGGGTAAGTTGGGAATTCCCAACAACTAATTCCCAACTAGGTTGGGATGAGCACTCGGGTTTGGAACCCACACCAGAAGAGGAGGAAAAGTCCTCCTCTTAAGATCCCCATGCCCGGAATCTGGCCTCAAGATTAGACACAGGCAAGTGAGGCACTATGACTGAGCGCTGATGGCAGAGAGAGAGTCACGAGAGTCAGGGAGGTCAGGAGAGGGTGAGGTGGGGCACGGGGTGGCACGCAGTGTGGGGACACAGGCGGTGAGGGCTAGGCGGGCAGAGAGTCAACGTTTGGGAAGCCTAACGGGTGGTAAGGCCCTGGTGGGTGGCGCTGGGGGCCGTGCTGGTGCACGTGAGAGCACCCTGCCTTTTAAAGGCACTGGGATTGGGGGGGGCACCTAAGTGAAGCTACCTGCGAGCCCATCTTGGGCTGGCGCGATCAGAATCATTGGATTCTGGAAACGCTCGCTGGATTCCAAACTGCTAAATTCTTCTCTATTAAAAACAAAATGGGTCCCACGGCCAGGAGGTAGGCCTCGGGCCTCTGGCTGGGATCTGGAGGTGGGGGCTGAGCACACAGGGTGTTCTGCAGCTCAGACCCTGTGACTGGGAGGATGCAGGCAGGGGCACGGCCCAAATACTTAACAAAGGGCAGAATCCCGGGTGCTGTCCTCTCCAATGCGGGCGCAGGTTTGGAGGCACCTGCTATACCAGGACTTGGGAGTGGGGGGAGGGGCAGCAGGGCCTGGGGAGGGGCGGGTGCAGGAGGCTGGGGAGCACTGGTGCAGATGGGAGATCAGCTATTTACCAACCGGAGCAAAAATGAACTTCCGCCAGTCAGCCTGGCGAGTGGGGCAGACAGGTTATCCCGCCTCCCACTCGGCCGCTTTTCCACATCTGTGTGAAAGGGATGTTGCTTAAGAATTGAAAATAAGGCCGAGGGTGGAGCCAGGGGGAGCTTGTTTTTGTCAAATTTCTCAATAAAAGTTTGCTTTGCCCATAAAAGTTCGCGTTCGTGATAGCTAGCAGGAATTGTGCCTCTTTGTTCCTGGGACGCGGTTGAGGGCGGAGAAGGTCGTGAACTTCTCCAACCCGTCAGGCAGGTTTGGGTTTCTTTGGGGAGGCAGGTCAGGAGGGAGCTTTTGAAGAACCCCAGGGGGGTGGGGGCACTGGCCCGAGTGCTCCGTTTGTAACTTTCCTGGGTCACAGACACACAGACCCTCCCTTCTTGTTTTGGTCTTGCAAGAAATACCAGGGAAAGGAGGGTGAAATGTGCCGTTCTGGGGAATACAAGGAAGTCACGAGAAGGGGGAGTCATGCGGCTCAGCTGAGGCCTCGGAGTCCTCCCTGCAGCCTGCGCGCAGGCAGAGCCAGGAAGGAAAGGTAGCCCTGTGGGAGGTTTTCTGCAGGAGGCAGCCTGGGCCACTGAGCCCTGAGCGTCTGGGAGGGGCAAGGAGGAGACCCTCACCCTCAGTGGGAAGGGTGGCAACGGTCTGTTAGAGCCGGCTCCTACCAGCTCCCCGTGATTAAATTGTTAAGAATTCATGGGGCTGGTTGTTAAAAACAGCCGTGACTAAAATTTACAACATAAACTTATCATTAAATACATTATGCTTAAAGGCAGAAGTAATAAATACTCCGACTCATCCCTTATTTTATCCGCGCCCTTGAGATTATTTGCATTTAGTCTCCATATGGGAGAGATACCACATAAGGATGTGCTATTGTGTATTTCTCTCCAATTCCACGTTCAAGGATCTCACAAAATTGGCCACCGTGGGGGTATGCGTGTCTTGGAAATCAGCAAACATCACAAGTCAGGGCTTGATTTCTTGTTTTGTGGATTATCTAGAGTTAAGAAAGTGATGGAAGAAATGTCAATAACGCCGATTAAACTGAAAAGTGAGTCACATCTGGAGTCATTAGATTTTGAATAGTGTTCTTTTAAAAAAAGAAAAAAAAAGGAAAATGCCCTCCTAGTATTCGAAAACTCTTATCTGATTCAGCAAAGATGTTCGTGTCATTGGTGAATGAGTAAGTTCTGACATAATGCTGAAGCGGGAAGAGGTTCCAGTTTAATGAATATGCACAAGGGTGAAAAAGAGTTTAGCAGATCACATTATCAGATTTAATAACAATGAGATGGATTGGGAAAGAGTTAGTGGATAGGGAGGAAATTCTACTGAAATGGTTGAATGGCACCCACAAGTCAGCTGTGGATATAAGAGCTCAACAAAAACATCCTGTGGCAACCAACTGGCTTATGGAGTTTACAAGGAAGTATTGGACATATTATTATTTGTGAATTTTGCGCTACAGATCCTCTATATCAGAAAAATTTCCATTTATATATGCATTTACACACACACTTCTTTTCCTGGAGAGCCGATTGTTAAACATTTCCCAGCCCCCAACTGAATGCGAACACCTCCCCCCAACTTGGGGAGAGGTTTTATCCTCTCCATTCCAGCTCTCACCGGGTTAGAGGGTTTGCACTCTTCCCAGACTCTGAATGTGATTCTGGATTAATACAGGTCACACTCTCCCTACCAACCCACATAATTTACTCCTCCCCCAAATTCCTGAAGCTCCCTCTGTTTTTTAATTCACGTGGCACTTTGCAAATGCTAACCTCCCCACTGGCTTTTCAATTTACAACATTGTTTATTTATGCCTCCTCTCGTTTTAGGACAAAGGTGAGTCTCAGAGGCTTTTTCCATGCCTTCTAAAGGTCCCTGCAGGGCCTCGGTGCTCAGAAATGTATTCATTCACTTAGTCGGTTGGTCAACATACGCTCATGGACTCTGACCACTGCGCTAGACACTTGGTCAAGCCAGCGATCTGGACGCACGTGAACAACTCGCCTGTCCTCAAGGATCTCACAGCCTCCTGATGACAACGGAAATGGTTATGTGAGGGTGGCCAGGCTTCGCTGAGGACCAAATATGCACCTGGCGCCGTATCTAGGACTTGGCATATCAGGTCTGGACATACCATGTTTGTGGACACGTGGCGAACTAGCCAAAGAAGTGAACTTGAGACTGGACCGTGGTCATCACAGCTCCTGGGACCCCGCTCTGCCCTGGCTTAGTCACGTCAAAGGTCCACGAGCGAGTGACTGGCTAGTATGGGCATCTAGTTATCCATCCCCTCGGTTTCTTTTCTTCCTCCTACTCACCTTACTAACCTTCCTACTTTCCTTCCTTCCTTATGAGGGACTCTCTATGGAAAAGGAAACTGGGGGGACTTGAACCTGGTTTACGTAAGCAAGACTGCTTTCCTAAGACCTATAACTGGGCCGGGCCTGATGCCACGGCCTGAGACTCCACCCGTGCTCACGTCTCTGCTCACCTTCCTTGCCGCTCTGCAGATTTCCCAGTGCCCTCACAGAGAGCCCTTGGTGCCACTGCAGAGGCCGCTCGCCCACTACAGGAGGTCACATAGGCGGGTCGTGATCCCTGGCCTAGGTCTTCCACGTCTGGGGAGACTTGTCCCAGGAGGGAGGGAGGGCTGAAGAAGGCAGGCATGAGATGAGGATGGCAGTCACACTCGGCTACCCTCTCTCCCCTCATCACTCTTCGAGCATCTGGGGCACGTTGTGCCGAGACTGCACCTGGCCCTGGTCCCTGGGAACCAGCGTCAGGTCAGGTCCCCCTCCCATCTCTAGGGGTAACCTGATGGGGTTGTACTCCTCACCCCTGCCATTCACCTCTCCTCAAGGGAAGACAGTTCGCAACATGGCGGCTATACTGGAGGTTTTCCCCGGAAACCTTCCAAGCCCAGGTCACCCGAAGGTGCCTCACGCTCACTTCCTTCGGCCACCACAGTTTCTAGAGAATTCTTATGCCTTCATGCTCCAAAAGTTGCTTGTTGAAAATGTGTCCATGGGGTAGAAACCACTTCTAAAGCAGATTAAACTCTTCCCTGCTCTCTTCAACAGAAAAGGCTGCACAGGACGTAACCTTTGCTCCCAGAGCTGCGAGGCCATCCCGTCCCGCTGGTAATTATTGATTTGGGCTAAAACGATCATGTGTTCATGGTGGCAGTTTCATTTTTCTATTTTGGGGAGGGATTTGAACAGGGTCAGGAGGACTGGTCAGGCCTCAGCAGGCAGGGAGAGGAGGGGAGGAGAGGAAGAGAGTGGGCACCAGGTCTCACGTCTGATTCCACAACACTCAATCGTGAGCCGACTTCATTACCTATTTACTCGCTAGTTACCTATTTCGGCTTGGTTGGCTAGCTTGGCAAGGAGTGATAAATGATATTCCATACAAACGACACATTTCTTTTAGAATAATTGCATTTCTTTTCTCAGTTATTTTCTTTCCACTGTATCCATGAAGGGAAAATCTTGTTTTATTAGTCTGATTTGCCCTTCATTTCTGATCCCATTTTTATTTCCTTTTCATGCTGTGCTTTTGCTGATTACTTTCTTTTCTAAATTCCAAATTCTTTAAAATGAGACTTTAAAGACTTTTTTAAAATGTCTATGTAAATCACACCTATTTATTCCTATGTATCAAGTTCCCTTTCTCTCTCTTTGCCCCACCCCAGAATATTGGTTTCTCTCCAATTCCAGAAACCCCCCTGGTCTAAGCTATGACCTCCCACCTGCACTGCCGAAGGAGATCCCAAATTTATCAGCATGCTCCTACGCTGCCCAACTCCACAAGCCACACCGTGGCCAAGTGATGTGGTGGCAAGGCCGCACAGTGGTCCGAGCTTGGGCTCTGGAGGCTCAAGACAACCTGGTTATATACAGGCCCCTTTACAAATTTACTTGTGACTCTAGGCTAGTCGTTTAACATCTCTGGGCCTTGGTCTCCTCAACTGGAAAGATTCTCTGTGTTAAATAAGACAACATGTATTTTGCCTGGGGCAATACTAGGCACATATATTGGCTTAGAAAATTCTCTTAAAATGTGCATCGGATTACTTAAAGCCGGGTAAAAATTCAAATGCCCAATCCAGCACCATAAGGGCATTTTGGATCTGGACCTGCCTCAACCCATGTCAATCCCCCCCAACTTCTTTACCACACTCTACTCACACATTGGTCTTTGGTTGTTTCTCAAACCCACAGAGCTCTTTCACACCTCAGGGCCTTTGACGTGCTCTGCCCTCTACCTGGCTTTCTTCATTCATATGACTGTAATGTAACCCATCCTTCAGCTCTCACCTGAAATGTCATTTCCTAATCTGACTAAGGCCCTGCCCAGCCAGCTAAACTAATTCCATCCACATCCTTCTCTTTCCTTTGTAGCAATTTAGCACAGTTTCTTATGACATCTTTATTAGGTGGCTTACTTAATACTCATCTCCCTTACTGGACTGTGGACACCATGAAGTTAGAGGCCATGTTTATTTTGCTCGACCCTGTATCTCCCCCGTGTGGCACATGGGAGGGCGGAACTCAGCAGTTACCTGTTGAGTAAGTGGGACCGAGTGGCCCAATTCAATCAGGAAAATGAGTATGGTCCTTTACGGAAACTCTTTTGCCTGTTTCTCCAAATAGGTTATACTAGTTTACAAAAGTTACTAAAACCTGCCCATGGCCAGAGATTTTGCTGGTTTTCCTGGTAACAGAGTAAGAATCGCTAATGCATCAAGACACTGACTCAGTAAGTATCTCTGAATGTCTGCCACACGCTTAGCATGATATACTGGCCTGTGTCTGCTAAACAAAAGAGAGACCTGAAATCTACCTTCACTCCTATCCCTACAGGGACCCTAGACACAGGAGAGGTACATAATAACACAGAAGGTAGCTAGATGATACGACAAGGCTATGAATAGTTATTTGCCAAAAAGAATGACACACTCAAGGAGTACATTAAGATGAGCTCAGAAAGAAATCACTCAAAAAATCACAAAGACAGGAACTTTGGGGAGGTTTCCTCAAGGTGAATGGGAGGCGAACAGGAAAGGGCATTCTCTGCAGGAGACACTGGTAGTTGGGATGAGGGAACATGGTCACCGTACTGAGGCTGGGGCGTGTGTGAGAGGACGGATCCAGTGGTTCGAGCTGGGGAGTACAATGGGGGGGGGAGCCTGAGGGGTGGCAGACAGCCTTGAAGAATCCCATGAAGAAGGGATGGGAAAAGCTGCATTTTTTTCAGTGGCCAATATCACGTTCATCTTGCCATACAGCATTTCGCGTGCTTCACAGGGGAGGCTTACATTCGACGGTGCTTACTGAACTAATTATGTTGAATAAAAAAATCAAAAAGTTCTGTCCCCCTCCAAACACTTCTGAAAGAAGCCCCTAGTGGGTTCTCCAGTGAACTTCCATAAATGTTCAAATATCAGTTACATAAAAGGTTTCAAAATACAGACAAAATTGTATATTATATGAGTCACATTGGGGAGTAAATAAGATCTTGATCTAAAACACCTGAAGACAACACTTAGTGGGAGAGAATGCTAGGACTACCTTATACAAGACTACAGTTTAATAAACCATAAATAATTTCCTATAGACAAATGGGAAATGTTTGAAAAATAAACAAGCATGAGCCATTTTACAAAGACAGAACCAGCACTAGATTGGGGAACTTATTACGGCAGTTCAACACTTTCACGTAAAAAAAAAAATCCATTTTTAAATCTAAGAATTATTTTGGTGGATGCTGAGAAAACCATCATTATATTCAATGTTAATTATTTTTAAGAAGTCTTCAAAATAGGAAGAGGAGATAGATACCTTAAGACAAGGTCACAGATTTACATCTGAGTTTTAATATTATTTTTTTAAAAAGATTTATTTATTTGAGAGAGAGCGCGCACACAAGCAGACAGGGCAGAGGGAGAGGGAGAAAGAGAATCCTCAAACAGAGTCTGCACCAAGCACTGAGCCTGACATGGGGCTCAATCTCACGACCCTGAGATCACGACCTGAGCCAAAACCAAGAGTTGGACACTTAACTGACTACACCACCCAGGTGGAAAATCCCAGGTGGATTTTCATGTGGAAATCATAGATTAGTGCTATACCTTAACACTTTGTGCAATGATGGATATTTATTTGTGCTGTCCTGTGCACGTGTGTCTACTGCACACTCAGATGTGGCTAATGTGACAGAGGAACTGAATTTCTTACTTTATTTGACTTTTAATCTATTTAAATTTAAATGGCCATGAGCAGCCAGTAGCTGCAAACACAGGCAGAAGCCTAAGATGCCCTTCTCAGCACACCCATTGGAGGTAATATTAGAAAATATTGCAAGACAAGATGGAAAAGAACTGGAGAATAAATATAGGGAAGGCAGAATAAGAAATATCTCATTTTTGCAGGTGATATGATAGAGCAAACAGAAAATGCAGGATCAAGCTAATGCATACCACTGATGTCAAGCTAGAAAAGGCAATGAAAAACAGTGGTATGCCCAATACTGAAACAAATGAAATACTTGAGAATTTATGTATCTAGGTGAATAAGGTATCTAGTGAAGTAAAAATGATAAAATCATAGTAGGAAAAATAAAATACCTAAATAAACAAAGTTATATTCACGGCTCCTCACTTAGAAAATTTAGTGTAATATCAGTAACATTAGTCCATAAAAAATAGATTAACATGAGAACAATTGAATTCCTGCCAGAATGTTCTAGAATGTAATAAATCGCTAGCAAAATTAATAAGGAAATATAAATACATAATAATCCAAAGAAGATTGGAGGAGGATATAATAATTAAATTTAAGGATATATTATAAAGTGATCGTCATCAAGACTGAATTTTGCTGGATTAAAGCCAGGACAGAGACTAATCAAATAGTGATTCCAGAGATGGATTTAAGCACCAGTAAGTCCTTGGGATACAGCAAACAAAGCAAAGAATCACAATAATGGATGAAGGAATCACTCTTTAATAAATGCTGGTGGAACAATCTGGCATCACTATGAAGAAAAGTAGATCGTATTCATAACCCGCCAAGTATGATAATACTTTCCAAATTGGTCAATGAACTAATTAAACACAGAGAGCACTGAAAAAAAAACTGTGTATTTATGTCAGCAGTAGCAGAGAGAGAAATCCATGCCTACTGAAAAACAAAAGAGTATATCCTAAGACTAGGGAAAGGTGAATTCAATATTTTAAAGTCTACTTAAAGTCTCCTTAATAAAAAGTAACAAATACAAAGGGAGCAAAAAGGAAGCTCTGAGTTATGACATAGACTATGGCTAAATATTTAAGATCCAAAACTAGGACTGAAATCTTAAATTTTTGATATAAACCTACATTGCCATCAGCAATGAAAGCCCACTTGACAGAGAGCTAAAGGGACAGAGGGAAAAAGAGAGAGAAAGAGAGAAGGAACGTTAGTAAGCCCTGTGCCAGATGCTTTCCATGTCTGCACTGTGGACGCTGGGAACCGCACTGGAAACCAGCACCTGGGAAGGTGTTCAGTCTTACTATAGAGACAGGAATCAAAATAACTGAAGATCTATTTAAAAACAATATCAGAGACAGTGATTGGCCAATATTGGGAGAGCTGTCGGGAACACGCATACTAAGCCAGTGTTGGGGCCACTGCAAATGACCCCAGGGTTTCTGCAGGCTATCTGACTGTATAGAACAAGAACCCTAAACCTTTTGATCCTTAATTCCTCTTGTGGACTACATCCTAAGGAAAGACACAACAGGGAGAGAGAGACAAGAGAGAAAAGTGATAAAGGTGAACAAAGTTTCTAACAGCAGATTAGTAAGAACCAAAATCAAATCGGTTTAAATGTCCAACCACAGGGCAGCAGGCTGAGTAAATTTGGTAGAGCAAGTCATTAGGGTTCTATGAAGTTATTAAACACTTTAAGCGAGTAGTGGATCCATTGATAGAGAAGTAAATATCAAACAATTTTCAGTTAAAAAAAAAAAAAAACAAAAAAACAAGCACAAGACTCCTAAATGGGAAAGCCCTGAAAAATATTTCCAATTAGACAAAGATGACGACTTGACAGCTGCGAGTCAAAGCCTTTCCCTGGCTGGAATACCCTTCACTGCAGGGAGAAGTCGGGTTAAAGCTGCAGCATCTGGCTTGCAGGGTCACCTGGGAAGGGCTCTGAACTCTCGCCATAGATCATGAACCGCTCAGTGAATGCTCCAGGCCTGACCTGTTCCAGTATTTCTAGAGCGTGGATAGTTTAGCTCCAAAAGAACGTAACTAGAAAAAGATAAGATCGGTCCCAATATTTTTAGAATGCCTCCTTTTGGTTTTTCCAATTATCTTAAGGATTAAGGAAAGGAGTGTCCAAATTCTATTTGTGCAATTCCAGTTCAAGAATTTCAGCCATTGTTTTCCATTGAAATACATAATTGAGGAAAAACACTGCAATTAGGGCATTGAGAGTTTGACGTATCACTCCCGTTGCCATCACCCTCGGCCTGCCCACAGAGGACACGGCCTCGGCAGTTAGGTTTCAGCAGGTGGTCAGCTGAGAGATCCTGGTAGGTATCCTAAGACCATGTGAGGTCCATTTCAGCAAAGCTGTTCTATAATTACCGCAAAGGTAAGAGATCTTAAAAGCCAGATTAAAGAAAAAAAAAATATCTGTTGTTAGATGTGGTATTTAGACGCAGAGAGAAAGAATCTGACAAATGTACTTGGAGTAACTGCCTCATACGTTCTCTCTGGGAAAGTTCATTCATTCTCACGGCTTAATCCTCCAACCCCACCCCCCAAGTCCAGTGCCATGGATTTTTCTAATCGGAGATAACGTAAACACTTGTATTGAGGGCTGGGATGCCCATAACCCCTGTTACTGTGCTTGGGTGTCCTCATCGGGGCCATTCTCCAGTTGGGTCCGATCCTCAGACCCCTTGCCTGTCCCATGTCAAGCAGTCCGCAATGGCAAAGCCTGGCATCCAGCAGGCCACAACACCGAGTCAATCCAGAATAGTACCACTTCTCAGAGCTGCTACAGATTGAAAAATACTACAAGTCCTGAACAGGCTGATGTGACCAGACAGTGGACAGTTGCTTGGGCAACCACTGGAGGAAACAGGAAGTTAAGACCTATGGCAGCCATAGGCAGTCATTTCCAACTCCTTCCAACCTTGCTGGGAGGTGGTGGGTGGCATAAAGAGCCCAGGCTCTGGACTTGAACGCTGGCTATGCCGCTTACTTAGCTGTGTGACCATGAACAAAATGTTTCGCTGGGCCTTGGTGGTTTCCATCTATCAACTGGGAATAACAGATCAAGTGCTTTAAGACCTATAAAGTGCTTAGAACAGTGCCTGGTGCATAGTATGCCCTCAATAAGTATTAGCTGTTATTATCACCCTCATCACGCACTAAAAACAAGTCCTTAGGCTCTGGATCTGAGCCCACAGAACAATCATTGCTGCAAGTAGAAAGGATGGGCAAGTAGAAGCAAAGATGGAAAAAAAGATCTGGAGAAGACAGTGTCACGGTAGCGGTGGCACAAACCGCAGATCCAGAAACTTCTACCTGCAGAGCCTCTCCTGCTGCCTTGGGTGCTGAGCACTTTCCACGTTCCTCCCTCCTTAAGGTCCAGTTGCTGTGTGGTGGCTGCTCGGCCTGTAGTCTCTGACTTTTCTGCTTTTTCAGAGTTCTTATCAAGGTGCAGCCTTAAAATAAACCCACATTCCTTGAGCTCATTTGAATAAGACGCTCTGCCTCTCTGAAACAACATCAACTTGCTATGGCCTTTGTTTTCTAGATGAAAGGTACAGCACCAGGAATGTCATCAAGAACACTGTAATACCGCTGTGTGGGGACAGCTGGTGACTCTGCTTACCCTGGGAGGCACGGAGTGATGTGGGGAATGGCCAAGCCACTATGTGGTACACCTGAAACCAACCTATAACATCGTATGGCAGCGATACGTCAATTACTAAAAAGAGAGAGAGAGAGGTGTTATTTAAACAGAAGAAAAGAAGAAGATGCCAAGAAGCACAGAAGCAGAGGAAATTCATTGCAAAGCCGGGTCGGCCCCTGGGCTCCTCCGTCCCAGCACAGTGCTTTCTAGCTGAACTTCCTCCTGGCTCCAGAAGGCTGGGGAGCTGTCTTCAAGGGCTGCTGCTGCTCTCACCATTCGATGCGCCCCACCTCTCAGGGTTTGGTAGTGGCAATCTGCAATCCTGGCCAGGGTTCCTCCTGCCACGGTATATTTCTCTCCATTTGAAAACTAAATAACAGAAACCAATGGGCATTGCCTGGGCTTCCGATGTTTCTTTGCCTGCTCTTTCCGGCTCCTATTCCGCCTGTTCCCTTGCCTGCTCTGGAGGCGCTGGCTTCACTGTCACTGGAACCCTCACAGAGAAGGCTGAAAGGGACTAAGAATTTAGCTCTGCAGTCATTTCCTCGGGTCTCTGAAAAGTCCTCCCTCTCTCTTAATTAGCAGCCTCGGCTTCCTCCTGGCCCTGCTTTCTCCCCTATACAGCTGCAAAATCCAGTTTAACCCAGTCTGTGGAACCTCCCATTTCCCTAGCCAGGAGAATTTGTCAACTTCTCTGCTCAAGTTTCACCCAGTAATTCCTTCCCCAGTCCGCACTCCTTTCCTGCTCCCCCCACTCCAACCTTAGATCCTCAAAGACCTGTCATTTCCCCCATCTTCTCCTATTTTTTTATTCTTATTTGGACTTTTTGGCTCCCAGCCCTTGAGGACCCTTTCTTTTTTCTGCCTCAAAGCGTGTCTGGTAATACAGTATTCAGTATTCTCTTGATTTTGGGCTGAGATCCAATCCCAAATTGCCTTCCCTCAGTTATACTTTATCTTTTTTATTAAGTCTCTCTTTACTGTTCAACACCATGCAGAGTGGTGGCTTCGGTCTTTGTGTCTTACCTTCCACAGAAATTGAATTTGCTTCTTCCAGCCTTCTTCAACTATAGATCATTCCAAAAGAACCCCTTGGTTGGACAGGGCACCAAGAGCACAGGCAACAGAAGCAAAAGTAGATAAACTGGGCAATGTCAGAATTTAAAACTTCTATGCATCAAAGGACACAACCAAGAAGAGTGAAAGGACAACCCACGGGATGGGAGAAAATATTTGCAAACTGTATATCCAATAAGGGGTTAGTGTCCAGAATATATAAAGAACTACCGTAATTCAACAACAATTAACAAAAAAACCACCTCATCTAACTAAAAAAAAAAGGATAAAGGACTTGAATAGATATTGCTCCAGAGAAGATACACAAATGGCCAATAAGCACATGAAAAGATACTGAAGTTACTAGTTATCAGGGAACTGCAAATCAAAACCACAATGACAGACCACCTAATACCTGCTGGGATGGCTACTCTCCAAAACCCAGAAAACCAGTGTTGATAAGAACATGGAGAAACTGGAACCCTTGCGCGCTGCTGGTGGCAATGCAAAATGTTGCAGCCGCTGTGGAAAACAGTATGGCGGGTCCTTAAAAAATTGAAAATAGAACGATCATATGATCCAGCTGTTCCACTCTGTAGGTTTATACCCAACAGAACCAAAAGCAGAGACTCAAACATTAAAACAGCCAAAAGGTGGGAGAAACACATACGTCCATATGTTCATGGGCAGATAAATGGATAAACAAAAACATGGCCTATGCCTACAAGGGAATATTATGCAGCCTTGAAAAAGAAGTTCTGCCACAGATGACAGCATGGACACACCTCAAGGACATTATGCTGGGTGAAATAAGCCGGTCACAAAAAAGACAAATACTAGGTACTGAGAGTTGTCAAAATCACAGGGACAGAAGGTAGGATGGTAGTTTCCAGGGTCTAGGGCTGGCGGGGTTAATGGGAACTTGCTGTTTGATGAGTACAGCGTTTCAGTTTTGCAGGATGAAAGGAGCTGTGGAGATGAGCTGCACAATAAAGTGAATGTGCTTGACGCTACTGAACCGTACAATGAAACATGGGTCAGATGGTAAATTTCATGCTATGTGTATTTTACCACAATTAAAACAACAACAACAACAACAACAACAAAAAGAACTTCCTTGGTCACAGCCTGGTTACTGTACTAATTCACATACTAACTTGGGCAAGTTATTCAGTCTCTCCATGGTTCGATGTCCTTATCCGTAAATGGGATTTGTTCGTACCTACCTCACGGGCCATTGTGAGGATTAAGGAAATTACTGCACCTGAAGTGTTTGTGAGCGTGCCCGGCACAAAGCATTCTTCAATAAATGTCAGTTATCACAGCAGTAATCATTGTTATGATTACAGCGTGTGAGGCGCTCCTGGAAGCATTTTCCTGTTACCACATTTAGTCTTCAGCAACCCCACATCCTCCCCTCCAAGAAAGCTGAAATGTCACAGATGAGGAAACAGATGCTCAGAGAGGCCAAGGGATCCGCCTGGGTCGCAAAGCCAGCGGGTGGCAGGGTCAGGCTCCAGTGCAGTACAATCACCTCCCGGAGAAGAAGCGATGGTCAGGTCAGGATCGGAGCTTCGGCCCCAACCACGAGCTCGGGTGGGGGAGGCTGTGGCGGGGAAGGCTGAGCAGCTGGGCTCTGCTCCAGGCCCACAACCCACCAGCTAAAGGATCCCAACTGTCTTTCGTCCTCCTCCCACGCCCGGCCTGCCCCAGGGATGAGGCCAGCTGGACCCAACAAAGAGAAAACAAGACCAAAGTGGGAAGCTGGTCCCAGAGGTCACCACAGCCCCCAAACACAAGGAAGCACAGGATCCCGAGGGGAGACCCCTGAGGCCTGCTGTGGTCAGGGTTTGCTGGGGCGGCTTCGCCAAGCCCACACTGAGGGAACAAATCCATGGCACCCAGCCAGGGCCCGGGGGCGTCTGTCAGGAACGAAAGCCCAGGTAGGTGGCCCGAGCTCCACTTGGCCTCTCACTGGGCCCAAGCCGGCTTCCTGGGAGAATTTCTGACAATGGGGCAGGAATTCAGCTCCTGATTTCCCTCGGGGCCCAGGAACCTTATCATGACTTGCACTCTGGCTTTGTGTTTTTCTTTTTCTTTCAAACAAATGTTTTCTCCTCTCCACCTCTTGTAAACCCCTCAAGCTGGCCTTGAGTGGCCTGGGTCACTTCCCATCACAACCTGGGGACGCTGGGGTACTAAAGCCAGAGGAAAGGGTGCCGCCTGGCCAGAGGTGCCCTGCGGCCCCACGGGGCCCCACGCCGGAGGGGTACCTGCTGCCGCCCGCCTTCTGAGGAGACTCAGGTCAGGCTCCAAGCAAGAAGGAATCCCAGGCGCCAAGGGGCCCTTAAGGTAAAAAAAGATCCAGAAACAAGATTTTGACATTTGGGAAAGTTTTTCCCCCTCCCAGCATTGGGAGGGGCTCTGTAAACACAAACAGAACTTGGACCCTTCTCTGTGGACAAAAAGCTTATTAAGTAAATCCTCTCTGAGAGAGAGAAATCCTCTCTCCTACCAACTGTTTTTCATATCAGGCAAGTAATACATACTCACTGTAGAAAATAAATTAGGAAACACTGATGGAAAAATTAAAATCACTCCAAACCCTCCCTACCTTCCAGATTTAATTACTGTCAACATTTTAGGTGTACATTCCCAGACTTTGCTCAATGCAAATATATATTACATATTAAGTATATACTAAATTTTATTATTATATAATATAAAATATAAAACAATATATAATATATTGTTATATTAAGTTATATATATTAAGTATATATAACATATATTTGCATTGAGCAAAGTCTGGGAATGTATATTATACATTATATATATATAGATATATATATATCTCCATTCCTTTTTATTTTTTTTTTATTTTTTTTTAAGATTTTATTTATTTGACACAGAGAAACACAGCAAGAGAGGGAACACAAGCAGAGGGAATGGTAGCGGGAGAAGCAGGCTTCCCGCGGAGCAAGGAGCCCGATGCGGGGCTCGAACCCAGGACCCTGGGATCATGACCTGAGCCGAAGGCAGACGCTTAACGACTGAGCCACCCAGGCACCCCTATTCCTTTTTAATAATACACATCTGCATTGTATTTTTAATGACATTACAGTATATTACTATCTGCTATATGATAGGGTTGGTGTCCAACCATATAAGATGTCCAATGATTTCTTAACATTGACAATAAATGTTATTTTTTTATTTATCTTGACAATATTGACAATTATTTATCTTGACAATAAACTCATAAAAGTGGGATTGCTGAATCAAAATGTTTTTATAATATGCACAAATCTCCCGAACCGGTCTGCTTCATTGATATACAAGTCTCCTTAAAGGGACAGACTTTTGCATTGTGCTTATAATCTGAAGCAGCCCCTGGTTTTCTCAAATACAGTTCTCCATTGTAAGTAATTCCAAAATAGAAGTCCTTCAACTCCTTGTCTATGAGCTCAGAAATGACTCAGTGGCATTTAAAAAATACACAATTCTATTTGCCTTTAGGAATCAGCTAAACAGAGATCCACAAGACAGATGTACCAAGATATCTGCCATGCAAAATATATTTGTGCAAAATCAAAGTTTACCCACCATCTGACCAGCCCTCCTCCTCTGCCCCTTTCTCCTTCTCCTTCCTTCATTCCCTCCCTATCTTTCTTCCTTCCATCCATCCATCCATCCATCCTTGTTCTTCTCCCTTTTGAGATCACCTCCCTTCTTTCATTTCCATTCCCTCCCTTCTCTCTCTGCCTTTCTGTCCTTCCTTCCTCCTTAACTTCTTTTCCTTCCTGAGGCAGTAGGGCACCCTTTCTCGAAGCAGACAGGGCCAGGGCTGGGTGAAGGTCCCAGCTGCACCAGGAGCTGTATAAACCATCTGTGAAATCGTCAGTTTTTGGTATTCATTATTTAAGTTCTGTGGAAAGGAGCGAGCTTTGAAGTCTACTGACTCATCCTCCTCTTTAACTTCTTATTTCCTGTAAATGATCCATTAGTTTTTTGGCAAAGTTCATGTCACACAGCATTCCCATCACAAGGGGCTGCCCCACAACCCTGGACAATTTTAAGCCTGCCTTTTGCCTTGGAACTGGAAGCATGTTGGGGCTGTGTAGACCCTGCTTTCTGAAAAGTTGCTTCCACCGGCCCTAATGCTGCCTTGAATTAATAATGTGAAGCACATGCTCCATCTGCCTGCTGAAGGGTGACAGAGCCATTTATGTTCACAAGGGCCGGATTTATTCTACAGATGAAATTTTTTCGAAAGCTAGTCACACAGGCTAGTCAATTTCACCAGGGGAAAAACTCTCCCCCCCGCCCCCCAAGTCACTCCACTTTAGACCTCTTTGCCAAAGCAGCCCTGTTCGCCGGGGCATTAAGATGTTGAAAGGGGGAAACGAATGGAGATTATAAACAGTTCTCCTGAGTTCCCAAACTTTCTGCTCCTGATAGGGCATGCGTAGATTAGCGCCAACGGCAGAGTCTAAGAGGCCAAGAGTCCTTCCGCAGAGATCCAGGAAGGAAGTTCTACAGGACTCTCGCGGATTTCAGAGGCCAAGTAAATCAGAAGCTTCTTCTTTAAGAAAAAAAATATATATCAAATGGGGCGGGTGGGGGGACAAGAAGTACTATCCTCGGCAAAACGCTAGATTTCTCGCTCTTTTTTTGCCCCCTGGCTGAATGGGAGCAGAAGTCTATCCCTTTGATATCAGAGCAAATAGAAGTTTGAATTATTGCCTGCTCATGCTAATGCTGAATTTTACTACCACCGTATTTCAAAATGAAGTTATTCTAACATCTATGCCTCAAATTAATATCTGTGATAATATACACCGCAGTCCAGAAAACATATTCAGTTCAGATGATGTCAAGGCTGACCCCCCCTTGGGAGTCAACACTGGCTGTTGCTTCTCATCGGCTAAAACTCTCCTCATCCCTCCCAATAAATCTCAGTGTTGGTGACATCAGGGACACTGCCAGGTTAGCAGAGTACATCTGGGGTGGGGGTGGGGCAGCAGTGGGGGCGGGGAGGGCAAGACATCTTAATGTCAGAGTGGCCGGTGTGTCTGAAAAGGCAGCACTGTCCAAATACGGCTCTCTCCTGTGATTCAGCGAAGCCCAGGCCTAGGAGAAAGCCGAGCCTACAGCACACACAACTCGACTCTTCCCACGCTGCTGTGTTGGAAACCTGGTTTCCAGTTTCTCATTCCATCTCTGCTCCAGGGGCCCCGGGATCTGTCGGGAGTACTCAGAGATTTCCAGGGCTCCCAGGCCACCCGCGCCAGTGCAGCCAATAGCTCACTTGTCAGAAGTAAACTCCCCGAAGTGGTGAGGTCCTCCGCACTGCCCTACCACCGTCCACCCTTCACCCCACCAGGGGGGAGGCGGGCGAGAAAGACAGGGAGCAGGGCCAGCCCGCAATGTCCAGGCAGGCTCCTGGGGTCAGCCCTAGGCTCTAAAAAGAACACAGCCCTTGAATCTGAGTATTTGTTCCTCAGATGTAGGCAGAAGGGATCTTCTCCTCCCAAAGCCTTAATGCAGCCGCGCTGGAGGCCCAGTGAAGAGAAGCTCCTGGGCGTTCCTCAGGGAGGCTCAACTCCCCTCCCCGCTGCCCCCTCCCCAGCACCTCTCCACTCCCTCCATGGGCCAGTGGCCAAACAACATTAGGAATCCAATTCCATGTTTAAAATTCCTTCTCACAATTCCTTTCACTTCCTAGGACAAGATCAAATGCTGGGAAGGATCCGTTTGAATCTATTTTCACTTTCCAAGCACAAACGAGGCGACCAGAAAAAAAAAAAAAGGGAAATTCTCTGCAGCCCCAAGACAAGACCGGCTTTCTCCCCAGCTGCCTACTCGGAGCACTGTACACAAGGAAAGGTCACCATGCAACCAACCCGTCTCCAAACATACTCGAATGCGGCTACGAGCTCTCATTTCATCCTGTGATTCCTTCAGCTCGACATTTTAATCGCAGTTTTAGAACCTTACATTCCTCCAGAGGCCCTAAAACACCAAAGAATTTAGAACACTACTGAAGGCTACCTCGAAGCTGAGGAGCAGGAGTTTCGGGTTCTTAAAATAAAAATTTAACACGTAAAGCACTCAAACCCCTCGGAGTCTGCGTGAAACACAGCAAACTAACTGCTGAAGCTCTGA
Organism: Procyon lotor; assembly: GCA_028646535.1. Classification (NCBI taxonomy): domain Eukaryota; kingdom Metazoa; phylum Chordata; class Mammalia; order Carnivora; family Procyonidae; genus Procyon; species Procyon lotor. The sequence continues at coordinate 36,531,978 of CM053613.1, forward strand.
CTGTAAAATGTAAATAGTTCTTCACTGGCATCTCTAGCTTTTCTGTTTTAATTTTAAAACTGGAGTATAATTACCTCTTATTTACTAGAGTTGCAAACACTGCCAAAGGGAAAATAAACCACTACTTTTGGGATGAAGTTGCTGACAAAGGTTTGACAAAGAAAAATAATTAATAGCTCCGTGCTGGCACCGGCGAGCCTCGCTCGCGCGCGGGGAAGTGAACTTGGCAAAGGGTGTGCCAAGCAGGGTTGCCAAGTAGCCCACAGACCCCATGGGGCCCGGCCAAGGGCACCGTGCACACCCAGTCCTGGGAACCACAGTGGCTTCTACTGGGACTGAGGCTATCGTGGGGGACAAGAGTCCAAATGGTTTTTGCACATCCTCCTTCAGTCATGGCCCTGTGCAGAAATTGCTTTGCTCTCCAGTTACAGATTCTCTTTTGTTTAAGAAAGCCGTCTGTGGACGATTAATGTCTTTCAGCTGGGGGCTCAAGTGTTCTCCAAGTTTGGTTCTGGGCTTTACCATTTAGGATTCTCATCCTCAGAAATGATAGAAAAGCCTTCGGGACAGGGAGCCAGCAGTGCCGGCTTCTTGGAGTCTCCTGATGGGCACCTCGCGGGAGCACAACTGTAATTGAGGGGCCCAAAAGGAGGAGAGCCACAGAAGGATCGCCTGCAGCTGGGTCAAAAGGCAGAGGAGGAGTCTGTCTCTTAAAACATGGGCATTTCCATGGGTTGGAAGAACAAATATTCCTAAAATGTCTATACTACCCAAAATGTCTGTACTACCCAAAGCAAAGAGTTTCCACATGTTTAATGCACTCCCCATCAAAATATCAATAGCATTTTCACAGGACTGGAAACCATCCTAAAATGTGCTTGGAGCCACAGAAGACCCCGAATAACCAAAGCAATCTTGAAAGAGAAAAAGAAACTGGAGGTAGCACAATTCCAGACTTCAAGGTATACTACAAAGCTGCAGTAACCAAAATGGTACGGTACTGGCACAAAAACACACAGAGATCAATGGAACAGAAGAGAAAAATCCAGAAACAAACCCACAAATAGATAGTCAACTGATCTTCAACAAAGCAGCAAAGAATAAACAATGGGAAAAAGGCATTTTGTTCAACAAATGGTGTTGGGAAAATTGGACAGGTACATACAGAAGAATGAAACTGGCCCACTTTTTTACACCACACACAAACGTAAACTCAAAGATGGACCTAAGTAGGAGACCTGAACATAAAAATCCTAGAAGAGAGCAAAGGCAGTAATTTCTTTGACACTGGCTGTAGCAACATTTTTCTAGATACGTCTCCTGCGGCAAGGGAAACAAAAGCAAAAATAATCAGGACTCTTTCAAAATAAAAAGCTTCTGCACAGCAAAGGAAATAATCCACAGAACTAAAAGGCAGCCTACTGAACAGGAGAGGAAATTTGCAAATGGCATATCTGATAAAGGGTTAGTATCCAAAATACATAAAGAACTGATATAACTCAACACCTCAAAAACAAACAATCCAATTAAAAACGGGCAGAAGCTATGAACAGACAATTCTCCAGAGACCTGCAGAAGGCCAACAGACACAGGCAGTGATCACATTACTAGATATTTAGCCAAAGAATATGAAAATGCTAATTCAAAGGGATACATGCAGCCCGGTGCTTATTTTTTGTATCCCAAAGTTTATAGCAGTATTGTTTACAGTAGCCAGGAAATGGAGGCAATGCAAGATTCCATTGACTGATGAATGGGTAAAGGAGAGGTGGTAATATATATATAAATGGAATATTACTCAGCCACAAAAAAAAGAATGAAATCTTGCCCTTTGCAATGAATTGGATGGATCTACGTAGTATTACGCTAGGTGAAATAAGTCAGAGAAAGACAAATACCATATGATTTCACTCACGTAGAATTTAAGAAACAAAACAAATGAGCAAAAGGGTGGGAGGAGTGAGAGAGATGAATCAAGAAACAGACTCTTAACTGGATGGTGATCAGAGAGGAGGTGGGCAGGGGGATGGCAGAACAGGTGATGGGGACTGAGGAGGGCGTTTGTCCTGATGAGCACCAGGTGATAAAAAGAAGTTTGAGTTCAGAGGTTCCATCATAACTGTGCTTTAAGTAAACTTTTTTTGTTCAAGTATAAAAGTCTTTTGAGTACGAACAGTATCACCTTCCAACAGTATCCCCAAGTGTTCTTGTCGGAGGCTAGGAAGTTCATGGCCCCAAAACAGTAAGATGTCCTTCTTTTTATCATTAACGATGGATTTACTTGTAACGTGTAGACATTTCTGTCTTGTGTAATTATCCTGTCCCTTCCTCTCTTCATGTTTTAGGATTAGCAAATATAGGGGTCAGGTCGTGAAGCCTTGACAAATCAATGTTCTGAGCCTCAGTTTCTTCATCTATGAAATGGAGCTAATATCTCTGTGGCAGAATGGGCAGGGATGATGCTGGTCTAATTCCCTTGGATGCCCCAAGGCCCATGCCTGGCATGGGCAGACGTCTCCATCCCAACACTGGCCTGGGGTAGGCACTCAATACGTGAGGCCTACCATTACTATTTCTACTGTTAATAATATCAGCCACAAGAACGACATAATAGATGTTACTGACCCCAGAAAGCAATTTCTAATTCAAGCTTCATTATCTCAAATTAACTCGGCTATTTTTTCCCCCGTCCTCACAGCCTTCAAAAAAAGCCCGGAAATTTTGGCTCCAAAGTCTCCGTGATAATCTCGGCTTTTAGGACTAGCCATTAAGAGTTTCCAATCCAAGGAGAACAATGAATGATGAAGGCTGACGTGGAAGCAGAAACTGGGCAATGTGAATGAAGTCCAGGTCTGCTGGTGGCTGTAACAAGATCATCTGCTTCTGCAAACATTATTTCTTAGCTATCAGTATCTTTTGTCCCAATTTCTGCAGGCAGGGACCTCTGGGAGAAAGAGCTCGGCCGGGGCCCCACACATGTTTTCAGAACAGGCTGGTACATCCTGTCCTTGGTACAGAGCCTGGCACATCAGTAGCAAAACAGACCTCTCTTTTGACACACTTTCTTCGTGGATTCTGTCGGACCCAAGGCTTTCGGCAGAAGCCATTCCTGAGCCTTCCTCTGGTGCAGGGCTTAGAACTGCTTCCCGGAGCCCCCTGCTGGCCCTTTCCATGTTCGCACTGCATTCTCATACCCCTCTGGGGCAGGGAGAAAGTGGCTCTCCACCCAAGGGCTCACCATGGGCATCCGTCCTCCACTGGGGAAGCCCCCATTTTTAGGACAAGAGCAACGTGATCTGCATGAAGGCCGGTAGAGATACAGCCCTTTCCCCGATGCCACTCATGGGTTAAGCATCTCTCGAGTACCTACTGTGTGCCGGGCCCCATCATGGGCAAGAGGAAAAAGGACTGCGGTTCAGTTGCTGTTCTCAAGAAGCTGCCAGTCTGGAGGAAGAGGCAGAGACGTGACCCAGGAAGGACAGTCTAAAAAGAGATGTGCCAAGTTTGGGGGAGACCCTGCGGATGGTACTAGTCGTCTTCGGAAATGTGGGACAGGCATCTGGGGGAAATGCGTGTTTAACTGGATCTTAGAGTCTTTTCTTAGAGACCAGGAATTAGTGAGGCCGAGAAAGGAGGGAAGACATTCCAGGTAGAAGAAGGAACGTGCCTGAAAGCCCAGGCCTCTTCAGAGGACGTGGCAAAGCTGGGGTGCTTACAGCAGGGCGAGGAGACTGGGGAAGTGGGCAGGGAGGACAGACAGAGGGCCTGGAAGGCCACACCCAGGCGCATGGACTTCGTCTTCCCCATTGTGATTTTCCAAACTGTGCCTGAGGCTTCCCACAGACATTTGATTCTAATTTCATGGATGCTGAGGCTGACACAAAAGTACAGTAGCCATTCATGACCCAATGACTTCAAATTTCTGTGCTCCATCCGACTAACCAGGAGAAAATCATCAGACAAAGTCCAATGGACGGCATCTTGCATTACCTACAAAACACCAGGACCCCCAGAAACGGACCAGGTCATCAACAAGGGAAGTCTGAGAACTTGCCAAGAGTTGGCTAAGGAGATGGGACAGTTCAATGTAATATACTATCCTGGATAGAATCCTGGGACAGAAAGCAGGCATCATTAGGTAAACACACACACACAAAAACCCAAAAACCTGAAAAAGTACAGACCTTAACTAGGGGTTATGCATCAGGATTGGTTCACTACTTATAACAAACGTGCACCCTAACGTAAGATGAGGATAGGTAGGGGAAAAACAGGAGCTGGACATAGGGGAACTCTGCCCTATCCTCACAATTTCTCTGTAAATCTAAAACTGTTCGAAAAAAATAAAATGTAATTTTAAAAAATTCTGTGTACTTTTTTTTTTTAAAAAAGATTTTATTTACTTCTTTGACAGACAGAGCGGGGCTCGATCCCAGACCCTGAGATCATGACCTGAGCAGAAGGCAGAAGTTTTAACCCACTGAGCCACCCAAGCGCCCCCTCCCAAAATCCTGTGTTCATCCAAACAGCCAAACTACTATCCCTGATGGGCTTTATGATAATGAAGTGCTATAAATCAGAACTTAGAAAATCAGCTTATAGGCCAGGAACAACAGTACTTAAGCCTGGCCAAGCACCCTGCCGTGTACTTTATGGACTGTGTGACATAGGGTTTCTGCAACAACCCCATGAGCTAGGTTCTACCAGCGTCCCCATTTTACAGAACAGGACAATGAGGCACAGGGTGCTCAGACGACGAAGTGGTAGGGCCTGGATTTGAACCTAATCTGTCTAAGGCAGAGCCCACATGCCTAATGATGACTCCATGCTTTACTGCTTCCTGACTTTCACTTTTATAGACAGTTATATCATTGACCAAGACGATTCTCTAGTGATGTTACTAATATCGTGATTGTTCCTGTTGAAACATTCGAAACCACAGCTACAGACGGGGTGGGTAGGAGGAGGAACTAGGTCAGAGGTAGCGTTTGGAGTGAAGGTTCTGGCAGCCGCAGTGTGAAGGAAGGGCTGGGGCAGGCACCGAGCCTCTGTGGCTGTGATTTTTCTAACCATGTCTCCAAAAGGAAGACGAGAACCAACTGGAGAGAATGAACTTCCCTAAAAGGATAAAGCAAAAAGCCCTCGCATAGGAACCCCTTGTATCCAGCCCCGACCAATCAAGCCACAGGCACTGCTAAGCCCCCGCCTGTGTGCCTGGCCCGGGGCCTGCCTCCGGGCTCCCCGTCCGCTGCCTTGGCACACAGGACCTGACGGTGGGTAAAGGGAAAGTAGGCACAGCCCGGGCCACGGAGCCGGCCGGCCCAGAGCCGTGCCAGGCGGCGGGCCAAGTCTCCGAGGAGTACTCCTTGTGGGCTGCCGGGCTGAGGTGCTCCGTGGAGGCAGCGGCCTGGAAGACTGGGAGAAGGCAGACGGAGGGACTTCAGGCAGGGGAGTGGGGGGCAGCCCGAGGCCAGAAGGCAATCCCGACCCTCCTCGCAGTCCCTGTTCCCGGGTCCCCCAGCCTGAGGGTACCGGGGCCGAGAGCCCAATCTCTTAGCTTGCGCTCTGTAGCTTCCCCTGCCCTCCCAGAGCAACGAAAAGCAGGACTCATGTCACCGGTGTGCCTGAAGGTCAGAACGTGCCCCTAGAGGCACATGAGGAATTTGGTGCCCCTAGAGGTCATGGAAAACACCGGCAGGTCTCCTAGCCGGTCAGTGGACCCAAAGCACGGGTGCCAAGCAATCGACAGGGAACAAAACAGCAAGTTAAATATTCATGGGTCACAGGTCATATTGGAGTGTAATAACCTGGAGGTTTAGAGCATGTGGTGGAAAATCCTGTATCCGTTTCCTATTGCTGCTGTACCAAATCACCACTGATTTCACGGCTAACAACACAGACTTCCTACAAGTCTGGCAGTCAGAAACCGAAATGGGTCTCACTGGGCTAGAATCAAGATGCTGGCAGGGCCGTCATCCCTTCTGGAGGTTTTTGGGGAGAACCCATCGCCTCACCTCTTCCGGCTGCCAGCGGCCTCCAGCATTTCTGGTTCTCGGCCCCCCGCCCCTCTTCAAAGTCAGTAAAGTTGCATCTCTCTGACCTCCCAAGATCCCTCAAGGTCCTACCTCCTTCGGACTCTCTCCTGCCTCCCTCCTTCACTTTTAAGGACCCACGTGTTTACACCGGACCCTGGATAACCTCGGATGCTCCCCCTACTTTCAAGTCAGCTGATTAGGCACCTTAATTCCACCTGCAACCTCAATCTCCCTTCCATGTAAGCTAATACACATGCAGGTTCCGAGGACAAGGACATGCTGGTCCCCAAGGACTAGTGGGGTGCCACTAGTCAGTCTATCACAAACTTCATCTTTTAGGGTCAAACTATAGGAGGTAACATTTTTCTCCACAACAGGAAAACAGCAAGTACTACTGATCAAGCACCTACTGTGTACCAAGCACACCACTAGGCACCTTACATACATTATCTCATTTAATTGTGGTTTATGTTCAGTGAGGCAGGCTCTGTTAATAAACCAGATTGTGTTGCTGACCTGCTAAGATCCTCTCAAGGTGCCCCGTATGTCCTTGGGGGAAGACTCACAGCATTTTCTGATGCATTCAGCCTGGGCCCAACTCCCCATCCCACCTCCCGCCAGCCTCCCCTGGACCTCCATGCTTCAGCCATTGCGGGCCTCCTTCTAGGTCCTTGAACCTCTGTGGTTGTACCCACTGACCCTTCCTGCTACAACATTCACCCCCAGGATCTTCACTTAGCTGGCCCTCTCGCATTGTTCAGATCTCTATCCTATTCGGCGCTACGCTCCCAAGTCCTAAAATAGCACTTGGCACATAGTAGGTGCTCAGTACATATTTATTAAATGAACAAATCTGAACTATGTAAATGAGGAAATGAAGTGACAATGCCCACGTTCCCAGAGCTAATCACCTAGGATCCCAACGCCGGCCATATTCTACACCTAGCCTCTCAAGGAATCACCCCCCAAGCTTCCCACCAGAAATGCACAATGTAGGGGGAGGCACAGGGCTGGAAACCCAGGGAGCAGCCCTCAAGCAGTACCCCACTCAGTGAAAGAGTGCCACAGGCCTGCTGACCAGCCTGCCATGTCCCAGTCAACCGGTGAGCGTAACTGAGTACGGTCTGTGTGTTTGGCCAGGAAGGCAATGAGACAAGGAGGGACATGGTCACTGCAAACCAGAAATTCCTAATCAAGTCAAAGAAGCCAATGCAAAACATGAAACAATCAGATGCACCAGAAGGCATATGATCCAGGGTTCACTGCTATGTCAGGAAGGGCTGCAGGGCCAGAAACGGGACGGCACAGTGGGGGCCACAGTGGCTGGCTTGACCTAGCAGGGCCGGGCACAGGGAGGGGGGTAGACGGGAGCGCGCAAAGGCACAGACCCTCCGGCTGGCTGGACGCACGTGCAGACAACCAGCAGAAGCCGCACATGGGGAAGCAGAGGAAAATAAAGTCAGACGCTGGAGGTCTTAGAAGCTGGGCTGCAGAATTTATCCTTTAGAAGGATGGGGAGTCCTGGCAGATTCTGGAGCAGGACAGAAGCCTGTGTTTTTAGGCAGACTTATTTTAGCAGTGGAAGGCAGCACGGATTCGACGGCAGAAAAACCTGTTCTCTCCTGGGCGGCTCGGCCGCCGAAAGGCCCCCACCCGCCAACACTCCACACCGCAAAGCCTTCCGCTGCGGCTCTGCCCCCGTGGATTAAGCACTGCCCTCGCGCTAAGGGCCTTCAAGGGGGCTCAGAGGCGCATGCCCCGAGTGAGCATGCTGCGGGCAGAAGCCAACACTCCGGCTGTGAGCCCGGCCTGCTGTGGACCATCCGGGCACTGGGAACACCCCCGGCAGGGGAAGAAAGCACCCAAGAGGGAAGAGAAAATCCTGGGAATGGTGCCCTGTGCCTGCAGCCGTGGCAATCTCCTCCTCCCTCAAGCCCTGAAGTGAACAGATTCAGTTTCCTGATTAGAAAACGTGAAAATCTGGCTGGGGGGGCACCTGGGTGGCTCGGTCCATTAAGCACCCGACTCTTGATTTTGGCTCAGGTTGTGATCTCAGGGTCGTGAGACCAGACCCCACGTTGGGCTCCACGATGGGCATGGAGCCTGCCTACGATTCTCTCTCTCTCCCCCTGTCTCCCACTACCCCTGCCCTGCTCACCCCCTCCTCACTCTAGCTCTCTCTCCTCCCACCCCCCCCAAAAAAAGTGGGCCAGAATTTTTGATTCACCAAGCATGTTCTAAATGAAACCTTTAAAAATGTCTCTTCATATCCCCTAGAGGAGATAAGGCTGCAACTCCAAAGAATAATAATTCGTATTTCTACAGTCTGAAATCCCAACCCAGCTAACCACGCTGAGGAACTCTTTAAAAATTCCTTACAGGAGCCTCTGAAGAACCAAATATGGGGTCCAGCGAGCCAGCAGTAATCAAGAGAGTGTTATAATAGCACCAATATTGGGGGACTTTTGTCCCTTCTCAACGTAGGCCTTGGTAGCCCTGCCATGGACAGGAGCAAGAGGAGGAGAGAGCAAAGCAGGTATGAAAAGCCTGACCAGGCCCACTCCCCACTCCCCCGAGCCCCAGCATGGGTGCCTGACTCAGGGGGCAAGCTGAGCACTCAGCAGGGGCAGAGCAAGGAATTGGATGGGCAACTAAAGTTTTGATTTCAGACTGGACTAGACCGCCAAACCTACGTGATGACCTAAATGAAACTGCCCTTACGGCGAGAAGAGACTGGAAAGTCACGCAATCACCTAAGATATCAGAGAGCATATTTTAAGGCTGTGCTTGCAAAAGAAAGAGCTGTTTCCTGATTGAATGCCTCTAGTAGTCAGCCTGTTCAATCAATTTGTTATAAAATCAAAAGGATGATAGAATATCATTTTGGGGGGAGCAAATTAACCAAGAGAAAAACACAATGCCCGGTTTTGATGAGAGTGAAGCAAAATAAGTCTCTATATACTTCTGGTATATTTTAAGTCCATTCAGGCTTCTATAGCAACATACCCAAGATTGGGTGGTTTATAAGCAACAGAAATTTATAGGTCACGGTTCTAGAGGCTAGAAGTCCAAGATGACGGCACGAGCAAGGTCAGGTTTGCTGCTGAGGGCCTTCTTCCTGCTTCATAGCTCTTCCCTTCTCCCTGTGTCCTCGCATAGTGGAAGGGGCTAAGGATTTCTCTGGACCCCCTTACGAGGCACTAATCCCATTCATGAGGGTTCCATCCTCATGGCATAAGCGCCTCCCTAAGTTCCCACCTACTAATAACACCGCATCAGACATTAGGGGTTCAACAGATGTATTTTCGGAGGACACCAACATTCAGACTGAAGGATGGTACCGATTGTCTTGGGCAGTGCCTCTCAAACTGTGGTGTGCATACAAGTCACTTGGGGATCTATTAAATCCAGATTCAGATTCACTAGGTCTAGGGAAAGGCCCAAGAATCTGCCTCTCTTGGGAGCTTCCCAGCTATGCTGGTGCAGAGATTCTAGCTTCAAAAGAGAAAACTTAGCCTTAAAATCTCCATAACTTTTGGCCCACTAATGCCCCATCAATGATATATTCTAGGAACTAATAAGAAATACATAAAGAGAAAATTCACTGGGGCGCTGGGGTGACTTGGTTGGTTGAGTGTCTTACTCTTGGTTTCAGCTCAGGTCATGGTCTCAGGGCTGTGGGATCAAGTTCTAGGTCAGGCTCTGCACTCAGCAGAGAGTCTGCTTGGGACTCTCTCTCTCCCTCTCCCTCTGCCCCTCCCCACTGTTTGTAGGAGCTCTCTCTCCCAAATAAGTAAATAGATCTTAAAAAGAAAAAAAGAGCACCCAAAGATTTCTATCATGAATAAAACCTAAATATTTGACAACAGGGAAGTTCCTAAATAAATCATGGTAAAGTCATTGGGTGAAAAAAAAAAAAAACAGTAAGTATCAGTGTTTTATAAAATGTTTTATGTTATGGAAAAATAGTCATGACATGCAAAGTGAAAAATATCAAAATACAAATGGGGTATATGGTTTGTGATGGTCAGTTCTATGTGTCAACAGGGCTAACTTATGGTACCCAGTTATGGACCCAAACACCAGATGCTGCTGTGAAGGTATTCTGTAGATGTGGTCAACATCTATAATTGCCTGACTCTGAGTAAAGGAGATTATCCTCTGGCATGTAGGTGGGCCTCGTCTAATCAGCTGCAGGCCTTACAAGCAAAAACTGAGGTTTCCCAAAGACAATGGAATTTGGCCTCAAGATCGCAGCCTTAACTCCCACCTGAGTTCCCAGGTTGCTGCCTCAGATTTCATGCATGTCAGCCTTTACGCTCATGTGAACCAACCCCTTAAAACAAATCTCTTTATATATGTGTTTGTGCATGTGTGTGTATCTGTATCTTAATAAGTATATGCATATGTATAGGAGCATATAAGTGTATATGTACAAATACATATACATATATATATATCCGCTATTGGTTCTGTTTCTCTGGAGACCCCTCAGTATAACTCCAATTTTGTAAAAACAAAGCTAAAAATATATATGCATAAATTACATTGAAAGAGCCTGGGTCCCATAACTGAATCTATAGCATGTTTCTAATTTTATTAAAATAGTAAGTATATGAACAATGCAAGAAAAAAAACATATTCAAACATTAACAGTGGGAAAGACTAGGGTTTATTTTAATATGTCTTTATGCTTAATATTTTTTCCTAAATTTTTTACTGTAAGCATGTGTTCCTTACGTAATCAGGGAAAACATAATTACCATATGATTTGCCAGGGACACTGCACAATTTTAAATGATCCTCTTACCTGCTACTCAAGCCAATCATTTTACTCTTGGCCTTTCCTCCAGGCCTGTCCCAGCCCCACTTTCTTGTGATCCCATTCTATCTCCTGCCCCTTCCTTTACTTTCTTGAAGGGAAAATCCAAGCTTTTGCACAGCAAAGGAAATAATCAACAAAACCAAAAGACAACCAACAGAATGGAAAATATTTGCAAAGGACATATCAGATAAAGGGCTAGTATCCAAAATCTATAAAAAACTTATCAAACTCAACACCCAAAGGACAAATAATCCAATCAAGAAATGGACAGAAGACATGAATAGATATTTCTGCAAAGAAGACATCCAAATGGCCAACAGACACATGAAGAAGTACTCAACATCCCTCGACATCAGGGAAATACAAATCAAAACCACAGTGAGACACCACCTCACACCAGTCAGAATGGCTAAAATTAACAAGTCAGGAAACAAGAGATGTTGGCGAAGATTTGGAAAAAGGGGAACCCTCCTGCGTTGTTGGTAAGAATGCAAGCTGGTGCAGCCTCTCTGGAAAACAGTATGGAGGTTCCTCAAAAAGTTGAAAATAGAGCTACCCTATGACCCTAGTGCAATTGCACTACTGGGTATTTACCCTAAAAATACAAATGTAGTGATCCGAAGGGGCACGTGCACCCAAATGTTTATAGTAGCAATGTCCACAATAGCCAAACTATGGAAAGAACCTAGATGTCCATCAACAGATGCATGAATAAAGAAGAAGTGATACACACACACACACACACACACACACACACACACAATGGAATACTATGCAGCCATCAAAAATTCTGAAATCCTGCCATTTGCAATGATGTGGATGGAACTAGAGGGTGTTACAGGAAGTGAAATGAGTCAATCAGAGAAAAACAATTGTCATATGATCTCACTGATATGAGGAATTTGAGAGGCAGGGCAGGGGGTCGTGGGAGGAAAGGAGGGAAACAAGATGGGACCAGGGAGGGAGACAAACCATAAGAGACTCAATCTCAGGAAACAAACTGAGGGTTGCTGGAGGGGAGGGGGGTAGGGGGATGGGGTGGCTGGGGGATGGACACTGGGGACGGTGTGTGCTATGGTGAGTGCTATGAATTGTGTAAGACTGATGAATTACAGACTTGTACCACTGAAACAAATAATACATTATAGATTAATAAAAAATAAATTAATTCTAAAAATGGGCAAGGGAGTAACATTTATCATCTCCGTTTTAAAAATGAGGAGACTACAAGGGTCTGAGTGGTTGGTACACAGGTGCCCACTGGTAGCTGACACAGCCCTAAGTCTCCCCTTTGTAAACTGGAAAATGAGGCACAAGTCAGGATTCTCATTACTCTCCTACACGGACCATGTGAGTGTCATGTCAGTTACATCATGGGGTCTTCTCCCTGGCCTTCCACAGCCTTCCTCAGTGGCTTCAGACAACGGAATCATTAAGCTCCAGAGACAATGAGGATGGCAGGGTCAGACGCCAGGACCGAAGTGGCTCTGGGCTCTGCCACATGTCCAAAGGACTTGATGACTCAAACCCCACAGCTGGAAGCAAGCGGGGCCACCCACACGGCCCCAAAATTGGGGCCAAGTTTAGTGCTCTCTTCCAACTCTCAGCAGCTTCTCCGGTCCCCACCTAATTATAGGCATAAGGCCCTGGCCAGCTGCTGTCCCCGTGCCCATGAAGGGATGGCTTCATGGCAGAAGACTTAGGATACAAGAGCAATTCTCCCTGTTGGCAGCTTCAAGTTCTCGGATTGGCTTCCAGCACCAAGGGCTTTCCCTTTTCTCTCCTCCTAGGTCTGCCCAGAGCATGTTCCTGAACCCCTTTAGAGCTGCACCCTGATGCCTTCCTTGGCATGTACAGGGAACTGGGTCGTGCTATACCAGCATCTCTGCAGCAAATGGGCTGATCTCCCCAAATTAGGAGCTCTGCACCCCAAGCATGGTGCCCCAGAGTATCCTGCTACAACCTGCAACCCAAAACCCAGTGGTAATCCAGGCTAGAATAATACCCAGTGTTTGCTGAACAAATGAATAAACACACTACACATAGGCCATAAGTGAGATCCTGGCAAATCTCCTAAGCATTTTCAATTAAAAAAAAGAAAGAAAGAAAGAGCCATACTAAATCATGAGCTAGTTGGGCAGCCCCCTGGGACGCACGTGTATAAGAAATGCTACAACTCCCTGGAATAGATTGGAAACGTGGTACCAGTTACTGCAGGTTTCCACATTCTGCTTCTTCCATAGCTGGTAAAATAGAAATTGGTCCCACTTCTGTCAAAGAAGATAGTGCACTTGGTGGGAGACGATTTAAAAAGGCAGACTCCACTCTGAGAGATGTGCTGAGCGAACGTGTTTGCAAGCTGCAAGGTGTAACTAGAGGCCACACCGGGCCACCAACCCCGAAACCTGCTGGCTGACAGCCCCTGAAGTCAGACGGTCCAGGTCAGCTGACATTTTGCAACCACACTAACCCTAGACATTGGAGCCATTTCGTGAGAATAAATAATGTGTTTGAGCAACTACATTTTAACTCCTTTACTGCATTTTCAAAGATCTTGCTTAGTTCAGAAACTAACATGAAATAAACACATGTAATCCCCTAGTATAAATATAAAGAAACAGGCTTGCTAGCTTTATTTATATAAGTCACAGCTTCTCCCCATCCCAACTGCATAAATGCTGACAACGTACTTCAAGTATTTGGCGGATACTCTCTGGGTCCCACTCACATCAGAACCCCTCCAGCACAGCTGAAATGCTCAGACCACTGGCTGGGCACTGGAAGGGGAGAGTGCTCCTATCTTCAGCATGTGCAAGCCCCCAGGGATCAGCATCCACAAAGGTCATGTGGTAGCCCACCACCCACTAGGGCACTAATCGGGGCACCTGCTCCACATCCTGGTGACCTCAAAGCCAAGGCCTCTTGCCGCTCATGATGAAGCTGGAAAAGCCAGAGGATTCCTCCTGCCCCTCCTCCTTCCATTATGATTAACAGAAACAGCGGAGGAGAGGGATAATTTAATGGGCAGAGCTAACCACCAGTTATGGAAAGGATGGAGAAGTAAGTACCTTTTCAGCTGTGCCAAGTACATCACAGAAAGGTTACCAGAAGCATCAGAAAAAAATGTTCGGGTTTCTGGGACTGAGTTGGGGTCCGGAATGGAGATTCAGCCGCTGAATCATGAGATCAGAAAGCTATTAAGCTTTCAGACCGAAGGCCAGACCCAGGAGGAAAATGGTTCCTTCTTATGCATACATGTGTATCACCGGCAGCAAAGCAGAATGTAACAGCCCCACACTCCACATGTCCTGAGAGCTCAGTGGCCGGCACCAGTAGGTACTCATTATCTGACGTCACAAGAAGGGTAGTAGGTAGTATCTCCTTTGTAGAGAGAGAGTGGGAAGCTGAGGTCCAATGAGGTCAGGTCACTTTCAATTTTCCAAAAGTGACACAGGTAGTGAGTGACCGAGGTACCCATCAAAATTAGTCAACATGCACTGAGCGCTTCCCACCTGAGCTATCCACCTGCCACTCCACATCCCTGCTCTGCCATGCTTGGGTTTGGTAAGGGGATGCGGTAGAATGTTCCCTCCCGGGCCTCTCCCTGTTGGGCCATGAGCTGGCAGGGACTGTGTCACTCTCCTCCAGCCACAGCGTTGTCCCCAGCGGCTCAGCACCCGTTCCCTTAGCCCAGAAGGCTTAAGGGTAGTCCGTGTTCCCGGCTGTTGTCAGCCCTGGGGTGCCTCACCCTCGCTGGTTCCCTTCAACTCCACCCACAGCTTTGGAAAGGTCCCTTCATTCCCCCCCACAACCGCTCCAAAGAGTGTGCCAACCCTTCCCATCAGGATCTTGGCTGATACCTGAGGCTCTGGGCACTTTACACGCATTTTTATTCCCAACATCAGTCCTAGCGGATGAAATTATTCTTATTCTATAGCTAGGGGGATTTAAGGATTAGGATGGGCTCACCAAGTGCCCCAAGCCACACAGTTCACTCTGTGGCAGGACTGGATTAGGCACAGATGGTCAGACCCCCTGCCGGCATTCTCCTTAGTGACTGTGCAATACAGTCCTCTAACCAGAGATATGTAAAATGTCTCCACTTATGGGGCTGCCTTGATCGTGGTCTATTTTAGAAAGAGGAAGAAACGCTTCGAGTGCCATTAAAGAATAGACCTGGGATCGTGGTTTCCTAACCCCTATTACTCCCCAGTGGTTAGTGATCCACCGCTGGACATAAAGGAGGGCTGGAGGGCAAAGAACTACATTTCAAAAACCAACCCTTGTAATATAAGTGTGAGCTATCACTCCCATTTCACAAATGATTGATGCTTCAGGACAATGATCCCCAGCTTCAGGGATCCCCAAGATTCATGACCAATCAGAATATCCATACCATAGTAGCTGGCCTGGCTCCCGCATTTTCCATGGTCTGTTGTGTGCTGCAAAAAACTATTTTGCAAGGGGTTACTATGAGCTTCTTGAGAAATAGGATCCCATAGGCAAAAGAAATTTGGAAAAACTGAATACTGTATCTTACTTTGCTGCTGCTTTGGAAAATCAGAGTGTATTAAGCTTTAATAGGAGGAAATTAAGTTCTTTGAACCTAGCTTTTCTAAACATAGTAAACAGTTTTCTGAACAAAATTTGAACATAGTATACTTTTTGGTGGACCCTTATTAGTAGCTTTCCTACATATAAAATTAGATAAGCTTTCTTTCTAAATTCCATTAATATCCACATATTTTAGCTAGTTTAATTATTCGCCTATAAGGTCACTGTAGATTCTAATTATGGTCTTTTGCATTGATTAAAAATTCTACTGAGCCGGGGAGGGGGCCCAAGGCTAGTCAAGGGGGGAATTGGCTGCAGGGGACACCGTGGTCTCACCGTTACCCCTGCGCTCTACCATCAGCATACACTTTGAAAGGGCACACTTTGGGGCATATGGAGATATCCCTGCCTTATTGATAAATATCTCCTAATGTCATTAAAAAGCAAACAGGTCCCTTTGGGAGAAGGACAGGTGAGCATTTAGTGCCAAACTCCAGCCCGAACTGTCCTCGTCACCCCTCAGGCCTCGCTTGGCCCGCACTGCTAATATTCATAGGAATGCAGTTAAGTATTTAAGTTCACGCATCTAGAATTTCTCCAAATCCCTCAGATTTCAAAAGGTCTTCCTACTTCTCCCATGACTGTAACAAAAGTACATCAGAAATTCCAATGGATCAGTAGTTTCAAGAACTGATTCATTCAAGCTAGTGTGCAATGCTTCCTAAATAGATTCAAAAAAAAAAAAAAAAGGGAGAAGGAGAGAAAGAGAAGAGAAAACTGAGGACATATTGGCGACACTCAAGAAAAGTCCCCGTGTTAGTCCATGTGCACTGTTACAACAATGCACCATGACCTGGGTGGCTTCAAAACAATAGAAATATAGGTCTCGGTTCCGTAGCCGGCACCCCATGGCTGTGTCCTTCCACGGCGGAGGGGCCACGGGCTCTCTCCGGAGCCTCTTTTATAAGGCACGAGTCTCCCCCAAATGATCTCCTGCAGGCCCCAGAGAGTACACCATCACTTAGGGGTTAGGATTTCAACACATGAATTCGGGGCACGGGTGGTACACAAATATTCAGACCATAGACTTGCTACATGATTGGGATGTAGGTTGGGACACGGTATTAGGGGTGTAGATTGGGACACGGTATTAGGTAGGAATTCAGATGGGTTTTTCTAAAGATGGAGACCACCATCAAGATCATATAAAAGCATCCCCCAATGCTGGCAGCAGAGAAAAGGGGAAAGACCTCAGTAACGGAGATACCACATGTCAATAGGTACAGACTTTATGTATGGGTGCACTTGGCTTCCAATCTAAAGTAGGGTGAAATCTGTGCCAAGTCTTAACATTTTATTTTAGTGCTCAACTGAGTATAAAGTCAAAGAGTAAATATAAATGGCTACAAGCATGGAAAATGTCCAACCTCGTCAGTAATCAAAGAAACTCAAAAACAATTAAGATTGTTCCCTTAATTCAACAATAATAATGAATGCAGAAAAGGGTGTAGCTAACAGGTACTCTTGCAGACTACAGTGGGAAGCACGTATCAGCATATCCCTTTTAGAAAGTAACTTGGGGGGCACCTGGGTGGTTCAGTCGGTTGGGTGTCTGACTCTTGACTTCGGCTCAGGTCACGATCTCAGGGTCATGGGATCGAGCCCCGCATCGGCCTGTGCTCTCAGCGGGGAGTCTGCTGGAGATTCTCTCCCTCTCCCCATCCCCTGCTCTCTCTCTTTCTCTTATAAATAACATCTTTTTTTAAAAAAGTAATTTGGTAATATCTAACAAGAAATTTAAAAGGCTTTATATTGTTTGACCCCGTCATTCCACTCTAGGAACTCTACCCTAAGGAAATAACGTTAAACATGGAAAAATAATTATACTAAAACTATTCACCCTCATATTTTTATCATGGCAATTAACTGGAAACATACCAAACTAGACGAAAGAGGGACTAGGTTAGGAATCTAGATGGTACATCTTCCAGATGGATTATTATTGTCATTACAGATTATACTCGAATTAGGACACCTGGGTAGCTCAGTCAGTTAAGCAACTGCCTTTGGCTCAGGTCATGATCCCAGAGTCCTGGATTCAAATCCCACATTGGGCTCCTTGTTCTAAGGGGAGTCCGCTTTTCCCTCCGTTTGTCGCACTCCCTACCCTCCGCCTGTGCTCTCTTTCTGAGACAAATAAATAAAATCTTTTTTAAAAGATTATACTCAAGAATAGTTTACAGTAACATTGTAATGGGAAGTGTAGTGAGCAAAAGAAATGTGTATATAGACTAAAACCAAACAAAAAAAAAAAACCCAGAAAAATACTGGAAAATAAATATGCCGAAATGTAAACAGTATTTGTCTAGGTCAGTGATGCTTATGAGTCTGTGAGCTGTGTGTCACTTCACATGACTAGAAAATAACTGAGAAACTTTCAGTGATTTGCTATTGCTGTGACATCCACGCACAAGTTCCAAGGAACCGTGCAGGTCAATGGGGTATTGAGCAGCCAGGGGGCTGTCAAACTTAAACAGGGAGTTACAGATTATGTGAGCTACACGTCAGTCACACACAGGAGAACAGCAATCCACAAAGGATGGAAAACAAAAAAAGAACCAGCCTTTCTCCAGACCACTGGTCAGGTGACAGTACTATAGACAAACACTCTGACCTTCCTCTTCTTTATTTTCCAATGTTTAAAATAATGCTATGTTGCTATTATAAGAAAAACGAACATTTTTTTCAGGCAAGCACAAAGCAGAAAACAAATGTCACCTAACTGCTGTATTTTCGGAAAACGGTCTTATAGAAACAGGCAAACATATACTGGGAAGCAGAACGACATGGCGGTTAAGAAGTAGCTTTTAGAGCTGACCACTTGGGTCCGAATCCGGGCTCCATTATTTACTAACTAGGGGTCAGGGGCTCGACATCTCTGTGCCTCGGTATCTTCGTGCGTAAGATGGGGATAATAATCGAACCTACTGCACAGCTACTTGTGGGGTTGGGCAGGATTAAATGAGTCAACATACATAAAGCCCTACAACACAGTAAGCTCTACCTAAAAGTTCACTATTATTATCATGCCGAACCCCGTTTCCTAATTTCTTATTTGCAAAATTGTCAAGAGGACTGTGGCAGTGGTACTGGTGGCAAAGGAGTGTTAAGTGCTTTAGGTGTGCTGGCTTCCATGCCAAGCACTGGACAGGAATTACCTCCTTAATTATCAACGACCCTAAAGATCGGTACTGAATTCTTCTTTGCCATTTTGTCAGGGAGAAACAGAGGTTCAGGGAAAAGAAGTGACTCGCCCAGGGTCACCACACTATTAGGCGTGTCTCCCTCCAGGGCACTGGGCTAGGCACAGGAGGACAGGGGCCCTAGAGGCTAGACCATGAGCCCCTTGTGAGCAGACCTGCCCTGTGTCTGCTTCCCAGGGAAAGCCAGGGTCACCAGCCCGTTCAAAAGATCTGGCGCAGAGAAAACAAAAACAAAAACAAAAAACTAGACCTTGCTTCTAGCCATGGCCTTTGCTGCATCCCCTCACCCAGCTAGCCAACGACAGCTGGCCTTCCTCCAAGGTCTGGTCGGTCTGGTCAGGGTGTTGCTCTCAGGGAGTGATTTAAGCCCCGAGGAAGGCAGCTCTTGGAATGTACCGGGAGTATGTAGGGGCTCATGAGTCATCCCTTTCCCCTCCTCGCCCGTGGCCCTGGACGCAATTTATTATCTTCGTCATTGGGTTTTCGGCTCCTGGTTGGCTGGGGGTTGGCCGAGCAGTCGTCCCTAAAAGGAAATTAGTCTGTTGGAGGCAGAAGGAAGGACGCTGGCGGCACCCAGCTGTTTCTGGGCCTGGAGGAATCAAGGAGGCTGAAAGGCCTGGGCCAGGCTGATGCTTAGCAAGACCCTGGCTTCAGATATTCACTTGTGGGGCTCTCGTGGGGCTTTCTCCACCAGTGAGAAATCTCAGACTCTGCAGTAAAGAGAGGCCATTCCAGAAAAGCGTGAGGCCAATGCATCCTGAAAATTAGAGAACAGAAGTCCTTCCCTCAGAGAATTGGGGGGGGCGTGGAGAGACCATGGCGGCGGGGGGGGGGGGGGGGGGGGGGGGGGGGGGGGGGGGGGGGGGGGGGGG
>CM053613.1:36552026-36577677 GCA_028646535.1 Procyon lotor
GCTCAGAGCATCACCAGCCTGACCTCCCTCTTTCTCAACCTGCTGAGTTTGGAAAGTGAACTGACGATTCATATTTATACATACGCCAACGATCTGAGGAGGAAATCAGGGTTTTTAATTGTTCTGATCCTGCCTCTAGAATATTGATTTAGGACATTTAATACCATCTCCAAATGCCAAGCTTAATTTGCATCAGGTCAGAAGCTGGGCTGCGGAGCCCTGGCTGTTGATTTTAGGCAGGGACTTGGGAGGGCCAGCGGCTCACCTTCCTCCTGGCCTGCGGCCAGCCGAGAGCCAGCTTCACCTGGGACCCAGAGAACTGGCCGACGGAGAAGGCCGAGTCTTTGATGGATTTTCACTGTTTAATTAAAGTGCAGCTGGGGCCCGGGGCCGTGCAGTACCTTTCAGCGAGCTATCCGTCGCAGGCGGCATAGCTAGTCTGTGCGGAGGCCGCAGGGCCAGGGCATCGCCCTCCCTCTGCCTAGATCCCCCTCACCCAGGGATCCCGTGCGTCTGCCTTTTGGAGGCCCCACGCTCGTCCTCAGGAGCTCAGTTCCCCGGGCACTAAGCACTGCCTCTGGGAGAATCTCAGAATTCAAACACGGGCTAATGGCACCCAAAGAGAACCCCCCAATGGCCAGCTTTAGATACCCCATGGGCTGCTCAGCTGTTCTTCCCTCCCTTAAAGATTTTTATTTATTTACTTGAGAGAGAGAGAGAGAGCATGAGAGGAGAGAGGTCAGAGGGAGAAGCAGACTCCCCACCAAGCAGGGAGCCCGACATGGGACTCGATCCCAGGACCCCAGGATCATGACCTGAGCCGAAGGCAGATGCCCAACCAACTGAGCCACCAAGGAGCCCCTGCTGCTCAGCTGTTCCTAATGGATGTGCTCTGAGCCCACCCTCATCACCATTTACAAACTGGGGGGCTACAGAAAGCCCATTCATTAAAGTCCCCTTTTTTATTATAATCATTACAGAAAATTTCAAATACACCCCAAAGTGAGAGACCAGTGCAACCAACCTCCATGTGCCCATCGTTCTGCAACAACGAGCAACACGGGGCCCCTTGTCTAGCTACACCTCAACCTCTGCACTGCGTTACCCAAAGCGACTTCCAGACATTTTATCGAGCCATCCCTTCCACATTGCCGTATGCACCTGGGAAAGAGAAGGACTTCCTTCTTTTTGACATGACCATGACGCCATTTTCATGCCCCACAAGTTCATAATGATTCCTTTATGTCATCAAATCTCCAGTGAGTGGTTACTTTTTCCTGAATGCCCCACAAATCCCTTATAGAAGCTGATTTTTCTGGAGCAGGATCCAAACAAGGTTCTAGCTGGGGTTTGGTGGCGTGGGCTTCCTCACCTTCTCTCACTTTCCCATCAAACCCGCCATGGTCGGTAGTTTCCTATGAAGGTGTGAGAAGACCAGAGATGCCACTTACTTACGGCGGGAAGCGTACCCGAGTCCTTGGCGTTAGCCTCCTCACCTGGAGAATGGGAATAATCATAATCTCCTATCTCATGGGGGTAAATGTGAGGGTTCAATGAAATAAAATATGTCAACTGTAGAGCACAGAGACTGGCACTGAAAGACAATGACTTTGATAGAATTTGATAGAATTCCCAAGCACAGCATCCGAGAGGGAAGAACACGGAGTAAAAAGTGGGTGAACTCTCCACACTCTTCTCAGACTTTTGAGCTGTTGTTCATGGTACGGTGGTAGAATGTTGTAGTTAAGAGCAAGTCTCCAGAGCTAGACTGCCCAGGTTCAAATCCTACATCTTCCACTTGCTAGTGATGGCAGAATGATGCATGTATTTGCCAGAAGTCATTTCCTTTCCCTCTGGGCAGACAGCTATGTTTCTTTGCCTCTCTTGCACTCATGTGAAGCCACAAAGCAGCTGCGGCCAGTGGTAAGTGGGCGGAAGGGATATGCATCAAGTCTATGCTTGCCAGGTCAGAACCTCCCACCCATGTCTTGCTCTTTCTCGCCAGGCCCCCTTGATTGGTGAGGACTCAAAGAACCCGGAAGAAGGAAGAGCGGTAAGATGAAAGGCACCTGGATTCCTGAATGACCATGTGGAATCCAATCAAGGGGGTTGGGGGGGGGCGCTGGCGGGCTCAGTTAGCAGAGCACATGACTTCTGATCTTGGGCTCGGAAGTTCAAGCCCTGCACTCACTGCAGAGATGACTTCAAAACAAAACAAAACAAAAAGACTGATCCCACAGGATTCTGCTATAAGCAAGAAATAAACTTTTATTATGTTAAGCTTCTGAGAATCTGGGGCTTATCTGTTATAGCCGCTAGTGTTACCTTAACTAATACATGAACCTTGACCTTGGGCAAGTTACCTGGCCTCCCTGTCCGTCCATATGTAAAGGGGCAAAGCTGTTAACATTACCTATTTCGTGGGGTTGTTAGGAAAGTCAAACCTTAATGTATCTGAAGCGTCCACTACCTTGCCTGGTCCATACAGCATCATAAGTGCTTGCCCCGACGCCCTGATGGTATTTTCATTGTTTTTAGTACAATGATTTGAAATGTAATAGGATACCGTCAGGAATTTCCTACATTTACAATTTGGGCCTACAGTTTTATTCCAATCAAATTCCATCCGTTTAATAATGACAGCCAGTGTCTAACAGGATTATGACTATTTGCTTAACAGGAAATATTTCAGGAATACAGTCATTCTTCAAGATGAATTGCATCTCACAGGATGCGGCAAGTCTCTGGTACTCCCCACCAACACTGGGGGGGAAAAAACAAACCATGGAAGGATGAGACTTTCTTGGTTTGTCCCTTCCTGGGTGAGGAGCCAGAGTCCACTTCATGCTTAGGACTGGGGAGATGTGCACTGAACTCCACGGACCTGAAAACCCGGACATGCAAGAAGATCTCCAAATGTCCAAAAAGCACATGAAAAGATGATCGACCTCATGAGCTTTCGAGAAAATGCAAATAAGAACTGCAGTGAGCTATACCTCACACCACCGCAATGGTGACCATCAAAAAAGAAAGACAGTGACAAGTGCTGGCAGGATTGTGGGGACCCTGGCCCCCTCCCGCCCTGACGGTGCAAGTATTCAATGGCACAGACCCTTTGGAAAACAGCCTCACAGTTCTTTAAAATGCTAAACGTATTCCCTGTATTTGAGAGAAATGAAAACATATGTCCACACAAAAACTTGTACATGGAAATTGATAGCTAGTCTTCATTACAGCGAAAAGCACAAACAATCAAAATGTCCATCAACGGATAAATGGATAAACAAAATGTGGTATTATCCATTGAACAGACTACTTTTCAGCCATGGAAACGAACAAAGTACTGATATATGCTATGAGATGGATGAACCTTGAAAATACTACCCTAAGGGGACGCCTGGGTGGCTCAGTCGACTAAACAACTCCCTTCACCTCAGGTCATGATCCCAGGGTCCTGCAACTGAGCCCCACATTGGGTTCCCTGCTCAGCAGGGAGCCTGCTTCTCCCTCTGCCCGCCGCTCCCCCTGCACACACACTCTCTCTGACAAATGAACAAATAAAATCCTTAGGAAAAAAAAAAAAGAAAACAATACCCTGAGTGAAAAAAAGCCAATTGCAAAAGACCATGTATTGATCGCATGATTCCATTCATAGGGAATGTCCAAAATAGGCAAATCTGGAGACAGCATATAGGTTAGTGGCTTCTGGGAGGGTTAAGGGAATAGGGAGGGAAGGTGGGGTGACTGCTAACGGGTATAAGGTCTCTTTCTGGGGTGACGAATGTTCTAGAATTGTGTCAATGGTCGCACAACTGTGAATATACTAAAAACCACAGAATTACACGGTTTAAATGGGTGAACTGTACCTCAATAAAGCTGCAAGCCACCCCCCCAAAAAGATACCCATTCCCCCAGAGCTCAAACCATCTCTCCTCTGGACTTGAACTGCCATCAGAAACCAGAGCACATCCCCACCTCATCTGAAGCCTTTGAGAACAACATGGCCTGTGTTAAAATCCAGCCTCCCCTCTGTGTGCAGGGACAGATGCCCTGAAATATACGTGCTAATGAGCCTAGAGCTCAGGAGAGAGGTCACGGCTGCAAACAGAGCTTGCCGTTACCGACACATCCAGCTAGGAGGTGAAATGGGCAGCCGCACTCCCCCCAACACTAATAACCAAATGCCAACCCCCCACAAACACACCCCTCTGACCCTAGAGACACAAGCAGGGCTGGTTCCCCCAGCCCTCCCTCTGGAAGAGCATAAGCTGGACCATGAATCACACCGCCCCAAACCAGTCACACTAAATAGGCGAGGGAGCTGGGAGCCCCGAATCACTTAAATTGATGTCATATCATTTGAAAAGCTGACACTCGGGCCTTACAAATTGAACGACAATTACTATCCCTCCAATTCGTGGCTCTGGACTCCTGTTTCCCACCTGCTCCGACACCAATTTAAGCAATTCTGAACTCTGATCTCCACGGCAGGACGTCTCAGATCTACTGACGTGTCGGGTCCCAATTGTGCTGACACCCATCCCTGGCAGGGCCATCACAAGGTGTGAAATCTGGGTGCCCAGCACCCCCGGCATGGTGAGCACAGCGACAACCACAGGGAACAGATCAATCTGCCTCAATTTACCACAATGACAGGTGTGGAGGAAAAGCAGGCGGAGGGATCCTTCTGTTCTCCCGGCGCTTGGACGAGGGCTGGAGGGGCTTCTGAGCCCAGCGACAGAGGCCTCGCTGCTGTCGCCGCTGTCAGCCAAGAGGCAGCTGCTCCTCCTTGCAAAGGGCTATCCGGCACTTGCCTGTGTCCTGGGTTGCTTTAAAACACAACTGCGTTCCCCTCCTTTCGGGTTTTGCAGACAGCATCGAGACCATTGGTTCCTGCTGCCCCTGCTTCTCGCAGCTGTCACTAGTAACTACCTGTCACCTACAGGTCAGCCCTGCCAGGGCTGGGAGTCAGGGACAGCGCAGCCTTATGGTAGAGAGGAAACCCCCCTCCACCAAGAGGAAAGTTGATTTCCAAACCTGGAGTGTAGGTGGGGTGGGGGCAAATGAGTGAGGCAAGACCCAGGGCTCCTGTGTGAGCGCTGGCGGACCCTCATCTACCTCAGCCTGTGGGGCCAGGGATTCCTGAGTCCGCGCTGGGGCTGTAGCCTGTCCTCCACCCCTCACCTGCTCAGCTAGGGTCCTGACTTGCCTGCTAAGTTCTGCCAGTGTCTGCCCTCCAAGCTCCTGAACCCAAGACCCCACCCTGGACTTGGATAAGCCCTTCAGATTCACAACTCAGGGGCTCATGGATGGTGAGAACCTCAGGACCTTGTCACCTCCAACAAACCCGGAATGCCCCGCTCCCTTAATTTGGAGATTGGGGCCACAGACCCTCCTCCTGAACCCACCTCTCATTGTGTCTCTCCACAGGGGCTCCCAGCCCGCCCTAGGGCCAAAGCCATGTTGACAAGGCCAAAATCTGCTCTGGCAAGAATGGTTTGGGGTTGAAAAGTCAATGTCATACTGCAATTGGCAGATGAATGGTTCTACCGATGACTCTATCCCCTGAGGGACTAAGCACAGAGCCTGCTCCGTGGCGCACCCTGGGGTTTGGGGGAGCCTTGTGGCCTGGGTTTGTGTCCCCGAGGGAGCAGAAACAGGCTGTTGGCCTCAGTTTCTTGTAGTCCCCACGTCATCCCCAGGGGCCCCACCACGTTCCTGGCTCCTCTGGGTCAGACTGGGTTTTTCACAGAATAGAGGAGGGGAGGGGCTTCTGGATTTTACAAGAGATAAGGGAATGAGTGAAGGGAAAGGAGTAGGATTCAAGGATGAAATAAAGGCTCTGACACACCACTCCCAGGGAGGGAGTCCGCCTCCACAAGCGTCGCCCCGGAAACACTCCCTGGGGTGCTGGGTGTGACAATTACATGCTCCAACTGGCTCAGATCCGCTCTTAACAGATGAAATGAGACACCTGACTGCAGACTCCTAATGCAGGTTGAGGAAACTGAGCCCTGGAGGCACCGGCCCAGCCCAGCTCCTGTCAAAATCCATCGGAAACTCAGAAAGCTCCGGAATCCTATCCCTTCTTAAGTCAGCCTGGAGCGGGGAGGGGTTTTCTTCCTCCCGTTTCAAGACACAGCTTGCAAGCACCTGCCAGGCCTAAGGAACCCTCGACCCTGGCCACCTTAATTTGCCCACCGGAGCCCTTAGCCCACTGTCTTGTCACGACCTCCCATCTGTGGTTACGAAGGGTGAGACAAGTCCAGGAATTCAGGAGCTGGGAGGTAGGGAGGGAGAGATCAAGACAAGTAGGGACTTCTTGACCGAACCTTCACTGGATCTCACGTGAAATAGTGAGAACTCAGCAGGGCAGGGGGCAGCTGGGACTCGCAGGGGAACTTCAAGGAAGACTGTTCCCAAGGCACCTTGAGTCTTGTTGGAAGAGCAGGCACTTGGGATGATACACTGGGCCCCATACAGATGGAAGGATGGCCCCAAGAGAATGTTCTGAAATTAAGATCTGCCCGTCCTAGAGCTCACTATGAACATGTTACTGGCTGGGCGGGAAATCTGTACTCCCCTGACCCATCCCCCGCCCCACCCCACCCCATCCTGCAACTCAGGGCCCTGGTCCTGCTGGCCAGGAGCACACAGAAACTTTCAGCCTAACAACGTGGTTTTTATTGTCAAACAGCCTACAGGGAAGACCACCCAGACTCAATAGCAGGAATCTCTCTTTGGTTATCAGTGATAAACTATCAGGGTTAAGTAAGCCAAAGGTCACCCTTTGACCCTACAGCTGTACTTCTGGGGCTCCAAAGAAAATTACTCATTTTTTAAAAAAAGTTTTAGGCAGCCTTATTTCTAGGGAAAAAGAGAGGACTAAAAAATATGGGTGAGCAAGAGGACACTCACTCAATGAACATTATGCACTCATAAGAAGTATGTTTAGTAAGATTTGCAACATAAAAGATATTGATATAATGAGATCTATGTAATATATATTACATACGTATATATGTAATATACAATAGAGATCTATGTAATATACACGGTATACTTATCATTATTAAAAAGAAAAAAGTTATAAGGAAGAAAACGAATAGACAGAGGTAAATCAAAATTCTAATAGTGATTGCCTTTGGGAGGTGAAACTCACATCACTGTTTCCTATTTTCCCATAAATCCCAAAGCGTGGGTTAATTCTATAATGGGGGGAAAAAACTTTTATTAAAAAATTAGATGCTAAGCAATTTGGTTCATTCTTCCTTCTTCCGAGAGAGTGTGCAGTAGTGAAGAGTGTTTTTTTTTCAACTGATGAAGTCCACTGCTTCTTCCGTCCCTGGCCTAACTTCTCCCTAAGGCTGGTTTGAAGGGAACACAAGGTCTCTAGCCACCGGGACAGGTATTCTAAGGCTTTGGCAAGCTGGCGCGTTCACAGCAAACAGAATTATCACTTAGTAAATGCTAGTGGAACCAGATTTTCGGCAAGTCCTACGACGACCCGCGTCCCATGCAAAGACGTGCCCCAGGCCAGCTCACAGATGAAGCGGCTACAATTCACAGCTTGGGCATCTAGCCAGTCTCTCCTTTTAGGAGGTCCTTCTTCTGGGCGGGTCAGAGTGGGGGGTGTTGCAGGGATGGAGCTCTCTCTCTCGGGCCTCTACACACTCAGACGGGCCTCCGCCCCTGACCAGCAGGCTACCGGCCCCCACTGCCCCATCACTGCCCGTAGAGTCTAGGACCCTAAACTTCTGGTCTTCAGGGCCTCAGCACGCTTGCCAAAGAGCACGGCTAAGCGACAATGTCCTTCCACAAAAGCTACAGAGATTCCTGGTGGGAGGAGGCAGTTTTCTCTCACACGCTCACACATGCAGCCGGAAGTTGAGGCCCGGATGAAAGCAGGGGGCCAGAACTGTCATTCAAGCTCGGGCAGAGTTGGAAGTAAGCTGACCTCAGGAGACACTCTCAGGAGGAATCAGATGCCCACTGACGATTCAGGCAATGAGTTCGCCATTTTATAGGGCGGTGGTTTAGTACCTCAAGCCAGGCAAGGCATGTGCGGTGCAAACGTGGGCAGGACAGACAGAACTCCTGCCCTCTCAGAGACCACAGGGAAGAGGAGGGAAGGGATGAGGTCCAGGGCCTAAGCTAGATGAGGCCGCCCTGCCCTGGGGGCTCCAGTGGTCAGACAAAACCTTCATAAGGATTTCTTCCTGATTTCAGGCTGCAGAACGCATTGAACACTTAGTAGTATGTATTTGCCCTTTTTAAAGTATTTTATTCTTATAAGTTTTTTTGATTATTGAAATTGTTGTAGAGTT
The DNA here is from genome assembly GCA_028646535.1 of Procyon lotor. Classification (NCBI taxonomy): domain Eukaryota; kingdom Metazoa; phylum Chordata; class Mammalia; order Carnivora; family Procyonidae; genus Procyon; species Procyon lotor. The sequence goes on from CM053613.1 coordinate 36,560,354, forward strand.
TCTCCCAAATGTGTTCTTTTTTCCATGACAGTGGCTAGTGATTTTAGATGCTCACCCATGTTTACATGAGGATTTCATCTCTTCTGTACTAATGGCTAAAACATAATTACGAACCGTGCTTGTTAGCCAAACAGAGATATTCCATGAGACAACGATTCCTAATATGGAGGTGTCCTTGGGCCAGGGCCTGCTTATCCTCGTTCCCATCTCTTCCTCCCGACACAGAGGTGCCTTCATTAGCAGAGGAAAGAAAGAGGTCTTTGTGATGATGTCATTCCCAGACCACCCTACACAGACAATAAAACCGAATTTGAGAGAAGCCTGGTGAAATAAGAGCTCAGAAATCATAGAATACCAAAGTTGCAAGGGCCCTCAGAGGTTATGTAGCCTAATCCACTGATGTGAGAAATGGGCAAAGAGGAAGAGGCCTAAGATTACACAACCCGTTAGCGGGGGCACTATTTTCACCAAGGTAAATACGGGGAAATTCATTGCATGGCAACTCCAGTATCATCATGTGTTAAATATTCTGCCAGGCAGGGGGGCTATGGAGGGGCTCCCTCAGCACGGCCTGTGACGCGCACAACCACAGGGCCGCAGGCCAACGTGGCCAGTGCCACAGCAGAGCCACAGACAAGGGGGCGTGGGACCACAGAGAAGGAAGCACCTCACTTCCCGGGGGAGCTGAGGAAGGCATTCAGCAGAAGGGGCTATCTGAACTGGGTTTTAATGACTGAATAGGAGTTTGTTGTATAAGGAAAGGAAGAAGGTCATTCCAGATCTATGGAATAGCACATGTAGAGGTTAACACATGAGAAAGGCCATGATGTGTTTGGGGAATAAAGAGTGGTTGGGTTAAATGGAGGCTTCCTGAAAGGGAAACAGAAGGGGTGACTAAGGAGCAGCTGAGGAGGTCTTGAATGCCCTGAAGGGGCATGATCCTGGGTTAAAAAACAATAGTATATTGGCGAAAAGGACCAGAGACAAGGCGACAAGTGGGGTGGATATTGCAAGATTTCAGGTGGAAAATACAAATGGTAAAATTTAAAAAAAGAAAAGAAAAGAACAATCTCAAAGAAGACAAACAGCATTTCTGGGGCCAGACCAAGGCAGGATGTAAGGCGGAATCCGCAGGCCTCCCAGAGAGAGGGAGGGCGTGGGGGGACCACTGTCCCTGGGGCTGTAGCTTCACATTTAAAGGACTGAAAAAGACTATTTTGTGACACATGAAAATTACATGAAATTCAAATGTCGGGGTCCAGGTGAAGCATTGCCACATGTGTTCCTTCACCTCCCGTCCTCAGTAACTAGGGAAGAATCCAGGGCAGGCTGGGGGGGTGGGGGGCGGGCAGCGAAGTCTGCAGTATCTGCTATTTGCCCTTTAAGGAGAGGTTGCCGAGGGAGAGGAAGACCATGGCTTCGGGCGCCGGTGGGATGGTGGAAGGAGGGAAGGAGACCGGGGCAAGTGGCACGGGTCAAAGCATCCTCGAGGGCGCGTGGAGTCAGAGGGTCCCGTGACACATCCAGGAGATGGGGAGAGAGCAAGATCTGCACTTAAGACATGGATTTGAGAAGCATCAGTGGGCACATGGTCGTTGAAGCCCTGGGAGAGGGTGAGATAATCCAGGGGAGAGGAAATAAAAGAACACCCCAAGACAGAGAGCAAAGCCGGGGAACTCAGAACCCCAGGAAATGGTGTGAGGGGGTAAAGAGGCACGAAAAATCCAAGGAGTCTGAGAAAAACTAATTAGAGACACAGGGAACCATTTCAGTGCAAATAAGGTCAAGGGAGATGTTCTGAGGAAAAGGGAAAGCAGAAGAAATGTCAACTGCCACCAAAAGCCCAAGGGGAATGAGGATGGAAAAAGAGACCGTGGGTCCTAGGAGCCCTCAGCCAGCGAAGCATGCACTGTAGGAAGAGGAGGATGCGTTCCCGCTTTCCTCCATCCCACGGCCACTCCTGCTCAGCATCTCTCCATGGGTCTTCGATGTTGGAGAGCCTCAGGGCGCAGGCCCTGGACCTCTTCTCCTTCCTCACCCAGACACCACGCACCCCCCAAAACCCCGAGCTGGGCTCCCGCTCCGGAACCAACCGACTGTGAATTCAGCATGGCTGCTGCGAAGTCCAGCAGGCTCCACCCTTCAATAGGCCCCACCCTCCTTCTCCCCAAACCAGCTCTCCCAGCGACTTCTCCAGCTCCAGGAAAGTCAGCTCTCTCTCCACTGTTCAAATCCAAATCCCTGGAGTCGTCTCGATTCTCCTCTCATCTTCCACCCAACCATTCAGTAATGGTTGTGGCGGTCCTACCCGCCACACATCTCCTCAAACTGCACTCAGGATTCAGCGCCCACCGCTCTCCCCCACCTCCGCTCCTGCGGTCACAGAGCACCACACCAGAGCAATCCTATGGAAACACAAGTGCAGTCATGCTATTCCTCTATGCAAACCCCCGAAATTTTCCCATCTCACTCTGAGTAAAGCCTCCAGGCATACAATGGCCTCCAGTGCCCTACACAACGTGTGTCTACCCTCCATCTAACTGGTGCGACCTCACCACCTTCCACAACTGTGCTCATGCTCTCCTCCAGTCACAGGGACCTCCTTGCTGGCCCTCCACACATCAGATCCACTCCTGCCTCAGGGCCTTTGCAACTGCCATTCCTTCTGCCTTTTCTCTCTGCAATGCTCTTCTCCAAGACCCACGCATGACTCTCTCCCTCTCCTTCCTCAGATCTTTCAGAAATACCCTTCTCAGGGAGGTCTTTTCTAGCCATCCCACTCTACGGTGCCAGCCATCTCTCAGCCCTTGACATTCTGCATTCCCTTGTCCTGCTTTATTTTGCTCTAAACCCCCTGTCACTACTCGAATACAACACAATCTACCAATTGATCTTGTTTATTACCTGTCTCCACTGCTAGAATGTAAGCTCCATGGGGGCAGAGATTTTTGTCTGTTTTTTTTCCCCCTGCCATATCCCAGCACAGTGCCTGGTCCATGGTAGTAAGTGATTACGGAAAGAATGAGGCTAGTGGGTCGAGAAGTGACTAGGAGATAAGCGAGGAAAAGCCATTAAGGTAACTCTTTCAATACCTGCGGTTGAGTAGCTTAAGAAGAAAACAGTATCAGATCTTCTTCAAATGGGAAAGACTCAAGCGTATTTACAGAATGTTAGGGGGTAGAGCGGCATGGAAGAGACTGAGGATATGAGAGCAAAGGAATCTGGCTATGCCAAGTCTGGGAGGGAGCAGAAATGAATGGCCTCACAAACAAGGGGACAAGGGACCTCTTTTGGAAGGCCCCAGGGCAGGCAAGGAGCGTGAAAGCAGGTGTAGCTCCAGGGGAGCAAAGGGAAAATGAACAAGTTCATACTTGGTACTCAGTTTTCTATCTCAAGGTGTGGGGAAGAGCTTGGGTGGTGAGGGTTTGAGGCAGCACTTTGGAAAATGGGAATGTATGCTGATTCGGAGAAAAGATGACTGTTCAGCAGGGCTGGGGGTCCCCCCCCCATTCCTGAAACCATAAATATGTTGCAGAGTTTGGGGAATCTTCCCCGTTACACTGGAAGGCCAGTGAGAACCACAGTCGTAAGTCCTAGTATTATTTTGAAATTATTAAGTTAAAGCCCTTATTGGACACTTTGGGCACCAGACAAAATGTCAAACTCTAAGGGATAATAAATAAATGGGCAAGTGATAGGAATAATCATCGCTGCTGACCCAGTTTAGAGCACCTTCAACTGGCAGATACAATTCAAGATGGTGTCCCTGGAAAGAGCAGGTCTTGAGGACACATCTGGGGAAAGAAAGATGAAAGGTGACCCCTCCAGGCAGAGGACTCTGAAAGGGTAGTCTAAGGACCTACAGAAGAGGACATAAAGCATAATATAGCAAGTAGAGCATAAAGGAAGGCTGGAACCACAAAAGAGAAGATTCACAGAATACAGCCACTTAACTACAACTCCTGAAAATGGGCCCAGATATGCGAAAATGCTGAAATATGGGGCACCAGGGAGGCTCAGTTGGTTAAGCGTCTGACTCCGGATTTCTGCTCTGGTCTCGATCTCCGCGTGGTGGAATCAAGCCCCACCTGGGGCTCTGCAGTCAGTGCCAGTCTGCTCAAGACTCTCTCCCTCTGCCCCTCTCCCTACTCATGCACAAATGCTCATGCTCGCAAGCTCTCAAATGGATAAATAACATCTTCTAAAAGATGCTGAAATACAACATTATGGAAAGAGGAGCATCTGATGTGCAAGGAAAGATCCCTAATTTCCAAAGGGACCAAAGCAGGTTTGCAAGAGCTTCAGAGCCATGAGCTCCTAGGCTATCTGCAAAACCTGTAAAATCTTCTGGAGTCCATAACGAAAAAACTATTTCAAATTTAAAGGACTATATAAAATTTACCTATTAATTTTAATAGCTCCCATTCATTATTCATACCATGCTATGCATATTACATACTTTATTCCCATTTTATAGATGAGGAAACAGAGGCTTTGAGAGATAAAGAAGTTGTCCTAAGTCATAGCAATAAATAAGGGGCTGGACCACTAATCAAACCCAAAGGTGTCTGGTCTCAAAGACCATGCTTTTAACCTCTATTTTCTCTTTCTAAAGTTATTTTTTCTTATTAAAAACACAGGAGTGATGACTACTTTTAACACATTCTTATGAGACTTTTAAGTCATTCTATGATGTATGCAGTAGGCATTTGTAGAAAGATATATTTTTATATTAAATTACTGACTGAATATTGCATGTATCATGTCTCTCCAATCTTTCTGTCCTACAGTGGGATACAACAGGTGTCAAGTGAATGAATGGCAGTCCTTGGGCTGAGAAGAATTCAAAGGTCACTAGTGTGACCTTGAGGAATCGTGTTCTAGAACATTAGTAGGGGGAAGTAGGAGAAAGCCACTTTTTTTTTTTTTTTAAAGATTTTATTTATTTGACAGAGGGAAACACAGCGAGAGAGGGAACACAAGCAGAGGGAATGGTAGCGGGAGAAGCAGGCTTCCTGCAGAGCAGAGAGCCCGATGCGGGGCTCGATCCCAGGTCCCTGGGATCTGACCTGGGCCGAAGGCAGACGCTTAACGACTGAGCCACCCAGGCTCCCGAGAAAGCCACTTCTGCAAAGCACAGAGCTCTGAGTTTCTGCAGGATCCAGAGCAAGATCCAGCCTTGCTCTTACTGAAGTCATGGGCAGTGGGCCCTTGGCAGGTAAGGCGCTGACCCCCGAGACCCAGCACACACTCACCAAGAGCCGGCCATTTCAGACCACCCCCTAGCTGCTTTCTTTGGGCTCGCAGAATTACCACCCACAGCGGCAAGCAGTTGGGGCTCGGTGGTGGTGGGCCCCTCTAGGAGAAGCAAACTCACCATTTACATCACCTGCATTAGTTAACAGGTTGAGTGACAGGACTCAGGACTTCACAGTTAAGGATAGCAAGGACAGAGTAAGATCTTGCACCTGGTTTCAAAAACCCAATTGAGTAAATCTGAGACAAGGAAGGGAACGGTTCAGGAACCACAAACATGAAAAGGTTTTTGAGCAAGCTAAGCTGGAAGCCAGCTCAATGAGAGCTAACACTGTGATGTAGCTGACAAAATAAGGAAAAGCACCCTTGGCCGCCATACTAGAACCTGGTGTCTGGGCTAGGACAGAGGAGGGGACAGCCGTGTTCTAACCTGGGTGGGCTGGACTAGCCCACTACACTGCTATGTGGGTTTCTGGGCCGCTCACTTTGGAAGGGTCTGCTGGTTATTTTCATTCCCTGCACTGCGCACTATGATCCTCTATCTGGGCACTGCTCTGTGCCCTGCGGGAGCTGACCCCTACAAGTTGCACTGTCCAGATTCCTTGCCCAGGGACTGCCCCCTGGGTTCAGACAATGGGAAGTACCCACAAGAGATTCAAGAGCAAGAAGAGAGAAGACGCAGAGTGTCTCTTGGGCCACTGTCACCCTGCTCCATCTCCACATTACTGACAGTCTCTGTGTCTCTCTCTCTAGCTATAGATCCCAGCAGGCAGCCCCCCTTCCATGCTTCCAGCTCTCTGGGGTTCCGTTGGCTCCTTTTGTCCCTTCAGGTCTAGAGGCGGGAACAGCTTCCGCCTGCCTGTCACTAGCCCCTAGGTTCCTTATCCTTTCTGGCTTCGCTTACCCCTGCCCTCACCTCCGAAAATAGTCCCTTCATGACACTCTTTTCAAAATTCCAACTGAGTTGACCTTCTGTTTCTTGCAGGGCTCCAAAATGAAACTGAAGGGATAGGAAGCCAGAGGGCCATAAAATCATGCCTAGGAGGACCAACTATAAGAACAGAGGATGTGGGGCGCCTGGGTGGCTCAGTCGTTAAGCATCTGCCTTCGGCTCAGGTCATGATCCCAGAGTCCTGGGATCGAGTCCCGCATCGGGCTCCCTGCTTGGCAGGAAGCCTGCTTCTCCCACTTGTGTTCCCTCTCTCGCTGTGTTTCTGTCAAATAAATAAGATCTTAAAAAAAAAAAAAAAAAAACAGAGGATGTTTGTATGTACTGGTGAAGCGAAGACTCCAGGAAACAGGCTAATCCACTTGGGAAAAAAAGCGAAGGGCTATGATCAGATTCATTCTTCTGGCTCCAGAGACTCTCTCTCTCTCTAGATAGAGACCAACTCCATATTTTTACAATAAACTTTTCTAAAGAGTTGGCAAAGGTGGGCTGAGCCCACCCAGGAGGCCATGAGCTTCAGAAAACTCCGAGTTGTTTAGTCTTAGCTAGCAAGCCCATACCAGGGCTATAGTAGGAAAAAATTAGAAGGGTAATAAGGGGCTTTCCAAGCCAGGATTTCATGATTTGCTACCAGCTATGTACTACTCCCACAGTGGTTTACCAAAATCACCAAACCAGGAAAAACATTTTGGGGGCTGTGTTTCACTGCTTCTCACTCCTTTGTGCTAAGTTTGATAACTCTCAGCACGGAAGTTCTTCTTACGCTTTAAGGTAACTCAGAAACACGGAACTTACTTTCCACGGGGGCATCACAGCCTTCAAAAGCGTTATTCCCAAACCAGCAAGCAGTCGATGAAAAATTTTAACCAAGCAACTTCTGTCTACACATCACTAGAGCTTCTTCTGAACTGTCACTTCATTTTTCAAACCAAAACCCAAGATGTGAACTCTGCCAATGAGACAAAGTATTTTACATGCAAATTGTCCTGGAAAAAAAACAAGATCACTTCCATTCACCTTGGTGGGGAAAAGAAACTTTTTTACAAGAACCCTCAACTCCTGAGTTCACAAAAGGGTCACAGCGCGATGCCTAGTGTGTCTAAGCCAGGCTTTCCCCTTGAGTAAGAGTTTGCCATTTATTACAAGGCCCGGCCCGGCCGCTAAGAAAGCCACTCATTCATTCAACAAACATTAATAGCGCCCTGCTGGGCCGTGGGGCGGACGCACGATCCAGAGGCCAACTCTGCTTCTGGGGTTCCGTGAGGCCAGGAAACGCGCTGATCTCAAAGGCCAACGAAGGCAACGAGCGAGAGTGCGGCGCCCAGGAAAGTTTCCGCAGGAACTTGGGGAACGCCAGCCTTCGGGCGCCGGGAGGGCGGGGGCGCGGGCCTTCGGGAGGACGCCTCCTCCGCCCCGCGGGCCCGGCCGCCTCCGCCGCCTCCACCGCGCTCGCCCCCAGGTCCCGGGCCGCCGCACCCGGGCGCCGCCGGGCCCTGGCGAGCAGCCCCCCGCCCCCACCGGCGGCGACGACTCGCGGGGCGCGCTCGGCCCCCGCCCCGCGTCCCGGGCAGCGCGCGCACGCGCCGCCGCGCGCCCCCACGGCGCCGGGCACCCGCGGCGCGCTCCCCCTCGGCCCCGGAGCCTCGGCCCTCGGCCCTCAGCCCTCGGCCCCGGCCCTGCGGCGCGCCCGGCCGGGCCGCACTTACCCTCCTTGGCTTTCTTCCTCCGGGCTAGCGTCCCTCCGAGTTTCCCCAAGAAGGAGTCATCTTTCTTCCGGGACGGGGGCGACTTGGGAGTGGGGGACTTGGGGACGGAGGGCGACTTCTGCGGGGACGTGGCCATGGCGGCGGAGCGGGCAGCCGCGCGCGGGCCGGCCGGGACGCGGAGCTGGCGCTGGGCGGGCGCGGCGGGACTGAGGCTGCGGCGTTCCAAACGGAAGCGGAATTATTCCAAGCATTTGAGGCAGCTCACGCTCCCCTTTCCCTTCCCTCTCTCTCTCCCTCGCGCCGCCCTCCGTCCTGGAAGGAGCTGCGCGCTCGGGGCCCTCGCCGTGGGGGCCTGCGCCCGCGCCCCTTGGCTGCCCCGACTGGGGAGGGTGCCCCAAATCTGCCCCCTTGCAGGCCGTGCGGCCTCGTCTGTGTGTGTTTGTGAGCCCCTCCGGCCTGGGAGCGCTCCGGCCTGGAGGCCACATTTTCCCCGGGCTCGGCACCCAGCACAGATCCTGGTGCAAATCAGGGGTTGGGGGATGGCTGAAGCGGAGCGACCTGCTGTTCTGTCTCCCAGTATCCCCGCCGGGCTGCTGGCTGGGAACGTCGCTCTTCCCCTTGCATGTTTACCTGTACGGTTATTAGGCCGCGTCTTGTGTCCACGAAAGAGCGTGAGTCTGCTCCGGAAAGAGAGCGTGAATCAAAATATGTTTAGGCATATATTCATGTTGCTACGCTTACCTATGGCGGTCAGCCTCCTCTTCACCGCCATCCCAGGGTGAGAAGTTTGAAGTTCGTTAGAGCAGGGCTGAGGCTTCTTACCCGTTTCTGGAAGCCCAGTGGCTTGTACAAAGGATCACACGAATGTTGGTGGAAACATGAATGGGAAGGTACGACCGTGGACTCCTGTGAAACAACCCCACACCCCAAACGTATCCTGGCTACATGAAAGCAACAATGGCAACCAAATTCATTTGGGATAACAGGGGAGTGGCGCCAACCCCCAGATTCAAGGACTCTTGCTAGAAATAATTAAAAGGCATGTTTTCTTGTGCTTGCCCCCCTTAAGTTTGGGTCTCTCGGGACTCTCTCCCTCACACAGCCCCCTTGGCAACTGTGTTTTCTTCAAGTAGCTACAGCTGGGTGACCCTGGGTGACCATCGGCCCAAAGGGAGCAAATGTTTGAAGAGCAGCCAATCAGATGATCTCAATCAAGAATCAGAACTAAGTTATCAAGCGCTTGGTAATGATCATGAAGATTCCATTACTGGAATGTTCGTTTTTAGTGGCAGGCAGGGGATCAGCAGAGAAACAAACCAAGGGAGCAAGGAAGTGGGCTCAAGAAGCCAGGTGGTCTGACTAATGGAAACCCTCCCGAGAGTAGCTGCCTGGCTCTTGAATCTCTTCCCAGTGCCCACTGCGGTTCCCCAGAGGGCCAACCTGTGCTTCCTTCCTAGGACATGTTCCTAAAGCTTTAAATAACATATCTGCCTTCACTCCAACTAATCAGCAAACTGACAAGCAGTAATTCCTGAGAACAAAAATGTAACACACAAGACCACCAATAGATTCCCAGTAGAGTATGTGTTCATTTTATCTTTGTATAAGAGTCACAATTCTACCTTTTTTTTGGGGGGGGGGGATTATACTTTTCTTTTCTTTCCTTTTCTCTTCTTTTCTTTTTCTTTTTTTAATTATACTTTAGCTGATGCCTCTTACCTAAAAGAAAGCAGAGAGGTCATGTCAACTGCTAAAATTTTCACCTAGGAGCAAGGAAGGATTATGACACCCTCTCAATGCCAACCACCACCCTGATAAATCTTAAGGAGATATGGAGAAACCAAAATAGATTTTGTTTTACATCACTAAAAATTCTTGTTCAGGATATTGGATACATAAAAATATCTCCAACATCTCACCTCCAACCCTGTGAACTCCTGTCGGGTAATCCAGAGACACACAGCTCAATATCTATGTGATCGCCGGCAACTCTACTCATTTATTGAGTCTCCATTTCTTCATCTACAAAATGAAGTGGGGAGACAGAATAGTGGTTCTCTAACCTGATTGTGCATCACAATTCCTCAGGGAGTCGGTAATAAACATTCACAGGCCCCATCTGTAGAAGTTCAGATTCAGTATCTCTGAGGCAAAACCAAGGAATAGGTCTTTTTTCACAGGGATTACACCAGGTGATTTGAGGGGGCTCATCTACCCACTGATATTTGGGCACCGAGAGCCGCTTCTAGCTCCCACGTCCTGTGGTTCTCTTTTCTTCACCAGTTGCTGGTATCTGTAGGCAAGGGTTAAGTCCTAACTATGGCATGATCAAGATTATATGTAGAGCTCTTAAATTTTGCATGCTTTTGCATTTACAACCCTCCTTGGTAATGTTTATGCATGCTAAAGTTTGAAAACACCTGAGCAAGACTACAAAAGAGGAACAAAGTCTTAGTTGTTGAAAGTTGGCTCTCAGAAAATACCAGCGAAATAAGCTGTGGAGAAGACAGAGCTTGAATTTATTGTACACCGTGGTAAGGAGAGCCCTGCCTTAGCAGAGACTGGGTTGCATCTTGGCCTGCAGGAGGGCAAAGTGGGGGATTTTTATAAGGTTTTGGAATCCGGTTTAAGGGAGGTCTTTCAATGAGGGGTGCTTGTTTAATTTTGGCTAACGATCATACTAGTTTAGGGTTGGTAGGTAAAAGGCAACTCTTTTTAAAAATCTTAAAGAGTAGGGGCGCCTGGGTGGCTCAGTCGTTAGGCATCTGCCCTCGGGTCCTGGTCCTGGGGTCCTGGGATCGAGCCCTGCATCTGGCTCCCTGCTCGGCAGGGGGCCTGCTTCTCCCGCTGCCATTCCCTCTGCTTGTGTTCCTTCTCTCGCTGTGTTTCTCTCTGTCAAATAAATAAAATCTTTAAAAAAAAAAATCTTAAAGAGTAATCTTTTTGATGCTATTGCAAATTTCAAAGATTTTACATTCATTTCAGTAAGTTTTGGGAGACTGTCTTGAAAAGCACAACAAAGTTATTTGGGTTTTTTTTTTAAGGTTATACTTATTTGAGAAAAAGAAAGAGCGTGCAAGGGAGCATGAGCAGGAGTGGAGGGGGGCAGAGGGAGAAGCAGGCTCCCCACTGAGCAAGGAGCCCGACATGGGGCTTCATCCCAGGACCCCGAGATCATGACCTGAGCTAAAGGCAGGTGCTTAACTGACTGAGCCACCCAGGCGCCCACAATAAAGTTATTTGTAACTCTTATCTTTCTGTGAAAGATATTTTTGGAATAGTTATGTTGATAAAGACAGTGAAATGGTGAAGTCCCATTAGTAGTGTAAACAGAACATGCATGGGTGTGAGTGGGTGCAAGGGTCTACATATTTTGCAGATGTCTTGCTGACAAAACTTCCTGCCTGTAAGATAATTAGTAATCTCTCTTGAAAGAGACATTCCCATTGGGGAATGAGCGGTGAATTATAAATCAGTGCCCCTCAAAGTGTAGTCTGAAAACCAGAATTGATCTGCAAAGAGTTACTGGTCCTCAATGATATAAATACAGAAATTGAGAGTGTTTAGAAACTCTTATAGGAATTTAGCCATGCAAGTCTGTATTTGTTTAATATAATAAGAAAAATTGGAAGCTGCTATTTGGAATATCTTTTCATTTTATTTTTCTGGTAGTTCTTTTTTTTAATTGTATTTTCCAAAAATATTGGTCTGGGTTGGATCTGTCCTTGACCGCAGATCATTTGGAAAGTGCTGTTGCAAATTGCTCCAGTGTACTTAGAGTTCAGATACTCTCTTTTGATATTGTGTTTATAGTCCTTATGGCTATGATCTAGTTTCTGCTCTGATCTAGTTTCTGAAGATTAAATGAGTTACTACACCGGAAGACATCTTACCCAGGGTCTGGCACTGGAATAGACTGAATCTACAACCTGCTTAATCAAGGACACACATCTCATGCTGTTCTTTGATAAGATGCATAGAGATCTTGCACCAGCTCCCTTGTGGTAAATTGGTATCTATAATTATGGCCCCACTGATGAGCTGCCCCTCTCGTGCTTGGTCATTGGTCTCGTCTTATCCAAGGGTTAATGATAAGGACAGTTCGTAAATGAAATGTGTGCTGCAATGTGTGTTGCTGTGAGACTCTACTGAATCTCTAGGGCAGTCTCTCCTTGAAATCGAGACCTAGACATACCACCCTGGGAGAGAGCAAATCCAGGTTCCAGTCCTGGCTCACTGGATGGGTGACCCTGGATGAATGGCTGTCCCTACTATACTTCCTTTTCTGTCACTGGGAAAGGGAGGGCACTACCGATTAAAGCTGAACTTCACACACACCCAATGATCCACGATTTCAATCTAGGTTATATTCAAGAAGAATGAGTACGTTTGTGCACTCTGATACATCTTCTAGAAAGCTCATGGCATCACCACTCAAATGCCTATTAAGAGTTGAATCCATAAATAAAATGTGATAGTCGCACAATGGAATATTATACAGCAAGGAGAATGAACAATTTACAACCACAAGGAGCAACAGAAATGTAGGTCACAATATTGAGTGAAAAGGATTGGAGGCAAAAAGAGAATATTTTCTATCAATCCTATTCATGTAAAGTTCAAAAACAGGCTAAACTAATCTCTGATGTTACAAGTCAGGATAATCATGAGCCTTGGGAAGGGTGGTGACTAGAACAGGGCAGGGTGCGTGGGAAGGCATGAGGGGAGTCTATGGACTGGTAGTGCTCTTCTTCTTGATCTGGGGACAGGTTACACGGGTGTATTCACTTTGGAAATTCATGAAGCATGCACATAGTAATTTCAATAATTTTCTATGCGTATATGGTTCTTCGACATACAATGATGGCACCGTGTGCCCTTTAGGGTCCCTTTTATCTCCACGGTCTCCTTTTCCAACTCCTGGGTGGCCCACATCACTCAAAATTCCACTGGTCTCAAACTAGATCTCTTCTGTCCCCAGACCTTCCCTTAGGAGATCATTTTTCTAGCAGAACATGTGCTGTTCTCACCCGCCCAGCATTGTTCCCATCCTGGTTCTTTTATCTTCCCTCAGTAATTCCCGTGGGGTTGGGGTGGGGGGGCGGCAGCGTGTAATTTACAAGGCAGGAGCAGGTAGTGGGGAAGGTTGGGGAGTTCAAATCGCCATTCTGTTGTCAAGTATCTGTGCAACTTTGTGCAAGTGACTTAACTTCTCTGTGCCTCAGGTTTCTCATGATAATATGAACAAATGAACCCTTGCCTCATTAGGTTGTTGGGAGGATCAAGAGAGTGTAAATAAACTACTTTGCTCAGTGCCCAGCAGATAACAAGTCTTAGCTCAATAAAATGTTGATTATTCCATTTCATTGGAAATTTATAAATGATATCATTATCTCCATTTTATAGGTAACTTGAAACTCAGGAGAGTTTCAATAACCTGCTTCAGATCACATAGCCAATAACAGAGATTAACACTATAACCCTTAGAATCTCTTCACTCAAATATCTATAGAACCCCCAATTTTCAGCTAGGCTGTGGTTCCTCAGAATAAAGGCTATATTTTCCAGCTAGGTGCAGTCCCATGACTAAACTGTGACCAAGCGGATGTGACCAAATGTGTTATTTGACTGCTTGCAGGGATCCTAACACATACACAGGGAAGGGACATTCGGTTTCTCACGTCATCAGACTATATAACACAGGCCAAGCCTCCCACTGAGCACAACTGGAAAAGCTGGACACGGAGTATAAAGTAAATCTTCTTGAGGGCACTGGAAAGCAGATAAAGCTTAAAGGGGCACAATCTCAGAGAAGAAGGGACCTCAGAGAGGTGAGCCCATCACCTGGGACTACTTTCAACCAGTTTGAGAAGAGGCAGCTGGGAAGTTGGGAGGTTGAACGGTGCAGGGGCCAAGCTCACAAGGACAAGCAGACAAATGTCCAGAGGCCACCAGCCCAGGGACCCCCGGGAACCTCCCCCCTCTCGCTTTAGTTTGGGACTCTAAAAGACTGTCCTTTGGTAGACAAAGAGAAAATAAAGGCATTTACATTAAAAAGCACAACTGAGAAAAATTGTCAACAGCAGACCCAAACGGAAGTAAAGCCTATGACATAAATTAGATCATTCCAGATAGAAGGTTGGTGACACACGGAGGAAGAAAGCACAAATAAAAGGGTAAATTCAAAAGGATATTAATTAAATAAAATAATCATAATGTCTTAGAGGGTTTAAAAATATAGAAATCAAATTAAAATACACAAAAGTGAAGTCATTTCAATTGGGAAGTAAATAAATGGAGTTAGAATTCCAAGATCCAAGCACCATCTGGGAAGAAGTAAAGGTAACGATTTATATTGGACTTTGATAAATCAAACAATCGTTTTGTAACCTGTAGGATAACCATGAATGAATAGTAAAAGAGTAACCATTACTAGTAAATAATGGAGAGAAAATTGGAGTCTGCTCCATTCAGACAGATTTCATAAATTGTATTTGTGATTTGTATCTGTCATATTTTAGCAACTTGTCTTTTGCATTCTGTTTTCTTTTTCTTTTGCTGTGCTACCTTTTGTTGCTGTTGTATAGATTCGAAGCCCAGAATAGAGAGGTAAAACAAGCGTCTCAAATTAAGTTAAAGTCAAACTGGAAGAGGTTTTCATTTCCCAAACATGAATACCATCCGTTATGGGTTGAGTTGTGTCCCCTAAAAATATATTGAAATCCTAACCCCCAGAACCTGAAAATGTGACCTTATTTGGCAATAGTCATTGTAGATGCCCTTAGTTCTGTTAAAACAGGATGTCAGGCAAACTGGATGAGAATGGGCTCCCAACCCAGTAAAACCAATGTCCTTGAGAGAGGGAAGTCTGAGCACAAGCATGCACAGAAGATCACATGAAGATACACAGGAGACGGACAGCCACTGGGATTATGCTGCCATAAGCCAAGGGACGCTTGGGGAGGCTTAGGAGGAAGGCTTGCAGGGAACACACCTTCATTTTGGACTTCTAGCCTTGAGAACTGTAAGAGAAAACATTTCTGTTATGTTATGCCATCCAGCTTATGGTGCTTTGTTATGGCTGCCTACCAAAATAATGTCCTTAGTCCTACCGTCTAAGGACAAAATAAGA
This sequence comes from Procyon lotor, assembly GCA_028646535.1. Lineage (NCBI taxonomy): Eukaryota > Metazoa > Chordata > Mammalia > Carnivora > Procyonidae > Procyon > Procyon lotor. The sequence goes on from CM053613.1 coordinate 36,575,397, forward strand.
GGTCCCTGCGGATCATGAAGAAGGTTCTACAAAGGATCTGGATCTTAATTAATAATCAGAGTTGTCTGACCACATCAAAGCGGAGGGGGCTGGGTGGGGTGGGGGGTGGGGGTGCTGGTGGTGAAGAGAAGCCAGCCAGAGCCTCCTGGGGACTTCTTTGATCACTGAAAGCCGAGAGAGTTCTCTGGATGAAAAGAATGTGTCAGAGATAAAACGGCTCTGGAGTGGGACTCTTAAGTGAGAACTCTTGAGTGAGTGTTCCTCTTGGGAACTCTGGGGTATTAGAGTGGCCTCTGAAGGCGAGGCTGCCAGCGAGCATGTCCTTCAAGAGCGCTGCTCGCATGGGCTAAGGCAGCCAGACGGCAGGGTAGGGGTGGCCGAATGAGGAAAGCCCTCAGGGCAGGGAAAGTTGAAAGACCTTGGCCTTGGTTTGTGACATGGGGGACTGAGGGTGGGGTGCTGTCGAGGATCACACAGGACAATGCCATTCAAATGGCCTGTGATCCAGCCAATGGCGGAATGTGTCCCAAGATCTTTGAGACAGGTGACCTGCTTACCTAGCCTTTAAGAGTCCAGTGATGAACTGCAGACATTAGAGGGAGATTCCTCACCTGAGCACGGCAGCTGAGGGCCCACTGCATGCACAGACGGAGCTCTAAAATCAGTAGCTCCTAATCAGTGGTCTAACAGAGGACTGGAGAACACTCTAGAAGGACAGCAGCAGGGGGCGGAGCTTTTAAGGAGAGAAAGGAGCAGTGATCAGACATTTCAGATGCAGCTAGGCAAGAATTCCTGGAGTCCCAGGGATTCTGTTTGCCTGTGGTCCATGTCACAGGACCTGAATATTACTCCTACCCTCTCCTAGGAAGGTGTGATTGGAGGAGCAAGGTCATGGTTGTCACGGTTGTAATCCACCTTCCTCCTGCACCTACCTCCAGACTCCTGCGGCCTGAGAAACAAGTCTCCGCTCCCATCTTTGCTAGGGAAGCTGTTGAGGCTATTTATACTTTAGCTGTTTCCTTGTAGGGAGGAAGGTGAGAAATATTACATCTAACCATGAGCTGGAAGCCAGTCAACATGGCCAGATGGTGTTTTCAGGGCGTACTTGAGAAACCGTCGGCCGAAGAGGTCAACAGAGGCCAGCTCGGAGACACAAAGTCCCAAAAGGAAGGTGACAACATTACGGGAAGCACAGTCCCTGGCCTCGCTTACGACTTCTACCTCCTCTCGTGGGAACGGCCCCCATTCTTCCCTGTTCTTCTGAGATTTGAGACGTCGTTTTCTGTCTCTGCTGTTGGGATTAGAAAAGTTCAAGATTCACCACGGCCATTCCAATGACAAAGGCATATTCTGGCCATTCCCATTTTAAAACGGGAGCCTAGGTACAGCAGATGGACTCCTGCAAGGAACGTGGGAGGGAGGGAGGAAGAGAGGAAGGGTCAGCTCCATTTCACAGAGGAAGACATCCAGGTATAACCGAGGTGTCCAGTGAGCAAAGGCAGAACTGGAACTTGAGCCCTGAAATAGAAACTCTTAGCTCCAGTTACCGTGTTTGGAATGATCACCCTTGTTGGTTTTTTCCTGAGCTATTTTTTCAAATCACACACGGTGTTGGGACTACTATACATAAACACATGTGCATTTCTCCCAAATTCTTATGGCAATACTTCAATTATTCTGGGGATGGGAAAGGAACTAAATTCAGATGTGTTTCGACCTGCTGCCCCAATAACAGGTTATTTGGTTCCGTTTCACCCAGGACCATGAGTGCTGGTTTTCTGGTGACTTCTGTCTTGCTCCTCTCTGTCTCTGCAGGATCTAAGGGCCTGCAAAAACCAGCTAGTCCCCAAGACACTCCCTCTGTCCTCGCCTTCTCCCATTCCTTCAGCCCTGAGTTCTTGCTTCCCTACCCTTGGGACCTGGGATTTGATGATGTTGTGTCATGCTTCTCTACTGGGGGCCAAAAGTGCCCTGGAGGTTCACGGCAGTGTGCCAGGGGCACTTGGTAACCTGGGATAAACAAGATGCATCTTCCTAGAGTATCATGTTTATTGAAAGACTTTTGTGAGGGGTGGTAGAGGTTAGGTAACTTACCTATTCTAGAAGATTGTTCTTATGTTAGGGTAGAGCTAGAGGCAGGCTGAAAGGAAACACAAAGCACTTCAAAGGGGCAGCTTGGGCTTCTGTGCCCAGATTTCCCCTGAGCAGGGCTGGGCACTGACCACTGGGGGAGAGTGATAATGGGAACCGATCTAGGAAAGGAAGGGAGGGAGCAGGTGAA
>CM053613.1:36577777-36610487 GCA_028646535.1 Procyon lotor
TTGTGTCATGCTTCTCTACTGGGGGCCAAAAGTGCCCTGGAGGTTCACGGCAGTGTGCCAGGGGCACTTGGTAACCTGGGATAAACAAGAGGCATCTTCCTAGAGTATCATGTTTATTGAAAGACTTTTGTGAGGGGTGGTAGAGGTTAGGTAACTTACCTATTCTAGAAGATTGTTCTCATGTTAGGGTAGAGCTAGAGGCAGGCTGAAAGGAAACACAAAGCACTTCAAAGGGGCAGCTTGGGCTTCTGTGCCCAGATTTCCCCTGAGCAGGGCTGGGCACTGAGCACTGGGGGAGAGTGACAATGGGAACCGATCTAGGAAAGGAAGGGAGGGAGCAGGTGAACAGCAGGTGCAGGTCTGGGTGGGAACACAGGGTAAGGCTGTACAGCCTGGTGGTCGAGGGCCCCGGTTCTGGAGGCTGACATCTGGGTCTAGCCCCGGTTCCACTCCTTGGTACCTGTACTACCAGGTCAGGCTCAGACACTGAGCCTCTGTGTCTCAGTCTTATCTCCAGAATGGGCTATCTGAAGGATTTTGCTTCCAAGATGAAATGGAATAATGCACTTACAGAGCTTATTACAGCACCTGGCAGGTGAGGTGAGCTGAATTCACAGTACCCAGCACCTTGATCAGGATCTGAGGGGTCCTCGGGGGACCCCTGACAGCGTTGGTTTGGCTTTTCATTCTTCCAGAAACAAGTGGGGAGGAGAGGGAGTGAGCATGACACTACCACGCGTGCCCGGAAAGCTGAGGGCTGGTGAGTTGCAGCAAATGGGCTAAAGGCTGAGAGTCTGCGGCTCTGAGAGCCAGAGGAGGGGAGATGAGCCCCAGCACGAGCACAAGAGCACTTGCAAAGTGCCATCAGAAGGGGCTGGCCTTAGCTGCTGCCTTCTCTGCTGCCGAAATGTTAGTGCTTGCAAAACAGGGGCTCTTATCTGCAGTTATGTTTACTTTCTGTTAATCTTCAATGGAAAGAAAATGGATCGTGGCGAATATTCCACCAGCAGACAAAGCTTCCCAACAATGGGGAAACTGTGAACTGCTGGGGACTGGCCACTCGGTTAACCTGATGTGGCAATTCTGGCAGATCCTGCTGCCACATTTCATGAAAATTTGCATGGACTGGGATTAAGAAGAGAAACAAGCAAAGAGACTCTGTCTTGAAAGTGCGCATTGAAGAAGGAGGCCAGTTCAGTGCAGGTGGGAGCATTCCTGCTGAGTGAACATAATACAAAGGCAGGCCAGGCCAGGTAAGAAGGTAAGAGGAACAGGGAGGTGGAACCAGGTTGGCTCCATATCTCCACCTCCCCAGCTCTGAGGGTCACTTTCTTTGCTGGGATAATAGACCCAAGGCAAGCCTTCACTCCTCTTCCCCATCCAGTCCGATCCACTGGGCAGGTAAGTCCTTCCAGGTGTCCCAGTGGGAAGAAAGCATCCAACTGTTAATTCACAGACTCCCAACATGAAATCAAAGATTTGCCCCCATTCCTTTCACTGCAAAGAAAGGAATGGAATGGATGCTGCCCTCGGAAGTGCCAGACCAAGCCCACGTGAAAACATTGTGATTTCTTTAACAGAAAACCATTTATTTTTGGTTCATTTCAGTGTTTATAGCAGCGTACATGTAATGCTTTTCGGTCCACATGAATAGTTTCCAATGGTCGGAGCAAATTAATCTTTTACAAGCTACTCAGCAGTGAGGTTAGAAGATAAACAGTAGGTGAGATAGTACACGCTCCCCTGTATGCGAACCTCCCTATTACAGTAAACTACATTCGAGCTCACCACGTCCAATGACTGCCACTCTCTTTGTGCATGTGGCAGCCCCAGCTGTCCCCTGCCACCTCTGCCCTGCTGAGGTAGTTCTCTGATCAGCCACCTGGGTGGGACTTGCTGCCATTTTCAGTTTGGAAGGAAAAGCCCGTAAATCTGCTTCCTGGGAAGACAGACATTGCTGAATTGTCATTTGCCTCCAGAATGCAGGAAACATCAATTTCGTTGCAGCTCATCAGAGTTGGAAACACCTGCCACTTCCTTTCTCGGTTGCAATTAACATGCTGCATCTCAGCATTGATTGATTCCAAGCAGCCTGACACTGCCAAAGTCAAGGTTTAAAGGAAACAGTACAAGCTGATATTATTTTTCACAGTTTTAGAAACGAACTTATTTTTATGGCCAGAGAAGCACTGCAGATGTTGGGGTCTAAAGTCTTTATGCTTGAGATAAATGTGAGTAGAATAGGCTGATGCTTATAATAAAAATAGTTCTTGATCTTTGTATTTATTTGGGAGGTACTGTTTATCTTTGCATTTATTTGTGGGTGGAGTGGAGGACTAATATTCTTCCCTCGTGCCAGCACCTGCTCGGGCCGCACGACCCCACAGGCAATCAGAGAATGTTTGTTAAACAAATAGATCAAGAAACGAATGGTCTGGGAGACCAAGCTCAAGAACTGTCCTCTCGATCCATCTTATGTTAAATCCTTAACCTGCAACCATCAGGAGCCCTTTAGTTTAACTTAGAAGCTGTGTGAGACTGTCTCTAACACATGACCTGAAGCTGGTGCTTTATGTCTCATGCAGAGTCCTACATTGTCCAGCTTTGATCATGAGGGTTCTTTTATGGGACAGAAGAAGTTGTTTGCATCATAATCCTTCCTACTCACATTGCATTAAAAAAACCCTTTAAAATGTACAGTATTTTACATTTTGAGGGTCTTCAAACATTCTTTATTTGTGAATAAGGAATGGAACTATTCAAAATAATTCAACAGCCACATTATTTGTGGTCCTTTTGGAAGTGTCCACTGAAACGGTGCCATGTATGGTCAAGCTGAAAGCGGTGTAAGTAGAAAGCTGTTACATATGAAGTTTATGTTTCAACTTGGCCAGATAAGACTCAGCCTTAAACTACAGAACAGAGTCAGTGGAAGAGAAAGTGAACAAATTGCTTCTCTCATCTATTAACAGAATACTAGGGCCAAGAACTACCTTCTTTCTTGCCCCTCTTGGGAGAATCTTTCTTTTAGATGCAAATGGAACAAATTAAAATAAGTGGCAATTAATTCTTTTGTATAATAACAACCCAGACACTATACATATAAGCAGCCCCTGTGAAATGTACACAAGCACCAAATAGCGCACTTTCATGTAACTGACAGAAAAGACTGGGTTTGGATATTTCTAAACATTCTAGAATGAAAACTGAGGTTCTATATCTCTCTTCTTTAAGTGAATTAAAATTCCTGAGTATCCATAGTCTTACCTTTAAATACCTAATGACTGAATATATTATTTCAACTACCTCCATAAATCTTTAATACTCTACAACTCACTGCCCCAAACATCTGGGTTATTTGTATGTTAACTAGCTTATATACCAATATCTTAGTATCCGTAGCATAACCAGAAATAGGAGGAAATCCTATTAGCAATTTCCACCAAATATATAAATAAATAAGAATAATTAGCCATAAAGAGCCATAAATGGCACAGTTTTGATAGCTAGATGTCTGCACATATTCCCTCAGAGAGGAATTCATGCACTAGAAGATCTGATTCTTTTTTAAAAGGAAGGAAAAAGGAAGAAGAAAGAAGGAAAGGAGAAAGGAAAAGAGAACTGCAACTTTCGGAATTTCGTATGCCATGGAAAGTTGCATTTACCACCACCCCAAATGTGGGCGGGCTTGGCCTGAGAAATCCAGTTACGCTTCTAATTCCCGGCTTGTCGGCTGGCCAGATTGGCATGTGTGGACAGCATCTCAGACAGAAGTGGTTCATGGTCAACTTATATTGAGGCGAGTTAGGTCTCCGGTCAGAGTCAATTTTTGCAAAGCACCTTGTGTTCAGTGACCCATTTACACACTTGCAGAAATGAGAGAGGCCAAACACATAACAAAGAGTTCCTCAGTCTGTCTCTGGTCAGCAACACACCGAATCTTCAAAGAATCCCATTGAGGGGGAAAAAAAAATCAAATAATTTCTGACAACAGATCACTATGTAAAACAGATTGGTTTTCTTTGGTTCGTGTCCGTGTATGACCCATCAGAAGGGCTCCGGAATCCCTCGTCAGTGCACAAAGTTCCATCTCCTGGCTTTCTTTTCACATTGAAAATGCCATTTGAAAAATCCGTGACCCAGTTGGGGATTTGGTCTCTGCATTTGGTAAATGGGGTCACGGCACTCAGTTCCCCGGTGAAGTCGGAAGTGATTTCGTCCTTGTCCCGTGGAGTTCTGGGGGAGATCCCTGGAGGAAGTGTGGGAGATGCTTCTCTTTGGACCTGAGAAGACCACCTTCGGGAAGCATCCTCACCTTGGATCACTAGTGGGTGTGTTTTCAGTAGCAGCACCTCCTCACTGATACTTTATCAACAAATGAGTTTCCCTTTTTGCCATCACCAACAGTCATATATAAAAGCACTGGAAAACTATTCATTTTCTAGAAATGCTTTTCACTATGTTCCAGGGACAGTTTTCTTTCCTTTTGTTTTTTGTTTTGTTTTTTAAACAAAATTAAGGCTCAAATGTATTAAACTCTCATTGCTTATGTATATTATAAAGGCTTATAAATACAAGTGGTAAATTAAATCCACCCTGGATTGAATTAACACCTGCTATACTTGCTTTATGGAACCAGCAATCACAAGGTTTTCCTTTTTCTCTGGAAACACAATTTAAATATTAACCTAATCTTTAAACTGCGGCTGCTTCTTTCTGACATTTGGAAACCAGTCATCCGTGCAAAAAAAAAAAAAAAAAAAAGCAAATATGGATATATTAATGAAAAGATGGCTTCTTAAAAATCTGAAAATGTGTAACTCAATGAATTGGGAAGATAAATGATAAAGGCAGCAGGAAAGTCGATCCCCATGTCCCTCTCTCAGGAAAACAATGCTGGTCATCTGCCAAGGTCACCTCCAATGTGAGACCTGCCAGAGAGACTGCCGATCTCATAACAGTCTTTGTATTCTCTTCATTATAATCTCTGAAAGGGTCTTGGGCAGCTGTACTCCAGATGGGAGAATTTAATGTTTAAGAAAAGATGGCATTTGGGGCATCACTTAAGTTCTAGGTACGCCAGATCCTGCCGAAGGAAGCACGAGTGTGGGGGGCATTCCTGGCCCCATCCCTCCTCAGCCAGCATGGGGGGGGGGGCGCCTTGGGCCGGCTCACGTCCTGCTCAGCTGACAGCCCCTGGAGAATATGAAACTTTCAAAGTGCTGGTCTTCAGCCTTTTCTTTTATGCGCTGTTCCTCTAAGGAGTCCACGAGTCTGTCCCTTTGTTCAATCACTTGCATCATCTCGCTGAATATTTCTTCCTCCTCGTTCAGATCATTCTCATCTTTCTGGCTCTCTAAAAAACAAAAAAGGAAAAGCGTGGGACCTCAGGTAACATTTGGCCCAGGGAGAGAACTCTTGGCGTGGACATTACTTGGTGGTTTTGGACTTGTTTCTGCCTTTTAATTTCCATGGAGAAAACAAGGAAATGAATTTGACTCCAGGGAACTGTTCTTGAAGCTACAGATTAGCAAGGAGGGTGCTTTGTGCCGCAGTCAGCTCGGTTTTCATCTTGAGACTATAGATAAAGCAACAGGGGAAAATCCCTTTGTGAAGAAAAGAATATCAGCCAAGCCCAACCTAGTCCTCCAGGCTCCCCTCCCCCGCCAAATGGAACCAGCCAAACAACAATAAGGCTGTTTCCCCTAAACATGTCTGAACGACAGAAAAGAAATCTACGTGCAAAGTTTCTGACTAAACCACCCGCACTGGTGGCTACGATTTAACGACGAGAACCCTTTATTTCATGTGTAGTGCATGACAAATTGTAGTGTTTGAGTGGAGACCAGGCGGGAGCAAAGCAAGGCTCTGGTTGGCCAATGGGACTGTGTCTCCAGCCTGTGACTATTTTTTCCCTCTTGCCTTCAGAGTACAAGAGCTTTTTCCTAGTTGGCCCAATGCATCCGAATGCCAGGGGGACATGAGATGGCTATAAAAGGAAGAGAAAGAGTAAGAAAGAGATGGTAACGACTTTCCGACAATCGAAAGTAATGTTAAGGCAGATGGAAGTCTTGTCAACCAGACTACTGCCAGGGGAGAGGACTGTATAATAAATACCTTCACCCCTTCCCTTTAACAAACTGGGGACTAGGCAGTGAGCCCGATCCTGGAGCAGACCAGGGCCTCTGTTCCTTGCAACAGGATCAGTTCTGAGGACAGGGTCGGGAAGCTGGTACACATGACAAAAGGGAGAGGGAGAAGCATCGTTCCCTTTGCACCACATGTTTTATGGGAGTGAGAAGAGGAGAAGCAGAGGATGAGAGCCCTGTGCTCTAGCCTCTCTATTTTGGGCCAAGAAATGTCATACCATTTGATGGGAACACTGGGCAGCAAAGGATTCTCACCCTGCCCCTTGTTTGGAATTCTGGGAAGAAGTCGGCTCAAAGGGCACCTTATGTGTGAACATGGGGCAGTCTGTTTCGGTTGGGCAGGGAAGGGTCTGAGCCTGGCTTTCCAGCTCTCCATCTGCTGGGTACGGCCCAGGTGGGACCCAGAAGTGCCCACCGGCCCGGGAGCCACCAAAGGTAGCCAGTCAAGGGGCTTCCAAGAGGGCTCCCCCATGTTGAGGAGGGATATGGTCCCACAGCAGAGACGTCTGAATGGCGGATGCGCTGAGGTGAGGCCAGTAAGCCAGGGAACGCCGCCAGGCTCCAGGCACACAGAGGAGGGCCCAGGCTGGGGGGATGCTGGCTACACACCTGAGCTGCAGGTGCCAACAGGGAGAATGGCAGCCCGGTGACAGGACAGCGGTGTGGGGGCTCAGCCAGTGAAAGCAATCAGTACAGATACCTAACGCCCCAGAGTCACACAAACCTGCCTCTCCAGGTCCCCTGGCCTTAGGGAGAAGAACAAAATGACAAGGTTGCCATCTCCAAGATGGAGCATTTTCATCCCAAAGAGACTGAGCTCTTCCTATAGGGACTGTCTAAATTATTGAATCAGACTGAACTTACTAGAAAGGGATAAATTTCTTTTTTCTTTCTTGCTAACTAGTTGGATAAAGCTTTTGTGGAAGATGAGCTCAGGAATAGTCAAAACGAACAAGCTTTTTTTTTTTTTTTTTTTTTGGTATATCTGAGAGAGTGAAGAGATGTATGATCCTCACTCCTCAGGAAAAATTAAAAAAAAAAGAAAATTCAAAGGTGGCTCATGGGGTCTGTTAGTGGTATTTATTTTGCCACCCTGAAATGGAGCAAATTGAAATTTTTATTAGATGTGTAAATCAGATATTATGTCGTATGGTTTGTTCGTGTAGGTATATCCCAGTGTTGGTCCTTATTTGATAATCAATGCAGAAAAAAATTCCCTCTGTCAATGTTGGCTTCTCATCAATGGACTCATCTGAGCCCATGTGACAAATACAAATGACGTTTAATATACAAATACAAATACAAGTGACAATTACAAATAGATATCAATTTCATCTATTCTGTATGGTGAGTGCAGCCCTCTAAGGATTTTGCTAGAAATAGAATTTTTTGCTATAAAGAAAGTCTACAGATCACTACTATATGGGAAAGAGCAGGAGACCCCGAGTCTGTAGTGGTTTGTTTCTGAATCTTAGCCCCCTCACTACTTACCTTGAGCATGCCAAGCGTGCCGAGACTCGGTTTCTAAACTGTAAAATGGGGATAAAATGCCTAAGTAAAAATAACCATGATGATGACATTTACTAATATCCAATATTTACCAGGGCTTTCCCTGTACCAGGCAATCCCATAGGGAGCTGCCGTGTTGGGCCATGAAGTATAAAGAAATCGTTGAACTTGTCCTTTCAGACCTAGGTCTAAGTGCAGGAAAGCCATGCACGGATCTGGTCCCATGAACGCACAGGCACAAACACTGAATACGCCTAGGGTGCTAGAGCCGATGACCACATAAATTAGGACAGCATGTCAGCTGAATTTATTTCCACTCTCCCTCCTTCGTGGTGGAGATCATTTTCTCACGCATGCCCGGGTCCGGCCCATGTGGAGAGGGCTGTTTCCGGTACCATGTCCGGTGTCCCGAAGAAGGAGGCCCACCTTCCTCCGGCACCTGTGTCCGGGCCCCCATCTCAATGTACGACAATCCCCTGTCTGCGTGTTGGCTTCTTCAGAGAGATCCCACGGCAGGGGAGCTCTTCTTCATATGCCAGGCCCACACTAGACTCTCAGCAAATATTTCTAAACTGAAGAGAGGGGGAAGTGAATGAACGATTTTGTTCTCTTAGCTGGTGGGTTGGAGTCCAATGCTGCCCTCGTAGCCCAGGTGAACGAAGCCAGCCAGAGGGACTCACTGGGCAGCCGGTGGGCTTCCGCGCCTCCAGCCTCCCCCTGCCCCTCCAGGTTGCTCACACAAGGTGGGAAAAGCGCCCCACGTTGGGATTGGTGGCGTGCTCTGTGCATTTCCTGGGAAATATGTCCTTCTCAGGGGCCCAAACATGTATCACTGTACTCACCCTCCTTGAGCATTTTCTGTCTTAATTTCTGTTGCAGTCTGCTCTGATGATCTTCCAACTCTAATTCTTGGGCCCTGGGGGTAAGAAAATGTTCACACCTTGTAAATACTGAAGATCTGCCTAGAAACACTCACTGAGTAAGCTCACTGACTATAGTTACTATATTCTTTTTTTTTTTTTAAATTAAAACCGGGGTGTTGGAATCTCTCTAAATGGAAAGATCTGGGGCTGAAGGAGCCGAGAAGGGCTGCTGGGTTCCGTTGAAGTCCAGAGACGAAGGGGCAGCTGAAGGTTGGGATGTGATCCCAGGGGGCATCTGGAAGGCCACTCAGGCCGCCGTCTGGGGACGGATCGTTAAGACATGGCTAGTATCATCCAGGGGGTAAGCAATGACAATCTGATACCCTTTTCTCTTTTAGGGACAACGTGGCTTCGAGTATTGCCTCTAACAACTTCCAGATCTCTGCCTGTGGTAAACAATAAAACCAGGAGGAGGAGACGGAGTGAGCCATTTTGTTCAGGCAGAGCCATAACCTCCAGACAGCTGGTGGTAGATGTGCAAAGAAGAGTCAGTGATGCTTTGGAGTCATCAAGCTGGGGTCTCTGTGTTTCCACCAATAGAAACAGCAGAGTCAAGGAGTGAAGTTTGTTCTCAGAGAAGGTCAGTTTGGCACTTCTTGGCCTTTCAATGCCTGGGGGTATCCCAAGTGCCTACACGCTAGGTCGTGTGTAACGTGGAGGATACCGCCTTTGGAAACCCAGCTCTGGAGCGTGCAGGAGAAATGAGGACCACACACAGATGTCGCAGGGGTCAGAGATGGGGGGTTGAAACCCTGCGATCCCTAAAAGGAAGACTACAGAGAAAGGAAAGTTTGAAGACAGGAGCTTGGGAATGCCTACATTGGGAAGCCAAACAAATGAGATGTAGCCAGGGAGGAAGCCATCAGAGCTCTGAAAAGCGATCAAAGCAGGTGAAACAGCATCACAGAAACCCAGAGGAGAGAATTTTGAGAGAGAGGTTGAGGTGAGAGAGGCTCACTGCTGCAGAGATACCGAAGTGGGGAAGGGCTGAGAACAGGGCCCTGCGTTTGACAGCTGGGCCTTCCCTTCCAGCCCTGCCTGTTGTGTGCACGCAGGCGCCACAGCACTGGGGTCATTTTGCTGTACCCTGCCATTGTGGCCCTGTTTCCACGACTTCTCCTGCTACTTGGGCCAACACCCTGCCATGTTCAATATTCTGCCTTTTGTTATTGCCCCTGAACTTCTCTTGGCCCTCTCTGGTCGCCCGTGGAAGTGTACCACTCAAGGCTTCCTCCAGGAGAGAACTTTCTGGGCAGGGTGCAGAGAGCTGACTGCTGAGGTACAATCTACTCAGTGTGGGGCTGAGGCCACATTGTCTCCGGATAGCTCCCCGCCAATGACAGAGCACAGCGGGCAGTCCTAGAGCTGGGCTCCACTAATGGCATCTTTGCTCCGGGGCTTCCGTTGGCCCGGCTGAGATGTCCTCGGGGCTGCCCCACAGCTCAGAGTTTCCTCTGTACAGTTCTCTTTCCTCCACCTCTCCTTTCACAGGTGTCAGGACCACAGAGGGTCTGCGACTTCACTCCTACTCCCCCTTCCATTCCCCTTTAGCCCACAATGTCTCTTACACTTCCTTTTCTTTCTTTCTTTCTTTTTTTTTTTTTTTTTTTTAAGATTTATTCAGAGAGAGAATAAAACTCCCCACTGAGCGCAGAGCCTGACGTGGAGTTTGATCCTGGGACTCTGAGATCATGACCTGAGCCGAAATCAAGAGGCGGCATCTTAAGCGACTGAGTCACCCAGGCGCCCTGTCTCTTGTACTTGTAGTCCTGTCTTGGCATCTGCTTTCCCAAAGCACTCAAGTCACTTGTCTAGGATGTTCATCCCTGTCCTACCAACTCTTTCTCTAAACCAAAACCTACCCTTTAACAGAGCTCCCACCTGCTTTTGTCTAGCTCCCATGCCTGAGTTTTTCCCTCCCACCTCTCTTGGAGAAGGTTCCCTCTGGCCGAGTGCTAACTAGGGAAGCCAGGCACTGAGCCCTCAGAGCAGGAGCCACTGCCTTCCTGATTGCCACAGGGAGGACCAATGCACGGACTGGGCTGCTCCTGCCACTAACCTCCACGGAGCTCTTGCCAGGGTTTCTTATCGCTGGTGTGCTATGTGTTGGCACATCTATCTCCCCTGAAACCACGAGATCCTAGAAGATAGGGACCGTGGTCCACTCATTCTTCTTCTCACCGTACCCAGCACAGCTCCTGGCACAGAGAATGTGTTGGATACGCTTTTGTTGAATGAACACTGTGATTCAGATCTGGTCCAGAGGCAGATGGTACAATTGTGTAAAAAAGGCTTTGCAGTCAGGTGGACAAGGACAGTGTTGCTCAGAGTCTCAGCATGTGTATCAACTTAAGAAATAGTGATCGAAAAAATAATTGCTAAGGAAGATGCCTTCTTCCTCATTCCTGGACTTTCTTTCCATGTCCTTGAAGCTCACTGAGTGTAATTCCTGGCCGCCTTCTCCAGAAGAGTGGGGACCACTCTTACTCACTCTCACCCCGGGAGAGGCAAATTTGGGAAGAAACTAGGTGAACTCAACTCACACCCTTTTTCTCTTGGGATCAGCCAGCCTGGAGCAGACCTGTGTTCTTGATTACTCTGAGCCTAGAGTAGCCTAGATCTAGGGCCAGGCTTCTCAATCTTGACACTATTGGCATTTTAGGCTGGATAATTCTTTGTTGGTGGTGGGGAGAGGGGCGTCCTGTGAATTGTACAATGTTTGTAGCACTCTTGGCCTCTCCTCACTAGATACTAGCAGCATCTCCTAGGTGTGACAACCAAAAATGTCTCCAGATATTGGTGAATATCTCCCCGGGGGGGTGAAACTGCCCCCAGTTGAGATCCGCTGGGCTAGAGTAAAAGCCTTGCCCCTAAGAAGCAAGTGGGTCCATTAAGTTTTGCGATGACATAGGTGAATATGGGTAAGTCTGGGGTCAGGTTAGTGCAGTGGGCTGAATGGTTACCCCGAGAGAGATGTCCGCATCCGGGCTGAGTGACCTTCAACTCTGTCCGAGTGCGATGAGATCCAGCTCCACCTCTGATCCCCCAGCAGGCTACAACCTCTCGTCCAGAGAGCACAGCCAGAGAGGTCTCACAGCCACTGAGACCTCTCTGGCTTTTAGATACACTGCGTTTAGATATGCCCTCAGTATGTTAAATAGTAAGGACATGGCCAGGCAGATCTCCCAAGCCCTTCCCAGGCTTCATACCCAGAGGCCAGAACACACTTCCCCATCACAGGTGTGTGACTGCAGGTGCCTTCCCCACCCCCACCCCCACTGGCCCAGGGGGACAAGGATAGACTGAAAATACCTTATCCAAATGCCCTCCAGCTCCAGACCCATCACCTGACATCTATTTCAGCCAGAGGACTCCACAGAGAGAACAGACAACAGAAGATTCTCTGCGCTAATGCCAACATGATATGCAAGACGCCAAATATCAATTTGCCTCAATCACAATTCTGTATGCACGAGGAGAAAAATTCCCAGGACTTCAACCTGGGCGGGCGAGCCACCCCTCTCCCACCCACTTTGCTTTTAGGACTCACTGTTATCTGTGTTGCCTTACTTACATGATCAGCAGCTCCGACTCATACCGCATTAATTTATTCTTCTCCAGAGCCAGCTTAAACCATTCCTGCAAAAGCTGTGCTTCATCTTGTGTGCCTGAATCTGCTTAAGAAATCAACAGCAAATGCGTTAGATTGGCGTTTCTCTCCCTGTGATCAACCTGGTTAGTTGCTGTGTTAGCGGCCATGTTTATAGCGGAAAAAGGCCCAGCAGGTGGCACCCCCCCAACCACCCCATGGCCTGTTGATGCCTCAGGTTGCAGGCTGACAGATCAAACCCCCTTGTGCAAGCTCTGGGGGAGAGATCCTCTTGGACATCAAGGGCAGGAATCCTTTGGCTCCAACGGTCATGTAATCTTGATAACGTTCTGCCGTAAATGAAACTTCTCCTCTCTACCAGTAGGTCCTCTGTAAAACTTCTATATGTTTACACATCATAGTCTCCACCAAAGAAAACCCTAGAAACTCTGCTGGTTACTATCTCCTCCTCCCTTTCTTCTCCCAAATCAGGCAATTATTGAATGCCCAGGTGGGGGTTAGCTCCCTTCGTGGGGCAGAGACACTCATGCCACATTTAATCATAGAGGGGTGGTGATGGATATTTTTTGATTTTTTGCACAAAGAAAAGCCAAATAATGAAAAAAAAAATGGTACCAGCTTTGAGTCTCACTGGGAGAGCTATATTCATATCTTCTTATAACTTAGATTATGACCTTTATTGAACATAAGAATAACCATGAGAAAACAGATACTGCTTTTAGATACACAATGCTAAATGCTAAAGGTTTAGACAATATAATGTTAAGACCTGGGTATATTTCAAAAGTAGCAACATGGAGGTGGCTTTTTAGTATTTCACCCTGAAATGAGGACACAGCTAAATTGCAAAGCTTATGGTCATTCTAGAAGGATTTATACTGGAGTGTCCCATAGGCATAGGGGATAACAGTGTAGACGGAAGTTATGTGTGACCTTGAGTCTTTGCTTCTTCATTGGTTAAACTGAACATCAAGACCCACAAGTAATATCACAGTAATAAGCTACTGTTTGTTATGCAGTGATCACGTGCTAGTCAGTGGGCTCCGTGCACTACATAGGACATCACGTTTAATCCTCACGACAAGCACACCAGAAGGGTTGCTTATTGTCTCCACTTGATAGCTGAAGAAAACAGAGATTTAGAAGATTAATTTACCCAAGCTCACAGTTAGTAAGTGGCCAAACCAGGCCTTGAATTCAAGTGACCTTTATCCTAAGCCCAGGCTTTTCCCTGCTTGTATAGCCCTCTTCCTCCTCCTCACTCCTTCTCTCCTTCTTACAGGCATGTGAGGTAAGTCACACCCCTAGCTCACTGCCTTGTACCTAGTAAGTCATCCATAAAAATGAGTTCCCTTGTCTCCCTGTCCTTTTTTTTTTTTTTTTAAAGATTTTATTTATTTGAGAGAGAGAGAAGGGGGGGAGAGGCAGAGGGAGAGAGAGAAGCAGGCTCCCCAATGAGCAGGAAGCCTGAAGTGGGGCTCCATCCTAGGACCCTCGGGTCATGACCTGAGCCGAAGGCAGATGCCCAGCAGACTGAACCACCCAGGTGCCCCCTCTCTGTCTTCTTGACCACCTTTTTATTGATATGGACACCTGGGTCTAGAGAGATTTTATGAAGTGCCTCTAATTACATATTAATGGGTAAACTGGTGGTGCTATAGTGCAGATCTTGACTTCTGATGAATTCATTCATTTGTCTATTTCATCCATCATCCATCCATCCATAAATTCATTATCTTATAATACCTATTTACTGAATAGGTATTGGATACTGCTTTAGGCACTGGAGATACAGTGACAGATAATGCTACATAACATAAGAAATTTGGACATATTAGGCATAATGCCTGCCATCTCTCTTTCTCTCTCTCTCTTTTTTTAAGACTCTTTTGAATCAGATGGATTTAAAGAGGTAGAATAAAATAGATCACTAGGAAACTCTTGCAACAATAAAGCAACAAAAAAGTACTCTGGGAATACGGAGGAGGGAGGGTTTTCCCTGGTCAGGACATGAGGCTGGCTTCCTGAGAAAAGTGGTATTTGTTTTTTGGGGTTTTTTTACATTTTATTTATTTATTTGACACAGAGAGATACAGCGAGAGACAGAACACCGAAGCAGGGGGAGTGGGAGAGGGAGAAGCAGGATTCCCACAGAGCAGGGAGCCTGATGCGGGGCTCGATTCCAGGACCCTGGGATCATGACCTGGGCCGAAGGCAGACACTTAACGACTGAGCCACCCAGGCGCCTCAAAAGGTGGTATTTGAAGTGGGGTGTTGAAGAATGAATAACACCTGGAGAGGAAGTAATGAGGAAGGGAGAGGGCATTTCCAAGAAGAAGGAACAATGTCAGCAAAGACATGGGGATGGGACAGAAGGCAGTAGAGACAGATCAGCCGGAGGTGGGGGGGTGTACGGTGAGGTCTGGGAGTGTCTGAGGATCTCATCATAGAGGTCCCTGAATGTCACACTAAGGCTCTTGTACTTCATGCTGTGGAACACAAAGGGCCCCTCAAGGTGGTTGAGTAGGATAATTTAAGTGAAGTTTTACACAGAAAGGATTAAAAGGGAAAGAGGGAGGGAGAGAAATAAGATGTTATTCTTCCTTAGGTTTCTTGGGTGAGTGAGTGAATGAATGAATGAATTTACAAACTTGTTGAGTACCAACATCTTCTAAGTCATGTTCACGGTGCTGAGGGGCAGGAATGAGTAAGTATCGGTTCCAACTCTTAGGGAAACTGGGAGCTTGCAGTTTAGCAGGGAAACCCAACACTGCACAGTCAAAGAGGATACAACCTGTCCCCTGCTAAGACAACAGAGACCTGAATGAAAGAATAAAGTATACAGGCCAGAGATCATATAGAACACAAAAGTTACTTTAAACTCAGGCTTGGGATCCAACTTGCACGCTTCCAAAACCCCCCCAACTTGGGATCCAACTTGCACGCTTCCAAAACCCCTAAGTGTTCAAGCCCACGTGGTGGTGGTCTCTCTATTTCCTGAAATCAAGCTTCACAACGTCTACCGTGTCCACTGGCACTACAAACCCCACAACTCCACCCAGAAAAGGAAATGACATTGGTTTTCACAGCTTCTCAGTAAACACCAGTGGTTCCCAGTAACCTCTAAATTTCTTTCTAAATATCCACAATTTCTTTCATAATGCTTTCTAGAATTTTGACAAGGATCAGAATTTGCATTTCTTTCCCATATGATGTGAAATATAGAAAATATACCAGTCTTTGGTTCTGGAATTCTCCGTGGGTTTCCAAAGATGGAGGTTATATCTACCCATTATTTCAAACACCAGGGGGTTAATTTGGTTCATTCGACCAAACCTGATTGAGTAATGCCACACCCAAGACTATTCTATATACCATCTTTCACCTGGGCTTAGAAACCTGAATTCATTGCTGTCCCATTTTTCTCACCTAGATTCCTCATCCAGTTTCAATTCCCTCTTCTAGATGTGTTTAACATTTCTAGATTGACCATTTTCTTTGATAAAGAAAACATAAAAGCCGAGAATTGGAAATTCTGCTCTTTTTCATCATGTAACATTACACCATCTGCCTCAGCACTGGGCCTCTCCTTTCCTTGTTCTCAATCCAAAAGAAACAGCTTTAAAGGCACTATTTTGGTGCCTTTAGAGTTTTTTGGTTTTGTTTTTTTGTTTTTTTTCCTCCAGATTCAGCCTCTTTGCTGCATTATACCCACAGGTTCTAGCCAGACTTTTACCCTGCATTACATGTCTCCCTCTTAATTTCTCTTATATATCCTTCCATGAGAGAGTTGCCTTGTGGCCATACTGATTTCTATAATTTTCTTTTTTTCCATGAAATAATTTACAATAGTTTGGTGTTTCTGTTTTTGTTTTTGTTTTGAGTCTTCCTTTCCTCAACAGTCAAAATCACTTTGGGGGATATCTTTGAACATACCGCAATTGATCCATTTTCCTGTTGATGGATATCTAAGTTGCTCTTCATGTTCTGCTCTGCAATATACACTTGCAAATGAACTTCTTGAATAGTATGGTATGCAAAGGGTGGACAGTTTCACGGCAGAAAACCAAAGTGTTTTCCAAAGAGCTATGACTGTTTTTACACACACTAACATTGGATAAAGAGCTCCCCTGGCTTCTTACCCTTGCCACATCCTTACTGTTATCAAGTTTTACAAATTTTGGTAATTTAATAGTTTAAAATAGTTTCTCATTGTGTCTTCATTTGCATTTTCCTAGTTACTAATGAGTATTCTTTCTGTGAAATATATATTTTTATTATTTGCCTATTTTATTTTTTAATTTAAATCCAACTAATTAACATATAATGTTATTATTAGTTTCAGAGGTAGAGGTCAGTGATCCATCAGTCCTATATAATACCCAGTGTTCATTACATCACATGCCCTCCTTAATATCTATCACCCAATAACCCCATCCTCCCAACCCCCTCCCCTCCAGCAACCCTCAGTTTGTTTCCTATGATTAAGAGTCTCTTATGGTTTGTCTCCCTCTCTGGTTTCATCTTGTTTTTTTTTTCCTCTCTGCCCCAATTATCCTCTGTTTTGTTTCTTCCTACACATGAGTGAAATCATATGATAATTGTCTTTCTCTGATTCACTTATTTCACTTAGCAAAATACCCTGTAGTTCCATCCATGTCATTGCAAATTATTTGCCCATTTTTATATAGGCAAATATTTGCTTCTCTATTTCTTATTGATTTCTAAGAGTTCTTTACATAGTCTAGAACACTGATTCTTTTTTGGTTATATTTGTTGCAGATGTAGTTTCTGAAGTAGTCGCTTATCTTTTCTTTTCCTTTGTCTACAGACTATCAGCTTGAGGTTAAAAAGATTCTTTCTAACTTTCCAACTTTCATTTTTCATATTAAATCTTTAATCCTTAAGAAATTGATTTGTAAAAAAAAAAGAAAGAAAGAAATTGATTTGTTTGTATGATGTAAGGCTCAATTTCATCTTTTTCCTCTGTTGAAAACCACTTGTCCCAGAATCACTTATTTCCTATGATCTGCAAAGCTACTGTAACCCTATAGCAGGTTTTTGTAAATGTGAGATTGTTTGAATCTTTCGGTGGCTTTCAGTGAAGCATTAAAATTGGCTTCATAAAGGTTGTATACATTTTTTGTTTGATTTTTTTCCTAGGTACCATATGTTTTTATGCTAATGCAAGTGACATCTTTGTTCTTTCGTTTTTTAATTGCTTTTTGCTGAGATCTAGAAATGCAATTGCTTTTTCTATTTTAAGCTTATATCCAATCACTGTCATATAGGCTCTTATTTTTAATAATTTACTTGTCCATTTTGGGGGGCTTCTCATGTGGATAATTCTATTATCTGGAAACAACAAAAATTTGCTTCTTCTTTTCCAAACCTTAGGTCATTTTCCCCTTGTCTTACTACATTGGCTATCATCTCCTGTGCAATGCTGACTAGAAGATGTAGTCATTCTTGTCTTATTTCTGATTTTTAAAGAAATGCCTCTAATATTTTACCATTTAACAGTGATGTTTGCTATAACATTTTCAAAGATATCCTTTAAGCTAAGAACATTCTACCCCATTCTATTCCTTTTTTGCTAAAAGTTCTTGTCCCAAATGAGTGTTGAATTTTGTCAAATGATATTTTCTCCTTATGTTGAAAAGACCATATGGTTTTCCTCTTTCATTTGTTAATATGGTGATTGTTAAATCACCCTTAGTTTGCCAAATTTTAAAATTAATTGCATTAAATATTCATTTATATTCTTTTATTTTTTTGTATCTGCTATATCTATGATTATGTCTGCCCTTTTCATTCCTAATCCATTTATTTCTATCTTCTATTTTATTTTATTTTTTTTAGATTTTATTTACTTATTTGACAGAGAGAGAGATCACAAGTAGGCAGAAAGGCAGGCAGAGAGAGGGGGAAGCAGGCTCCCTGCTGAGCAGAGAGCCTGATGTGGGGCTCAATCGCAGGACCCTGAGATCATGACCTGAGCCAAAGGCAGAGGCTTTAACCCACTGTGAGCCACCCGGGCACCCCGTTCTATTTTATTTTTAAAAATCAATTCTAGTCTTTTATTAGTCTTTTCAAAGAACCAACATTTGGCTTGCTTGGTCCTCTCCATTTTACAATGAATGACTCTATTTCATTTCCTTCTGCTTATTATCTTCTTGCTTAGGTTTATTTTGTTTTTGCTTTCTCTAAATTAAGTTGGAGGCTTAACTCACTAACTTTCAGCCTTTCTTCTTTTCTAATAAAAGTATTTAGGGCAATACCTCCCAACAGGGTTTTCACTATATCCCCTGAGTTTTGATCTACTATTCTCCTTTATGTAAAGTATATTTTAGAATACTTTAAATATATTCATATATTTAAATGTATATATTTTATATATTATATATATATAATATATTTAAATATTTGGTATATTTTAAATTTCTAAGTATTTTTAGAAATACCCATCTGATTTTTTCTTTGATCCATAGGGAATGTATCCTTTAACTTCCTAAATGCACGATTTTAAAAAATATCTCCTGGCCATTGACTTCTAAGTTAAGTACATGGTAAGTACCTGGTACTATAGGATGTGGTCTGTATAATATAGGTTCTCTGAGATTTATTTTATGAGTATGGTTAATTTTTATAAATCACCACGTGAACTTGAGAAGAATATACATTCCCTATGTTGGGGGTAGAGGAATTTATAAATGTCTTTTAAATCAAGGCTATTAGTTGCATTGTTCACATTTATACCAATGTTTTGTCTGCTTGACTGTCATTGAAAGATACACTAAAATCTCCTGCCACAGAAGTAGAAATTCTCCCTGTAGTTTATCTTTTTTCTGTTGTTATATATATTGTGAGCCTATTATAGTCAATGCATATACATTTAAAACTGTGACATCTTCTTGGTGAGTTGATCATTTAAAAATTATGTAGTAATATGGGGTGCCTAGATGGCTCAGTTGGTTAAGCTTCTAACTCTCGATTTCACTCAGCTCCTGGTCAAGGTCCCAGGATCAGGCACCGCATTGGGCTCGGTACTGAGCACGGAGTCTGCTTGTCCCTCTCCCTCTGCCCCTCTCTGCAACTTGTGCTTTCTTTCTCACTCTCAAGTGAATGGATGAATAAAATCATTTTTAAAAAATAAAAATTGTGTAGTGACTTTATTTCTGTTTATTCCTAATCATCATTTTGGTATTAAAGACTATTTTAATCTGCTTTTAATGTAATTACCTCCAGATTTTTTTCTCATTTCTTAAATATTTTTGTCATGGAGAATTTTAAACACAATACTACCCTCAGCTTTATTTAGTTAGTATATATTTTACCATTTACTTTAAAACTTGTGTATTTATATTTTGTATGGATTTGCTAAACAGCATACAGTTGTTTTGTTCATTAACTTTCATTATCATTACTGAGATATTCAGGCTTGCTACTATGTCTTACTTTGTGCAATCTTTTTATCTTTCTAAAATGCTCTTTTGGGGGCACCTGGGTGGCTCAGTGGGTTAAAGCCTCTGCCTTTGGCTCAGGTCATGATCTCAGGGTCCTGGGATCGAGCCCCACATCAGGCTCTCTGCTCAGCGGGAAGCCTGCTTCCCACCCCACCCCCCACTTGCCTCTCTGCCTACTTGTGATCTTGCTCTCTGTTAAATAAATAAATTTTTTTAAAAATCTTTAAAAAATAAATAAATTAAATAAAATGCTCTTTTGTTTTTATTTGGAATTGAGTTGGGATTTTTGTTTGGCTGATTATTATTTTTAAAAATTTCTTCTCCCTCTATTTCCTCCAATAGATTTGGAAGTTACTAATTTTATTTCTATAGCTTTAGTGTCTACATTTAAAATTTAAATAGGTATTTTTAATACCTTAACAAAGTTGAAACTTACTATCTCAGCCTTCTTTAAAACACTATAAGGGCCCGGGGATACTTTACTTCCAATCATTCAACTCCAAACTTATATCTATTTTAACCCAGGACTTCCATTCTGTTTAAAAAATCCATATTATTTCATATCAACAATGTTTATTTGATTTACTTACATGTTTATTGTTTTTTTATTCACCATTTCTTCTTTCATATTTCAGACGATCCTTCTGTGTACCTTTTTCTCCTTAAAGTACATTGTCTAGAATTTTGTTTATACATAGTTTTCTTTATTGTGCACTTGTTCTTGAAATATCATTTTTCTGTGTAAACTGTTTTAGCTTGAGAGTTGTGGGGTTTTTTTTAACTGTTTGACACTACTTCTCCATTGTCTTGTAATGTCCATTATGGCTGTTAAGAAAAGGGCTGTTAGTAAAAATTTTGTTTCCTTTTTAGATGATTTATCTTTACTCTTTATCCACCTAAGATCATCTCTGTCTTGACATTCTATATTTTCCCTCATTGTGTCAAGGTAAGAATGAATGTATTTCAAATTTTTCCTGATTTCTGTTTCCCAGAACCTCTGTCTCTATAGATTCATGTCTTTCACTCACTTGCAGAAGAAGAAAGCTAACATTTATAAAGGCCTCTTTGTCATCATTATCTCTTCAAATAATACATGACCTGAATTTTCTCTATTTTCTCCTTCCAGGATTCTGATTGAACATATACCACACCTTCTCGTTTCATTTTCTACATCCATCCACAAACCATGCTTCTGTATGGTTTCCATTTCCTTCTCTTTCTCTGTGCTGCAATCTGGTTCATTTCCTCAGATATACTGTCCAATTTACTCATTCTCTCTACAGCTGTGTCCAAGCTGCTATGCAGTACATTCAATGAGTTTTTAATTTCAATGAATATATTTTTCATTTTCAGACTATTTATTTATTTTTTTTAAATCCTTAAAAAAAATACCTGGTCATTTTCTCAACTTTTTACTCAGAAAAACTTAAACCTAAAGGATTAAGCATTATATTTAGTTATGTTTCTTTGGTCTCATAGACTCATCTAGAACAGTTCCTAGGCATTCTCCCTGCCTTTTGTTTTTGTATGGCATTGACATTTGTGAGTTATTTTGCAGATTGTCTCCTAGTTTGCGATTATCTGATTATATCCTCATGGTTAAATTCATGTTAAGCATTTCTGCCGCGTGAGGGATGCTGTGTCTTTCTTTGTCCATCACAGCAGGAAGCTCATGATGTTACATTTGACCGTGGTTACGGCTGGTCAAGGCAAAGGTGGTGTTGATTGTCTACTTCTGTAGTGTTTTTTTCTGCTTGCTAATTTTTCTGTGTCATCTATTTCTATAAACGTTTGACACAGAGACATAGTATATTCTGTATTTAACAATAATAGTTGAAGTTCTCGGCCATTTAAATTCATGGTTTGGGCCATTCTTAGTGGCTCATTTCCTTGTGTATTATAGGATTATTTATTAGTATCATCTCATAGTTTATTGAACTTAATTTGCCTGAATCCCAAGAGCATAAACTGAAGCATGGTTTCTTTCACAGAGGAGGTACACTTGTTTTTCAGGGAGTTAGAAGAACTGGTGTGATGCGGGACTCCCGAGATTAGCATCCCTCCTTTTGGTTAGTCCCAAGACTTAAACTTTAAAACCATGGGTATTGGGGCGCTTGGGTGGCTCAGCTGGTTAAGCAACTGCCTTCAGCTCAGGTCATGATCCCGGAGTTCCTGGACTGAGTCCCGCATCAGGCTCCCCAGTTCCCCTGGGAGTCTGCTTCTCCTTCTGACCTTCTCTCCGCTTGTATTCTTTCTCTCTCTCAAATAAATAAATAAATAAATAAATAAATAAATAAATAAATAAAATCCTTAAAAAAATAAAATAAAATAAAACCACGTATATTTATCCTCAAGGCAACCCTGGATTTCTTTTTTATAATTGCTTCCTCTGTGGCACATGGAGGTTTCAGCACACTTGTCTTCTTTTTCTTCTCGTCCTTCTTCTTGGCCCTGAGAGGTTTACCTTGCTTACTTGGGAGCCTAGCGGTATTTCAGAAAGTAGATTTGTGGGGAATGGCTGTTATAGCATCTACTCCACCGTTCTGCTGCTCTGAGCTTCTCGGGGACTGCAGTCTGTATTTCTGGATGAGTCAGCCACTTGGTAATGTAGTTTCAAATGTTTTTCCAGGTAAAGATCATTATGACCGTGTTTTTTAAACCAGAGGGTTGCAAAATTAACCTAACGGGTCATCACAAGCACTAAAAATAAGACAGAATGGAAAGTACTAGTCGTTTATGTGTAGCAAACTTCAGTATTATGTCTTGATGAATTGTATTCACTTATATATTTATATGTACTAATTTGTGATATAAATTGCACATCTTGTTGTTGGTCATGGCGGTTTTTTGTGTAAAGCAATCTTCTAGGGCAGATAGCCTAGACATCCCTGGCATCCACACAGTGGAGAAGACTCAAGGCTTCTTCCTCAGGAAGAGAATCCCGGGCTCACCCTCATGGGGCCCATCTTTATTGTGAGGCCCCTGACTTTCTATAGGGAAGCCACTGAGGCTGGAATCCGAGCGGAACACAAAATCAAGCGATAGTTTCTATTTGTCACGTAAACCAATCTACAGTAGATCCCGAGCCTCCCTGCACGCCCCTGCTGAGTGTGCCAAATGGCAAGTCCCCACCATCCTCCAGCCCTGAGCCATTCCTGCAATCAGCCAAGGAGATGCTTCTGAGAAGGTCAGGATCCCACAGGGTGACTAGTGTACAACTACCTGCTTCCCAGGAAGCAGGCTTGCTCAGTGCTTGCTTGATGTGAAAACTGCCGAGAACCCTGCCCTGAGCTCCTGGGCTGTGGCACCATCCACCATGTGCAGAGCTGCCATCTGGGCCCACCAGGTCACATGGCAGCACTCCGGTAGGAGACAACTTGTACCATGCTGCATTCCTGCTGCTTGCTAGGCAGTGAGTTAAAAACTCCCATGCTCTGATGCACTGAATTTCACTGTTTACTTTCAGTACATAGCGTTGTGGCAAACCCATCCAAATGATGGTTTGCTTAGCCATCAACTTTGGAATTTTTTTACTCCTGGCCATTTTCTATGAATGGCGTCAGGACTCAAACTCCAAGTGCCTGATTCCAGTACCTGCGTTCTTTTCAGGACACCTCATTGCTACATTACCAAGGAAAGAATAATTTCTTTTGCTCCTCGGTGGCAAGATAAAAACCACAGAGTGTAAGCCAAACTACTTCCCTCTTCCTGATCAGCTTAGCATTGCACTGTCTCTCAGCATAACATATGCTTCTGCTGCCACCTACTGGCAGCCTCACACATCCTGCTATTTCTTCGTAAACTCCACCTTTGCGAAGAAGAAGCCATCTGGCGCTAACAAACCTTCCAAACAAACAACAAGCTCAATGAAGACAACCAGCCAGTAAACCTTCCCCCAAAGTTGGTAGAGCTATAAGGGAAAAGTAATTCCTCCCCTAGGAGGAAAAGTAATATACCTCCCCTAGGGACAAATCTTTTCTCCTTCCAAGCTGCCCTCGGTTTTCATGAGAGCTCACCTGCCTCCACGTATTGAAAGCACAGATTCTGTTATCTACACCATCTAAATTTGGATGGCGGTGTCCTGCAAAATTGGGGAAGTCCATAGCCCTAGCACTTAACACTGACCACCACATCGATATCAATAACAAAGCAGTGGGTAACGGCGCCCGAGAAGGGTCTAAGTGGCTGGCAAAGCTTGGCTTGTTTTCCTCTTAGAGGGTGGGGCCCAGGGCAATCATGCTCCTGCACATACTGGACCTCCACTATGGGCACCTAGGAGCAGCGGGAGAATCCATTCCTTTTCCCAAGGACATCCCTCCATGACCCTTCGCCCTGCCTCCCAACACCTACCCTACAGGACATCGTGACTTAGCGTCTAGGGTGGGTGGTTGGATTTTTGTTTTTCTTTGTTTCCCTTTCCTTGACAAAATAGGGAACAACCCTTCCCGGGGGTGGGGGAGTTTATTTCTGACTGTTGGGAAGAAAGAAAGAAGGAATTGTTGTCACGACAATTAGGAGCTCATCAAAGCTTCATTTTGCTCATCAGCCTTCATTGCCCTCCGTCCCGCACCCCCGCATGTTCCTCTAATTCAATGCCCGCCTAATGAATAACTCCTAGGAACAAAAGAGCCTTTCAGGCTGGTGCACGTAATTATTAGAGGAGCCTTGCATAACTGTCACAGACTACTCATGTTTTCAGGCCTGTCTCTAAATTTGGTTATTCACAACCTTTATAGCTCAATATTATTGCCTAACTGTGATCATTTTCTAATTATCTTAATAATACCTATTAAATAATTCCCATTAAATCACTTGAACCAGAGCAGCACAGGCCAGCTCAAATACAACTTAACCTAATAAGCATTGGTCATTCATTAAGCACCAGGGCAATCTTTTAAAGGGGCTGAACAGAATATTAAACTGCAAAGGAATATTATTATGGCACAAATGTTATTACAAGTTGGAGTGTATTAATTTTGATGCCTGGTTTGCACATCTTCCGTTTGGTTTCCTTCAGGGCCGCTCCCTTGACTCGACTCTTCCAGGCTTCAGCCCCACGTTGATCTGCATCTGTCACCCACACAAGGACAATCAAGAGGGGGGGAAGGCCCATAAACCGAACAGGGGAATTAAATTACTAAGGATGTAAAGGGAATGAAGGGAATCCATCTTCTGGCTGGGTCGACACACCTTTGAAAACAGAAGCTGCCTTTCTTTAGCTGGAAATTCAAAGTAGCCTTTCTGTACACTTGGGGGAGAGGGAGATTTTCAGAAGCTTGAAAAGTCTGGTAACTGGAATTTAAATTTTAAGTGGTAAAGATTAGTGAGTCAAATCACAGTGCGTGTGTGTAGATATTTAAGAATACTTTGTAAAAATGGATATGGATATCAGGTGGCATTTGTTGAATGTCTGCAACATGGTAGACACTCTTGGGAGACATTCTGCCCACCCATGCCCTTAATTCTCAAAATGACCCGGTAATGTGAGGATTATTAGCTCCATTTCTCACATAAGAATTCTGCAGCCTGAGAGGTTAAGCGATTCTCCCAGAGTCATGCAGCCTAAATGCAACAGGGCAGAATTTGCACACCAGGTTCTTGGACAGCTTTCCCCAGCACGCCACCCTGCCTCCCCAGCAAACTTGAAACGTGCCCCAGCTTTGCTGACTTATCCTGTTTCTAAGGCTCTCACTGAACCCTGTGTATTCCCAGAGACCAGAGCAGAGCCTTCTTGATGGGGAACCTGGCCGTACGGCCAACAAGGGCAGTTCCTCGTACGGAATGTCCCAGCAACAGCTGTAGAGACAGGCAGGGACCCTCACTCTAGGCAAGACACAGTTCTTACTTTTGTCATGAAGTCTACTCCTGATAGGTGGATTTGGGTTATCTTTGCCAGGAAATGCACAGTGTATTTTAGTAAGAAAAGGAATAGGGGCACCTGGGTGGCTCGGTCAGTTAAGCATCTGCCTTCAGCTCGGGTCATGATGTCAGGGTCCTGGGATCGAGCCCCCATGTCAGGCTCCCTGCTCAGTGGGGAGTCTGCTTCTCCCTCTGTTCCTCCCTCACTCGTGCTCTCTCTCTCTCTCTCAAATAATTAAATAGAATTAAAAAAAAATACTAATCGTCTGTCCCATGTCAGGTGCTGTGCAAGGACCTCCACATAAATTGTGTTAGCCAATCCTCACCACAAATCCAAGACACAGGTATGCTGATCACTCCCACTTTATAAACCAGAATGAGGCTCAGAGGGAGAAAGTCAGACCTCAGCATTTCCCTGCTGCACAGAAACAAGTGGGTCATGCAGCTACTGAAGCCCACACCACGGGGCCCCTCACTTGGTTGAGACCTCGCAAGCCTCTGGGAGCAACCCTCCCAATTTTGCCCCCGTGACTTTGTACAAACTTCAGGCCTCAGGAAATGC
The DNA here is from genome assembly GCA_028646535.1 of Procyon lotor. NCBI lineage: Eukaryota > Metazoa > Chordata > Mammalia > Carnivora > Procyonidae > Procyon > Procyon lotor. The sequence continues at coordinate 36,603,856 of CM053613.1, forward strand.
AGGTCTGTCCCTGTTGGTGCCATCACTCTCAAATAACTGAACTTTTAAGAGAATTGAAATCCCAGCCTTCTGCTATGTTGTTGAACAAGCACCATGTTGCTTACGCAATTGCACATAGAGATGTGTTTTCAGGGTCTGGTTTTTCACACGTGATATCCAAAATGCAGAAGGCTAAAGACATCACATTCGGAAACTAAAGAGACAATACCACTCCACCCCCACTAACTCAAAGGGCCCCTCCAATTCACTAACCGAAAACTAGTGTGGGGCAGCTTCCAAAAATGTAGGCTTCTTTAAGTCAACCCTCACCTTGGAATCCTTGGCTGGCTCCTTGTTCACTGAGGCACTTCACGTCTTTTCCCATTTGGCCTTTGCAGGTGCCATATTCCCTCTTCCAGAACAATCTCTTCACCTCCTAGGTGAAGAGGTGAATTCCTATGCTTCCTCTGGTTTCCATCGTCATGGAGCACCCCTTCCAGGTGCTTAGCCTGAGTGCCCTTCTCCCCAAGGTCAGTGAGGAAGCTTGTGACTGTTCCCACGCCCCCTTCCCTGAATGCTTGCTCCCATCACTACACCTGTCCTTCTGTAGTGTGGTCTATTTATTTACGGGTCTGCATCCTTCAGTGGACCGTGAAGCTCTCAAAGGCAGAAACTGGGCCATGTTCATTGTTGCAGACCCATTGTCTTTGTGTCTCCCACATGGTGGGTCTCACCAGAGCAGTTCTCTTTGGATCTAAGGGTCTGATGCTATTGGTGGAACACTTACCATTTCCTGTACCAGGCAAGACATTAAATCACTTTCTTTATATATATATATATATTTTATATATTTTATATCTAATGTCTTATTTAATCCTGATATCAATTCTCAAGGAAACCACAAATATCCCCATTTTAGAGGAGAAAATGAAAGTTTGTAAAGGTTTAGGATGCAATCAGCCCAAGGGACACGGCTAGAAAAGGAAGAAATGAGGACTTTGAGTCCAAGTCTGGGCTCTTATTCACTACCAACACCCCAATGGTTCTCCTGAATTTCTCATCACCCCTGGATTGCAAAGAACATTCACACTTGCAGAGGTGAGACTGGGCAGGCCAGAAACCCAGGTTCGAGGCCTACAGGCCGACCAGGGCCCTAGGAATTTCCAACTGGACCATCAGTTTGATCCTGGAACCCCGGCACTGCACGTCCGCATTAACGGTTCCACGGGGAGACGGTGTGGCTGGACCGGCACAATTCTCAGACCACGGACATGGGCCCACACCCGCCTCTGCAGGGCCGCCTACCTGCTTCCCCTCTCAGCGCCTTCTCCAGCCTCACGCCTTGGATCTCCGAAGCCCTCTGGCGCTCCTCCACCTCCTCCAGCTGCCTCTGGATGGCCTGCAAAGCCAGGATTATGCGTCACGCAGGGACTCTCGAGGTGCAGAGCCATGTGGGGGGGCTGAGTCTGCCCTGTCCCTTATGATGTCCTTCCTTGGGTAAGGACCTCTGAATTCCCCAATAACTAGATCTTGACGGCTCCCTTCCTTAGCGTCTGCAAACTCCATCCGCCCCCACAGAGATGTGAGAACAGCCACCCTTGACCAGGCCAAGCACATCGACGTGCCTTCAAGCAGAGGCTGCTGGGCTAGGTGGGCGCTTCTCATGGCTCCCAGACCCTTCCGTGCCTCAGCCTCTGACTATGGTTATAGCATATGCAGAGAGGCAGCAACTACTCAGGGGAGGACACGGTTCTGGGGGCAAACACAGAGCATGGTCACATGCCATTTTCCCTGAAAGAGCCAGCAGATGCCTCCTGAGAAGTTGGTCTGGAAGAGGAGACCCTGGGCCAAGTCCCGGGGCCGGTTGCGCCTTCCTGGGCATGTCCAGCTTCTGTCCTCGGCTAAGACGGTCCCTCTTCTTTCACTGTACCACAGGGCTGACACCCAGGGGCCTCTTATTGCGCAAGTGTGCAGTGGCTGCTGGTAGCATATTATAAACCAGTGAGGGACAGCCTCACACCCTCCCTAGACTCACCGTTGCTACCTCGTCACACCTGTTTGCCTTTACGCTCCCCGTTTCCCTACTGGCTTTTTCTCTCTTGTCGGTATTAGGAAGGAAAATGAGGAGAAAGCCTTTCCCATCTACATTCTGTGCCCCTTAGGTTTCCTCTGCTTTCAAACAGTGTGCTGCCAGAGGGCAGATCTCACGGCAGCCCAGACTTCACACCTGGCCGAACAGGGATACAGAAGGAGCCGGCAGCTGTCTGGGCAGGTAGAATGTGTGTGCTCTGCCTCCTTCACCGTACTGCAGCCGTTTCACCCCCTCTCCTCCGTAACTCCACATCTTCTTGGTCTCCCTGGGGTTCAGAGGACAATCACTGAAGTATCTCCAACCCCGCAAAGAGATGCGAGCGGGGGTTGGGCCTGAGCAGCCCCCTGACTCTCCCCGTCCCAGCCGAGAGGGTTCTCGACCCAGGGTTTAACGTAAAATCTGAAATCCACGGGAATTCTGCGAAACACCACTGTAATTTCATGCCCTCTGTCTCTCTTTTAAAGACAGTTCTGTTTTTACGAACCCGTCTCTTGATGGCATGATGTAGAATCACTCATGGAAAGGAAACACTTAAATGACTTTTTGACCGTCACGCATTTATGGCTGCACGGTGGTTACAGACTGAATCCTTTCGCACCCTCCCCCCATTCATATAGTGAAGCCCCACCCCCCAGTGTGACTGTGTTTGGAGCTAGGGCCTTGAAGGAAGTAGTTAAGATCATGTAAGATCATCAGGGTGGGCCCCCAGTGCCGCAGGACTGGTGACCTGATGGGAAGAGGAAGGAACACGAGAGACATCTCTCTCTCTCTCTGCCTGGGCACAGAAAGAAGGCAGTGTCTGCTGGCTGGGAAGAGAGGCTTCACCAGACCTGAGTCCTCATTGCACTTTGAGCTTGGGTTTCCAGCCTCCAGAGCTATGAAAGATAAATTCCTGTTGTTTAAGCCACATATTCTGTGCCATGTCGTTATGGCAGCTGAGCAGACTAATACAACGGACGCCCTTTGGAACCCAAGGATGAAAATCTTGAAGACTAGGAGGGGCTGCTGTGAGCACTAGCAGGTGAGGCTCCCGAAGGCTGTTGTTCTTCTCACCACCTGCGGCCCGGAGGGAGCACGTAAGGAAGGGGAGCGCCAGCACGAAGACTTAGCTCTTTCGCACAAGGCCACGTTACAACGTTTCAAGGAAACTGGTTTCAGAAGTTGAGAGGGGACAGAGGGACTTTCCGTGGACTTTCCCTGTCTGCTAGGTGAAAGAGGTGTCTCCCTTGTCAGTCCCCGGGAAGGGTAAAGGAGCTTGGGTTCAGGGGCTTCTATCCTCAATAGGTCCACGTAGCCAGATAAAGGGGGTAACTGCAGAAAGGACTAGAAGGGAACACCGCGTGAAGACAGGTGCTCACTCTAAGTCCTTCTGTCCTAAAACCCCACTGTTCGTCAAGGTTAAGTCTGGGATCCTCAGGGACGCAGGGAACACCTTGACTTTCTGCTTCCTTTTCCTGTCTGTGACAGACGTGGGCAGACTCACCCGGGCAGAAATGTTAGCGCTAACAAACCAAGACAGGGAATCTATACGTTGAAATGCTAGATGCTTGTTTTTGATGAGCCTTGGAATAGAGACAGCTCCTAATAGTTGTCAGTTCAGTGGGGACACTGGCAGGAAGTCAGGGGAAAGTCGTATCCTCAGAGAGGACAAGACCAAGTCCACTGCCAGCGGGGCAGTCAGGGCTTGGGATGGTTCCCACGGCCCCGTGTCGGCTGTCATTCCAGGCTCACTTTGCAGGACACACGTTTGCAGATGGAAAGGCAGTCGGGCGTGGGCCCGCTCTACACCTGGGCTCCTCAGGCCCCAGAGTCCCACCAGGGATTGAGTCAGGCCTTTAGAATGGCCACGGATCTGGTCATTCAGAGAAGAGAGGCTGCACTTTCCCCCAGCGTCTCTCCCCCAGTACGACAGAGACTTCCAAAGGGCTTTCCGAGCCAGTTACCAGATCCCAGACCCCAGGCCCAGGCACCCAAGTCAAGTTTGTTTTCTGACCTGAGCTTTATGAAGTCTTTTCAGTTCTTCCTGCTTAACCAATTGTTTTGTTGCTCTCTCCAGCTTCCTCCTTCTTCTGAGTGCCTTCCTCTCCTACAAAAACCAACAGAGAAGAAAAAAATGGATCTGAGCGAAATGGGGTTAAAATCTGCAAAATAATGACACAGGCTTCTACTTGCTCCGGCCTTAAAGCACTGCTTAGCTTCTCTAACAATGATGTCCAATAGAACTTGCGGCGATGATGGAAATGTTCTGTATCTGGGCTAAAATATGTAAGCTGCTAGACACATTTTGGCTATCGGACATTTGAAATGAGCTAGCATGAGTAAGAAACTGAATTTTTAATTTCATTTCACTTGCATACATTCAAATGTAAATTTACATAGCCACATGTGGCTAGTAGGTGTTGGATTGGAAAACTGGTGTGTGTGTTTGGGGTTGGGAGTGGTGTCTGTGTAGATATGCAGATAGGCTTTATAGAGAATTGAATTGGTTCAGTTGAGGAAAGGAATAACACAAAAATTATACTCTACACAGGAGCTTCCAGAAGGTCCAAGAAGAATGAGTCTGAAAGGAAAACAGGCACACTCACACACACACACACACACTCACACACAGCATGAAAACCATTTAACAACTTTAAATAATCCTCAGTTTGGGCCCACACTGCCTAATGAAACCTGGGAATAGAGGAATGTGTCTAAATAATTCAAATATAAATGTCTCTTGGCTTAAGGTAGGCATAAGACTGGTTCCCTTTCCTACTTGACTTGCTTGTGCAAATATGTCATTAACGTCACTGGGTTTCGTGTATGCCTGGGCTTATAAAATCCAGAACACTCAAAATCGATCTGAAAGAGAAAATAGATTGAAATTGAAAATAGAATGTGAAATAGAAAATAGAAGAGAGTATTGAAAAATAGATGAGGATCTTGGTAGTGCCACTTCCAGGTTTGGGATACCAGAGAAAGAAGAAGAAAGGGTGTGGCCAGATCCACATCTGGGAAAGCAGAGGAGAGACTCCTGGTTGCAGAGAGAGCAGAGAATTCTGGTGGAGCACGGGGCCTGGGCACCTTGCAAAGCTGGCATCAAATTTCAGCTGAGCTGTGGGAGTTTCAGCCTGCCACACCACTTTCGGAACTTCAGAGCACTGAAAATGATTGATGTTATAAGAATCAACTGAGAGAATGTGGGTTATGCCCTTCATAGAGTACTTGAGAAAGATAGGGGACCAATATATAAATACCATGATTTTTATTATTAGTGACATGATTATTTGATCATATTATACATTAGCATGGTTATGATTTACTAAAATCAATTATTTTTCATATATGTGTGCATATATATATGAGTGTATATGATACACACACACACATATATACATTCTACGTATACAAAGCGAAGCAAATGTTCAAATTGGGCTAGTTTTACTATGAGTTTGTCTTCTTGGAGTATACCCATCCACTTTCTACATATAAGGAGAAAGATTAGAGCATGCTAGAGATTTCTTTTTAATGCTGGCCAAAACAAAAATGGAATTAAAATTTTGTTATAGCTAGCCTGGTGCCTGGGCATTCAGTATCTATGATTGAACTGGATGTTTGCCCATTAAACGGAGTATAAATCCACAAGGACCTAATAGGTGTATCCCAGATACTGCCAGAGGAATCCGGGTCCACGACAGAGGTCAGAGACTGTGCCTGAAGAGTGTGTGTGGGCTGCAGGACCCTGTGGATCCTGGTCATTTAGTCACCCATTCCATGGATGTGGTTGGGGAGACCATCATGTTCTTCAGCAATCAGCCAACTTTGAGGCCTCAGAGTGTCTACAAATCATCAGTGAAAACATTTATCTTGATGAAATTTCATTTTTCTAGAATTTTCCATAGGATCTAGAATCCTAAAGATCTTTTTCATCCTTGGAAGGAAATTCTAGCTCTCAGAACTGAAACTTATTCCATATCATGGCCTCTCTAGTTCTAAGAGCTAAGTTCCACATTGACTGTCAAACACCTTGCACAGAGGATCTGGGCCATTTGGGGGGCAGGGGTGGAATCCCACCATTAGATAGCCAGGCTCTTTCTGGAAAGGTTAGGGCAGAGGGGCATGGTGGAGATCCCTGGTGACTGTTACCCAGAGACTGCCTAATCAATATAGACACAGACTCACAACTATCTCTTGAGCTTCCATTATATTAATTTATATAATAAATCCAAGCACATCCTGGGTGCTATATGGCAGACGTTACACTGATTGCTTCTATATGTATCAGCTCATTTATTCCTCAGATTACACTTACATTATGGATATAAGGCAATCCAATCTTGGACCAAAATAACATGCCCAAGATGGCAGAGTTAGTCATTGGCAGAGCCAGGAGTTGGGCCCAGGTAGCCTGAATCCAGCATCCACATTTTCAGCTAGTCTACACGGCCTTTCCTAGGCCAAATACTGTGTAGGCACATCAAGGACCCCTGCCTTATAGAAATGTCAAGGTTTCCTCCTAAGACCATTTAATATAACCTCAAGGTGGGGGGGTGCCTTGACAGCATCACACCATCACACT
>CM053613.1:36610587-36663539 GCA_028646535.1 Procyon lotor
GCACGGCTGGTGGATGTCTGTGTTCACTTGAACACAGACTTAAGAATACAGACTTAGGGGCGCCTGGGTGGCTCAGTGGATTAAAGCCTCTGCCTTCGGCTCAGGTCATGATCTCAGGGTCCTGGGATCGAGCCCCGCATCTGGTTCTCCGCTCAGCAGGGAGCCTGCTTCCCCCTCTCTCTCTGCCTGCTTGTGATCTCTCTCTCTCTCTGTCAAATAAATAAATAAAAAATCTTAAAAAAAAAAAAAAAGAATACAGACTTAACTCGAGGTCACTTAAAGGGATGAGAGGGATAGGAAAGAAACCCCAGGAATCAACGTTACACACCAAATTCAATTGTGTGGAGTACTGAACTAATCAGAGATGCCCACGGTTAGAAATGAGAAACGCATACATATTCTCTTTCATTTGCATTCCCTCCCTCCCTCCCTCTCACCCTGTCTCTCCCTCTTCCCCACCACACACACACACACACACACTCTCACGCCATGTCCCAGCCCCCTCCTGACTCGCTCTAAGCTGGGCCGTGGGGAGCTGGAACCCCTGAGTGGCTTGAGACGATGCCAGGAGTATCTAATGCCAGATATGGAAAAGTTGAGTCTAAGTAAATAAATTTGGTGCTCTCCCTTTCTCCTTAGATCCTCACTGCTCCAAAAAATAAACACTGTCAGCACAGTGAACTGCTCCTCTGTTCTCCTGGGAAGCATTTTAGGTCCAACCATTCATCCCTCCGTCCCCGTGAAAACACCCGGCCCCAGTGGGTCAAGAAAACAAAAGTGAGGTTTGGTCGCGGGATGTGTCTTCATGTCTGTGACACACAGATGTGCCTTTAAAGACGTATAACAATGTTTGCATTTTTAAAATCTGTGGGTTTTGGAGTTGTTTAAAGTGTTTTCCAGAAATACGGTCGGGAAGCCAAGAGGACGGCCATCTCCCTAGCCAGCACGCAGTTAGTCCCTTCCACAGCGGGGACCCTTGGAGTACCCACGTCTGGATGCGACTGCATGGTTCATTTCATAGTTCTGATTAGAATAAACATAACATTTTCCATGCAATCTGCCTCGAGTGCTTCTTAAAATGAAGCCGTGTTTCCCCCAGGGAAGTATGCATCTGCTTGTTGTAATTTTTTTCGATGGTTTGCTTGTTGGACCACATATTAAACCCACTTTAAGAGCTGCAGTCACCAAATGACTTTAAGTAAATACGTCTTTTTTTTTTTTTTTTTTTTTGCCAGTTGGAGTCTCTGAGAAAGGCAAGCTTCTAGAAGTTAAAAAAAACCCAAACCCTCGTTCCTGGGGTGCTCCAGGTAAAAAGCGGTTGCTGTCGGATGCAGTGAGATGCGACCCTCCTAACGAAACCACTGCAGCGGGAGTCCACCTCGGGTCTGAGAGCTGGAGGGGACAGGGGCCCCACGAGCCGAGGCCCTCTTTGGCTGGCCGGGTGTCGTTACCTTTGATCGCAAGGAAGGCTGGGGATGAGAACCTTCATCTGCAGAGGAGGAGTTGCTGGAGGAAGTACAAGAGGCAGCCCCTGTCACCTGCACTTGGCTGGCGATGTGTTTGGGACCTGAAATGGGAAGAGAAGAACTCACTGAAATCCCAGCTTCTTTGCCTGCCTCGTGCCCCAAAGCTGCTTCTCCCTCTTCCCTTCTTACTGTCATCCCCTCCCCTCGCTGCACCTGCCATGAGCAGGAGGAGGCAGTACCTGAGGGCAACTGAAAATTTGGCCCTCCACGTTAATTACACTTCTGGGCCCCCGCCAAGAGCTTTGCAGCTCTCCTTTCTATTTAAAAAAAAAAAAAAAGTATTATGCGGAAATCAATTAATTTCTTAAACACCATTTATACGGTGTGTTGCTTAGAACGCATTCGGCGATGAAATCTATTATTAAAACGTTTGTCTGAAGTTAGCTGAGTTACCTAAATGCTCGTGTAAGGTTCATTCTGCAGAGTAATTGAATGCAAAAAAGTCCAAGCCAGCTCTTAAACAAATCGCCCTTCTGTGGCTCACAGCATCTGGCACCCATTTTTACTACATGACATCTGCTCAGTGTAAAAGAGCTGGCGTCAGAATGTCTGGTCATAGAAAAAAAAAAATCCCAAATGTAATCAGAAGCAAAAGGACGCTAAGCCTAAGGTTTTATCACATAGTCTCATGCAACATAAATATTTCATTAATTATGGCTAAACAAATGCCACTTTTATTTTCCCAACTTGCAGATATTATCACATCATCGAAGTGATGATTCAAATGCCAGGAAAGGCAGTTGAAGATAGGGAGGGCTTGACAATGCAGGGCCCAGGGGAGAGCTGGAGTCCAGGAGCTCTGCCAACCTCCGAACAAGAGGTAGATGGTTAGAAGCGGCAAAGGGCCCGTGTTTGCTAGAATCTCTTTGTGATCTGGCTGGGGACCGTGTGTGGTACAGTCCTCCAGGTGCCACAGGAGGCTTTTATTCTTCTCAGCAAGAACATCTGCCCCTGTATATCCTCTGGATGCAGAGTTAATGAGTAATGTCTCGATGAACCCGCGCTGGACACTGACGGTCACAACCCGAGAGACGCCGTGAGAGGAAATGTACAAATCTTCACTCTGCCCTGGCAGCTTATATCCCAATAGACATGCATGCTGGGCGGGGAGGGAGAAGGAGAAGCAATTCCATGTGACTCACATTCTCTCCACCCTGCCTTTTCCTCCCCATAATTTTCAACTATTTACCCCAGTGGGAGAGGCCAAGTTTTAAAAAAGAAGAGTAATTTTAGCCTCCGGGAGCATATTTACATATGCTGTTATTCAAAGCAAAACAACGCAAAACATCTAGATAATAGCACAGCCTCCCCAGGAAGGAGTTAACTATTTTCCACTACAATTTGCCAGCTGGGGAAGCTCAGGTGAAGAGAGCATCAGAGGACAGCATAATAGTGGAAGGGGGTACTGTTGGTCGTGAGCTCAGATTGTCCTCCAACTCCAGCTACTAGGTTACTATGGAGTAATGTAATCATGGAGTGTTCACTCCTTAGTGTGTGTTCCAGAGTTTCTGGAGCTCACAACTTCTGACTTGCAGCACGATAGCAGAAGAATAAAGGTAATCGATGGAAAAAGCCTGACACGGTGCCCGGTTCCTTGAAGAGGCGTATATAAATCTTGTCATCATCAACAGTAGCAGCAGCAACTGCCTCATCGTTATCACTGATCCACATCAACAATACTGTAATATTAGCAACACTGCCTAATTAACCTTCATTGTTCAGGAGAAGTATAGTAACCTAAAGTAGAAACTTCCAAAAGTTAATGATAGTTCCCCTGAATCTTATTTTGAAATCAAGAAGAAAATATTTCCAAATATAATGCATTTCTTAAACTTCCGGCAAATGTTATATATAGTTACCTCTGAATCTCTGTCCCCTTTACTCTCTTCCACCACAGAGCCACCAATTCCGGAAATTTACTTTTCAAATGCAAAGTTAAAAAAGACTTGGCAGCATTGTTCCACTCTGGCTATAATGGAGTGACTGACTCTGGGATTGATCTCCCACCGCAAAGCACCAGAAGTCAGGACAAAATACACCAAGCAGCTGTTTCCAGACATTGGACAACAGGCAGTGCAGAACTGTGATAAAGGTAAGAAGAGAAGCAAATGAAGCCCTACAATCACACTAGCTTCTCAGTAGAGACACTTTCCAGGCCACAGTGTAGGTAGGAAGAGTCTAAACAATATACCAGGTTCGTTGAGTCGAAAAGACAGAGATCAGGGTTTGGGTGAGTGGAGGCAGCTGGAATGCGGGGGGAAGGGGTAGAGGAGAGAGCTATGCAGAAAAAGCACATCAGGAATAAGCACAGAAGTCCCCTTGAGTCTGTTGCTTAATAGTAAACTTTAGATACATAGAGTAAAACTACACGAGGATGGGCCAGTGACTGTTGGGAAGTTATAGCCAAATAACCTCTAAAGCGTTTTACAGGATTGGGAAATACTCAAGTTCCACCCAGCCAGGGTACAACAAACTTTGGGGGCATTAGAATAGAGGCCACAGAAGAGTCATACTTTAGTAATAGGGATAAATTAGCCCTAGGGTAAAGGTTATTATAAACTGCCCCAAATAAGGTTAAAAACAACCTTGAAAGAAACAAATTGATCTTCAAATTATACTACTGTCTGCCAAACATTTTTACTGTTTACATAACATTCTTTAAATGAAGAAACAAAGTCTAGACACCCTACAATGTAATAGTCACCAAACCTAGCAGCCAGAAAGCAGTTACTAGATATGCAAAAGAGCAGGACAATGAGCTCATCATCAAGAGGAAAATCAGTTAATAAAAGCAGACTCAGAGATAATGGAATTAGCAGACAAGGATTTGAAAATAACTATGATAAATTGAATTTAAAAGAATTTAAAAAGCATGAACAGAGTGAGTAGGCAAAAAAAATATAGAAAAAGAACCAAATGGAACATATAAATATGGAAAATACAAAATCTGAAATGATAATTTCACTGGATCAGCTTAACAGTAGATTAAACATTACAGAGGAAAATAGGCTGTGAAATTAAATAACAGCTATAGAGATAATCCAAAATGAAACATAGAGGGAGAAAAAAGACTGAAAAACTGAACAGAACTTCAGTGATCTGTGGGATAACATGAAGTGGTCTAAAATACATAGGACTGGAGTGCCAGAAAGAGAGAGCAGGAGATAGAAAAAGTCATTGATGTAATATTGTTGAAAATTACACCAATTTAATGAAAATTGTAAATTCACAGTTCCAAGAAACTCAATAAACCACAAGCAGGGTAAACATAAAGAAAATCACAGCAAGGCTCATGATAATAAACCAGACATAGAGATAAAATCTTAAAAACAGACAAAGAAAAATGATATATTACATACAGAGGAACAAAGATAAGAATGTCCATGGACATCTCATCAGAACCTAAATAAGCCAAGGGATAATGAAACATCATTAAAATGCTGAAAGAAAAGTCTGTCAGATTCTATGTCCAGTGAAATGATCCATTTAAAATGAAGAAAAAATAAAGGCTTTAGGATAATTTGTTGTTAGCAGATATATATAAGAAAAATGTCAAAAGAAGTTCTATAGCAGAAGGAATACAACACATGGAATGAAGAGCTCCAGAAAGAGTAAATATAAAATAATTTCCTTTTTGGTTTTTAACATCTCTAGAAGATAATCAACTATTTAATGTAGGATAGTTTGAAATAATAAGAAATATATAATTTGGTCTCTGTCCCCTATTCCCATCAATATTCGGTCTTTGATTCCAATTCCTGACACAGAGCTCCTGAAACACTTGTCATTCTGAGTGAAGAGTTCCCAATTCCCTTGAAACTTCCCATGACAGGAGCACCTTTTGTTCTAATGAAGTGACTTGCTGAGCTCCTGGAAGATGGCTGGTCATTAGAGAGACCAAGTCATGACCAGAGCTTGGAACTTTCAATCTTACCTCCGATCCTCCAGAGATAGGGAAGGGACTAGAAAATAAATTAATAATCAATCATGCCTATGTGATAAAGCCTCTGTAAAAATCTCTAAAGTACTGGGTTCAGAAAGCTCCTGAGTTGGTGAACAGTTCCACAGCATGGAATGGAATTCTTGGAACTCCATGGAATTCTTTCCCCTTGTAAGGGGACAGAAGCTCCTATGCTTGAGGCTCTTCCAGATTTTGCCCTATACATCTCTCAATCAGGTTGTTCAACTGCATCTTTTATTTTATCCTTTATAATATAAAATAAATAATATCATATTATCATAATATCATATTATAAGTAAATGTTTCCCTGAGTTCTGTGCCATTCTAGAAAATTACTGAATCCAAGGAGGGGTTATAGGAATCTCAATTTATAGCCAGTGGGTCAGAAGTATAGGTGACAACTGTAAAGATATAAAAGATTTGAGCAGACACTACTAATACATTTGACCTGATTGATAAGTATATATAGAACACCTCTGCCAATGACCAGAGAATATACATCCTTTTCTGGAGTATGTGGAATATTCACTAAATTGGTGCTATGCCAAGCCATAAGGAAAGGACTGAAGTCATACATCATATGTCTTCTGACAATAGCGAGATTAAGCTAAAAGTCTATAATATAAAATATAACTAGAAAATCTCAAAATCATTAGAAATTAAGTAATACTTTTCTGAAAACCAATGGATCAAGGACAAAATAAAAGTAAATTAAAGCTCATGGGATAAGAATATGTCATAACAACTTAACTAGAATGTAGCTGAAGTAGTAATTTGAAGGAAATTTAGAGCTTCCAATGTACACACTGTGCAAAAGAAAAGTTGAGAATCCATGCCATAAGATCTATTTTAAGAAGCTAGAAAAAGAACCAACAATTGAACCTAAAGAATCTAAAAGGAAGAAAATAATCAAGATAAGAACAGATTATGAAAGACAATTAAAACAAAGGAGAAATAAAATGGAAAATTAACAAAGCAAAAATTTGGTTCTTCAAAAAGATATAACATTGATGACTTCTAAGAAGAATGATTAAGAAAAAAGAGAAAGAAAACACAAAGTACCAAGGTTGAGGATGAAAAGCCCACCAGAGTAATCAAGTGTCACTATCTTATGACAATAAGTTTGAAATTTTAGATAAAATGGACAAATTCATTGAGAGACATAACTTACCAGAACTGACATAAGAAGAAATAGAAAATCTGAATACTTACACATCTATTAAAGAAACTTAATCCACAACTAAAAACCATTCTACAAAGAAAATACTAGGCTAGATGACTTTGTCTTCAAATGTTTAAAAACCAAATAACCAGTGTTAAAACAAACATACAAATCCTCTTCCAGAGAATAGGAAAAGATGGAATACTTCTCAACTTGCATTACAATGCTAGCATAAATTTGAATCCAAAACCTGACAAGGATATTGCAAGAAGGAAAATTTCAGACCAATAACTCTCATGAATATAGCTGCAAAACTACTAAAAACAATTAGCAAATCCAATATAGTGACGCATAAAAAGATGATACACTCTCACCAAGATGAGTTTACTCCAAGAACACAATAATGGCGAACATTTTTCAAATCTCTATTAAAAAAATCAATGTAACTCAGTACATTTTGAATTAAAGCAAAAAAAAAAGATTATCTCAATAGATTTTAAAAAAGCATTTGATTAAATTTATCATTATTCATGATAAAAAGTCAGAGTAAGCTAAGAATAGAAGGAATCTTCTTTAGTATAGTAGAGAGTACCTATCTTAAAAATCTACAGCAAACAATATATTCAGCAGTGAAATATAATCCCTCTGTTATTGGGAGAAAAAGACAATGATGTACATTCTTAACATTTCTATTTAGCATTGTATAGGCAGTGGTAGGCAGAACGATAAGGTATGCAAGTTAAAAAAAAGGCATACAAACTGGAAAAGGAAATGTCAAACTGTATTTGTAGACAACATGATTATTTATTTAGAAAATCTTACAAAAAAGCTCCTAGAATAATAAGTGAGTTTAGTAAGGACTTTTATAAAAAGTGAGTTTAGTAAGGACTTTTATAAAAAGTCAACTATGTTTCCGTATATCAACAATGAGCAACTAAAAATCAAACTGAAGAAATGAAGAAAGCCATTCCATTTATAACAGCAACAACAACAAAATGAAGTACTTCAGGGATACATTTAATAAAGTATATGTAGAACCTACACACTACAAACTCCCTAAGAGAAATGAAAGAAACCCTAGATAAATAGATATTCCATTTACACAAACAGAAAGACTTAGTAGTTGTCAATTCTTCCCAAATTGACTTAGAGATAAAAAACAATCCCAATCAAAATTCTAGCAGGTTTATTTGGTAGAAACTGACAGGCTCATTCTAAAATTTATACAGAAACACAAAAGACCTAGAATAGCCAAAACAATTCTTAAGAGCAATACTGGAGCAATCCACTACCTGTTTTCCAGACCTATGTTATTGCCACAGGAAGCAAGAGCAAAATGCTATTAGTGTAAGGATAAACATAGAGATCAATGGACAGAGTAAAGAGTACAGAGATATACCACACATAGTTCGTCAATTGATTATTGTAAAGGTGCCAGAATAACCCAATGGAGAAAGAAGAGTCTTTTTAACAAGTAGTGCTGACAATTAAATATCTATAGAAAAAAAAAACCAACTTGTCTTTTATTCACTATAAAAAATTAATTAGAATTGGATTATAGATCTAAGCCTGAAAGCTAAAGACTATAAAAGTTATGTAAGAAAACATAGGAGACATTCTTAGTGACTTTGGGCTTAGCAAAGATTTCTTAAATATAACTCAAATTACAAAAGAGAAAAATTAATAAATTTGACTTCATCAAACTAAAAAACTTCTATTTTTTGGAAGACACTGTGATGAAAATAAAATGACAATCCACTACCCGAGAGAAAACTATTTGCGAATAAGTATCTGATAAAGGATTTATAGCTAGAATTTTAGGAACTCTGGCTAAATAGAAGACAAAGAATATTGTGTATTCTTAGATCAAAAGACTCATTATTCTAAAGCTATCAAATGTCTATAAATTGCAGCACCTGGTTGGCTCAGTCATTAAGCATCTGCCTTCGGCTTGGGTCATGATCCCAGGGTCCTGGAATCGAGCCCTGTATTGGGCTCCCTGCTTGGCAAGAAGTCTGCTTTCCCTCTCCCACTCTCCCTGCTGGTGTTCCTGCTCTCGTTATCTCTCTCTCTGTCAAATAAATAAATTAAATCTTTAAAAAAAGCCTATAAATTCATCAGTTAAAGACTATAATTTATAACTGCACTAAAAAATGAAACACTAGGGAATATATCTAATGAAAATTGTACAAGATCACTACAATCACAAAACATGGACGGAACCTGAAGAAGACCTCAGGGAGGCATCACGTCCATGGATTTGTTAATTCTCTCCAAATTTATCTATAGATTCAATGTAATCCCAATCAAATGTTCAGAAAATATTTTTGTGGAAATTGATTAACTAATTCTGGAAGTCCCATGGAAATACTGAAGGCCAAGCATAGCCAAGACAGTCTTGAAGAAGAACGAAGTGGAGGGTCTATTCCAGGCTGTGAAGATTTATTATAAAACCACTTAATGAGAATGGTGTGACTCAGGCACAAGGACAAACGAATCAGTGGAACAGGATAGAGGGTTTGAAAACAGACCTGCCTAATTTATGACAAAATATTACAGCAATGACTTGGGGGTTAGGGTGGGGGAAGACAGCCCTTCTAATGAATGCTACTGAATCAAGTGGATAACATAAAAAAAATAAATAAACATTTCCTCTACATCACAGAATACATGAAAATCTATCCTAGTTTGGTAGTAGACTAAACTGTGAAAGGTAAAATAATAAAACTTCTTTAACTGTTGTCCAATAGAAATATGAGTCATACATGTAACTTAAAATGTTCTAGTAGCCACATTAAAGAGTGTAAAAAATAGATTAGTCTTAAACATATATTTTATGTAGCCCCAAATTTCAAAAATATTATCATTTCAGCATGTGGTCATATACATATATTGAGACATTTTATATTATTTCATTCATACTAAGCCTTCAGAATCTGGTACATGTTTCATACAGTTGTGTTTAGGTTACACATTTTTAGTGGTTAAAGTTAAATGTAATTCAAAAAACAAAAAGTCGTGCTTAATAGAACATTTTCCATTGATTCAGTATTTAAATGGAAATTTCTTCACATTAAATTAAAAATTCAGTTCCTCCCCTCACACTAGCCACATTTCAAATGTGAAATCATGGCTACCATATTGGATGGCACAGTTCTAGAAAGTAACACAGAACATCTTTATGACTTCAGAGTAGGGAAATTTCTCATCACCGGGGTGCAAAACCAGCAATAAAGGAAACTATTGATAACTATGGTGCATTAAAATAAGTACTGTGTGTAGGGGCGCCTGGGTGGCTCAGTCGTTAAGCGGCTGCCTTCGGCTCAGGTCATGATCCCGGAGTCCTGGGATCGAGCCCCGCATCGGGCTCCCTGC
The DNA here is from genome assembly GCA_028646535.1 of Procyon lotor. NCBI lineage: Eukaryota > Metazoa > Chordata > Mammalia > Carnivora > Procyonidae > Procyon > Procyon lotor. The sequence continues at coordinate 36,620,612 of CM053613.1, forward strand.
TCTGCGGGAAGCCTGCTTCTCCCACTACCATTCCCTCTGCTTGTGTTCCCTCTCTCGCTGTGTTTCTCTCTGTCAAATAAATAAAATCTTTAAAAAAAAAAAAATAAGTACTGTGTGTAAATAATAAATAAAATTATTTATAATTTTAAATAAATAATTTTAAATAAATAACTACTGTGTGTAAAGTAATAAACTTTATAGAAGTTTATTATTAATACTTCACCTTTAAAGAGTGAAAAAGTAAGCCCAAGAGTGGGAGAAGATATTTATACTATGTATATCTGACAAAGAGGACTTCTATCCAGAATCCACACAGATTATAAATCAATAAGGAAAGAGCTATCTACACAATAGAAATATGGGTGGGAAGACTTGACTAGAGGCTTCAGAAGAGAATATCTAAACAAGCATGTGAAAAGTAGTGCAACATCATTAGCAGGTAAATGCAGATGAAAACAATAATGAGATACTGCCATAAGAATGGTGATATCCAAGCACAAAACAAAACGAAACTGAGACTGTCAAGCATTGCAGAGACGGAGGTCCAGGGGAGTTCTCATTTCCTGCTGGAGTCTGTATCCACTGGTACAACCACTTTTGAAAACCGCGGGACCGTATCTATTCAAGCCAACCACGTACACGCCTACCCCGTGACCTAACAAGTCCACGCCCAGGCACGCACTGAGACAGATTCTGTCTTTGAACAAACTTTAGGTGAGCTCCTCTGAGCCTTCTTCTCGGCTGGGCCTCAACCCTGGCCTATGAAAACTACAGACTCCCGGCATAAACAACTTAGCCCACCCACTTCCTCCTACATGGAAGGAAGCAGAAAGAAAAAGTAGACAACTGAAAGGCTGACAAAGGAATTAGCGTTTGCTCCAGCACACACCTGCTGATAGGTGGCTGACTACGCTTTTTTAGAGAAGTTGCTAAAAAGGGCTTTAAATGAGAACCCTTCCTCTGTCCCTTTGAGATGTGTTTGTATCTCTCACCCCTTCAAGGATGTCTTTCTCAAGGACCTGAACGCCAGTCCTTTGAAATGAAGCCATCCAGAAGGATAGGACCTTTGTTCCCCGGTCTTTAGGGGAAGACAGAGTCCTAACTTCGACAGTTGCCCGCTAACACCCCGCACGTGGCGGGCCTAATCAGCATTGATGTCCACGGGGCCTTTGTAATTTTTCACTTCCTTGACGCTACTGAGCCTCTGTTCAGTCCCTCCCTATCCCTCAATCTCCCTTTGAGGCCCCCAGCCACCTCTGCAGAAATCAAAGGGGAGTTCAGTTCATATTGGACTCCCTCTATTCTGTCGCAATAATCTATTATTAATTAGAATCTGTCCTTAACACTTTTCATAGCATCTGGCTTTATCTTTGACTATAGCCAAGAGAAACGATCGGTCTCAGAAGGCTAAAAGCAGCGTTATTCACCCTGAAAAGCAATTGAAAACCCCTAAGTGCCCAGTATCAGAATGATGACTGAGTTGTGATATATTCGCACAAGGGAGTGAGAGGTAGCGAGGCAAGGGGGGAACCGCGGGACATGAGAGTGTGGATCCCCACCCACAGCCCAAGAACGGTTCTTGGAAGAAGCCAGCCACAGTAGAGAATTGCATGTTCTGTGGTTGGGGAAGCAATACGCTCAGATTCGGCACCGACGAGACCCGTTTATTATCTCAGTGTCTAGGTCAGAAGTCCAGGATCTGACAAAGCTGCGATCGAGGTGTCTACCATGCCGGGCTCTCAGGGGCAGCTCAGAGTTCTCTTCTAGCTCATTCAGTTCGTTGGCAGAGTTCTGCTCCTGGTGGTGGTAGGTGATGGGGCTTGTTTTCTCGCTGGCTGCCCCCTGCAGGTCCCTCTTATCTCCCAGAGGCCTCCTGGCCACATAGGGCCTCTCCTAGTATGTCGGTTTCCTTCTTCCAGGCCACTAGCATCTTATCTTTCTCACTCTGCGAGTTTCAGGAAGGGCCCCATCCTTATTAAGGGCTCCTCGGATTAGGTTAGGCCTACCCAGGATAATCTCCCTTTTGATTAGCTCAAAGTCAATTGGTTTAGAACTTAATTACATTTGCAAAAGCCGGTAACCTAATCACGGGAGTGAGATCCATCATATTCACGTTCCCACCAGAACCAAGAGGAGATTTTCTACAGGGAAGGAAGCATGGAGCCCTCTGAGAATTCTGCCTACCGTAATATGAAATGATTCAATGTTTATAAAGTCAAAAACCTGCCAAAGTAATCCAAGATGATGGAAGTGAGATGGTGAGCAAGCACTTTTGTTGGGCGTCACATATATGTGGGAAGAGGCAATGATGGAAACTTCTGAGTGCCAGTGGTTTTCTGTATCTTAATCTCAGAGGCAGTGGTACAAACATGCACTTTACAAAAATTCATCAGTTATGTACTTAATATTTATGTACTTTGCTGTATATATGTTATACTGCAATGAAGACCTGAGGCAAAAATTAAAAAAGACATTCTCAGGGTACCTTGTTTAATTATATACAAGAATGATAATCTGCGTTAAAATTGTTTGTGTAAAATTGGCACTGGTAAGTGCTTGAAGTCAGTTTATGCCCCTATGTAACTTAAAGACCCTGAGAAGTTTATATATACTGTTAGTTTACCCGGAAAGTTTTGTTGTAAAAGTAAGAAAAATTAAGATTCAGCCAATTTATTCATGTGATCATGAATTCAAGGTATTTCCATTCAAATACGTTTTGAGAGTTTCTCATTTTCCATTAGAATACTGTTTTCTCTCTCCATTGCTTGGGAGTATAACCACACATTAAATGTGGAGACAGCAATGTCAACGTGTGTGTGTGTGTGTGTGTGTGTGTGTGTGTGTGTGTGTGTGTGTGTGATTATGGGTGGGCTGGGCAGGGGCAGGGAAATAAAAGGAAACTAATGCACCTAATCTAATAGGGTGGGTAAAATCTTTACATTCTTATGACACTGACCTAAGAACACCTGAGAGAAACACAAAGCTCTTCCATGAATTGGCCCAGACGCTATTTCCAGAGCTCATCAGCCTTAACCTAATTCCATTTTCTACCTTCTCATTCTGTTTCAAGCCAAGGAAGTCATACCATTCCTTAGTAAATATAAATGAAACAGTTCTCCATGATAAGTGAATCAGGAAAACACATTCACCCCTAGTTACTGTAATCAGCATATATAAAAGCCATATAAATGTGAAATAAATTAACTAAAGGCCAATTTTACTAATGAATTTGATGCAAAAAGGTTATATAAAATATTAGCAAATAGGGGGCATCCGGGTGGCTTAGTTGATTAAGCTTCCAACTCTTGGTTTCAGCTCAAGTCACGATCTCAGGGTCCTGGGACTGAGGCCCGCATTGGCTCTGTGCTCAGCTCGGAGTCTGCTTGTCCCTCTCCTTTCCCCTCTGCTTCTGTGCCCCCTCCCACATGACCTCTCCCTCAGATAAATAAAATCTTAAAAAATATATTACCAAACAGAACAGAAAAGCATATTAAAATAATAAGACATCATGACCAAATGGTATTCATTTCAGCAATATAAGGATGGTTCAATATCAGTGAATTTAGTCTGTGATTCATGGCATTAGTCCAACTATGGAGAAAAAAAATCATAAAGTCACTCAGAAGGGTACTGAAGTGACATGTGATAAAATTCAACAACCATTCATGATTTAAATACTTTCAGTAAAATAGGGCTAGATGGCAATTTCCTTAGAGTTTTTAAGTTTATCTTGGTCAACCCAGAAGCCAACCAGCATCTTGCTTAAATGGGAAAACATTCACATTAATGAGATGCGTTCTTATTAAGGTTACGAATGTCATAGAGAAACCATATCACTATTTTTATTTAATATTGTTCTGGAGATTCTAGAAACCAAAGAAACTAAGGTAACAAAATAAATTAGAGGTATATATCTTTTAAACAAGAGGTAAAGTTACAATTTAAAAAATATTATTTATTTATTTATTTGAGAGAGAGAGAGTGAGCACAAGCCAGGGGAGGGGCTGAGCAGGGAGCCTGATGTGGGACTGAACCCCTGGACCCTGGATTCATGACTTGAGCTGAAAGCAGATGCTTAATCAACTGAGCCACCCAGGTGCCCTAAAACTAACATTATTTATAGATGTTATGATTGCACATTTGGGAAGGACCCAGAAGAAGCTATTGGAAAGCTTTTACAGGCAAGGAAAATCTAGCAAAATGGATGGGTGCCAAAGTACTCTACAGAAATCAACACATTTCAGATATACAAACAATAGTAGGAAGATAGATCAAAAGATTTTATTTACAATAGCAATAAAAACTAATACACTGCAATAAACTTAATAAGTATGCATGACCTATAAGAAGTAAAGTTTAAAATATTCTGGGGCGCCATAAAAAAAAGAGCATATGGAAAGGCAATTCATATCATACGGTTGTGAATTCTTGCCAAGTTTGTTTGTAAACTTAATCTCATAAAAGTAGTCAGAGGATTTTTTGGGTACATAAACAACCTGATGCTAAATTCATATAGAATATCAAACAAAGCAGGAAGAGCCAGGAAATTTTTGCAAGAGAGGATCAATCATGGAATACTCTTCCCACCTGATACATACATATATTTAAAAAGGTATAAATATAGAAAGTAACATAATTAAAACAGTGTGGTACTGATATGTAACAGACAACTCAACAGAATATAATGGATGGTATTGAAATCAGTCCAAGTACAGAAATCTGATACATGACAAAGACGTCATCTCACATAAGAGAGGAGAAGATGGGTCAGTCACTAAATTATTTTCGAATAACCAGGGAGACAGCTTAAAACAAAAACAAGAACAGGGTTGGATCCATACCTCACATTTGATATTAGGATAGTTTCCTGATATAAAGTCCAAATGTAAAAAAGTTTAAAACAAACAAACGAAAAAGACTAAGAGAAACTATAAGAAAATTCTTCTATAAACTTAGAAGAAGCTCTTTCTGAACTTTTATATAAAGCCTAGGAGCCATAAAATGAAAAACCGCTTATAACTACTCTATGTAAATAAAAATTTTATATGACAAAACCCACCATAAACAAAGTTAAACACAAATAGGAACCTGAGGAAAAATATTTATAATTCCTATCACAAAAAAGGGCTAAATTTCCTTTTTAATAGAGTCCTTTCATATCATTAAGAAAAATACCAACAATCCATCAGAAAACTGGATAAAAGACAGAAGTCATAGCTGATAGAAAAGGAAATGCAAATGACTGTTTAACATATGAGAAGATACTCAATCACCTATCAGATTGGTAATGATTAAAAAAAAATGGTAGGTAGCACACTGGTAAGTGCAATTAGGGAAATACCACCCTCATGTTTTGCTAAATGAGCACCACGGTGATGGAGGACAATTAGCAGCATCTATCAAAATCCCTGGTTCCACAGATCCTCCATTCTAGAATTTCCACTTCCAGTACTTCTACATATGCCAAATGGCCCAAGTTCCCAGGTCATTAATGCAGCACAATTTACAACAGCAAAAGATCGGAAATAAACTTGCCATCCCAGGGGACTGGCTACCTACCTCCACACCCACACAATGGAATAAGGTGCAGCTATGAAACATAAAGCTCTTTATGTGCCATATGTGATGATCTCCAAAATAAAATTAAAAGTATAATAAAAAGTGTGTCTAATACGCTAGCGAAGTACCTTAATGTAAAAAAGAAAGACTATGTAAATTTGCTCTTATATTCATGAATTCTGCATATATGCATGAAGTCTGCAAGAATGCCCAAGAAGCTGGTGATCATCACATCTGTCCTCAGGGACATGACCTGGATCGCTCAGGGACAGGGAAGGGAGATAGGACTATTTATTTTGTGCATTTTGTATCCTTTTATCTTAAACCACACAAATGTATTATGTATCAAGAAATGCACAACACATTAAAGTTTACCATGGGGTACAAAGGATGTAGTTAAACTCCAGCCTATTTGTGCTTATCCTGAGCTTGACTGAAAATAAAGTCTCTTGTTAATCTATGCAGCTTCCTGATTAAGGCACCAATGAAGGAAAAGAACTTTTCACTTGAAAACTAAAGTTCTAAAAGGTAAATAAAAGGTAAATAAGAAAAAAGTTAACAAAATAAATAAAAACAAGGTTGCTCAGGAATAGGAGGGGTTGCCTGGGTGGCTCGGTCAGTTAAGTGTCTGACTTTGGCTCAGGTCATGGTCTCAAGGTCCTGGGATCGAGTCCCACATGGAGCCCCACACAGGGCTCTGCACTCAGCAGGGAGTCTGCTTGAGATTTTCTTCCCCTGCCCCTCCTCCCGCTCATGCTCTCTCTCTCTCTCAAATAAATAAATACAATCTTTAAAAAAATAGGGATAGGAAAATCACAGTTTGTTTAAAGCCATCAAATAAATATCAACAACAAAATAAATCATGTGAGTGTTTAACCAAACTGTTTCTAGGCATATGGACCAAAACCTTGGCAAGGAGGAGAGGGGGGAGAAAATAGATGTTATTTAAAAAAAAAAAAAGATATTTCTGTATTGTCGGATTATTCCAATTCTTCGATGTATTAATTCAATAATTTAAAAAATTACAGTCAGATTTAAATATAAAAAAGCCTAAGCTTCCATTGGTAACAAAATGTATAAGTGTGTTTAAACAGTAAATAAAATAAGCATAAACTTAAAAGAGGCACCATTTTTTTGACTAGTAAAGCAGCAATATTTTTAAAATGTGGTACCTGTATTACAGGTGACAGTATGGTGAAAAAGATATTTCATACATTAGCAGTGACATATAAACTGGTACCCTTTCCTCCATTTAATTCATATTTACAACCTGCAGTTATAACACAGAGAACTCCCATGTATCCTTTATCCACACTGTTAAAGAACAGTTTGATAGCACAAATTAAGAATCTTAAAAACATTCACATCTTTAATCCAGTAACCTCATTTCTTGGAACCTATCCTAAAAGACAAATAATTCAAAGGTAAGAAAAACTTATATGCATAAAATGTTCATTCAGTACCCTGTATAAAATATAAATATATCCATATTTGTAATTTATACATACATATATATCTATGAATTAATAAAACAGTTGTTTTCTAAATAAAAAATAAATTATTTACTTAAGGAAACAACATGCCCACTACATATTATAGTTTACTGCCATCAAATCACATTTATGTAAGTGTGCTGTCATAATAGCTATGATATATTGATTTTTAAAGCTACAATTTTGCGGGGCACCTGGGTGGCTCAGTGGGTTAAAGCCTCTGCCTTCGGCTCAGGTCACGATCTCAAGGTGCTGGGATTGAGCCCCGCATCGGGCTCTCTGCTCAGCGGGGAGCCTGCTTCCCCCTCTCTCTCTGCCTGCCTCTCTGCCTACTTGTGATCTCTCTCTCTCTGTCAAATAAATAAATAAAATATTTAAAAAAACCCTACAATTTTGGTGGTACAACTTAGTAAAAGCTGCCGTATATGCATAACGAGTGGGAAAGTGGTGAGATTATGGTTGTTCCTTTGTCATTTCAAAAACTCTCTGTAACATCATTTCAAACTTAATTTTTTCCTAATTTTTCAAATTCGAGTTTTCCTACTTTTGTCAGAATTTAATTTGGGAAGAAGGAGAAAGTGAAAGATGCCTATCGTTAGTCCAGTAAGAATGACTAACTGCCCAGCAGGAACTGCAGACTTTTGTCAGGAAAGAGCCACTTACTTGTATCTTTGTCTGGAGAAGGAGGAAGGACCCTGCGCCCCGGGCCGGTGCTACTGAAAGGCTGTGCCAGCTTCTCTAAGGGCTGCTCGCTGTCCACCGGCTCCCCTGCCCCCCTGGGGGTGCTGAAGAGGTCATGGAGGTACTTTCTTTGTTTGGATTCTTGGAGGGGACTCTCAAAAGATTTGTCTTTGAGTCTGAGGGAGGGAAAGGGAAAGAACGAGATTTTTCCCTTTGGAGTCCTAGAAGCATCTGGGGACGTCTCTTGCAAACTCACTTTCTCAAGGAGTGTGGGGACATCTTCCATCTTGTGGCAGGGTGGGGCCAGGAGTGCTGGAAACACCTTGGACGGTCGGTTGGGCAGACTGTGGGTGCAGGGGGCAAGGTCCGGAGGGCCAGGGTATGAGGGCTGGGCGGCCCTGGCAGGTGGGGAGCCCCAGGAGAAGAAGGCTGAAGCCTTGCTCGCCATGTCTTTCCCCGGGGACTGCTGGTTGCCATCTCTATTGGAGCTGGTTTTGCGAAGGCTGAAGGAGCGAGTGCAAGCATGCGGCTGGCTGGTGGGCAAGGCTTTTGCTTCTGGCTTGGCGGAGGCCTTCCTCCCACCTTCCGAGTTGGGGAGGAGGGGCTCCAGGGACCTTCGGATGGCATTTGCGATGAGCCGAAGTGGGGACTTGGGTGGAGCCCGTTCAGCCGGTGTCCCCGTCTTCTCCTGAGCCCTTCCCCGGGCGGGTGGGGTCTCCCTCGCCGTCCAGGGGAGCTGCGAGGGACTACCGGGTTTCAGTACACGGCCTCCCCCGCCATTGCCGGCACTTCTCGGGGCAGGTTGTGCCCCAGCTTCCAGGCTCACACTTTCCGGGATGGAACTGTTCCAGTCCAGCAGCTTTGTCTTCTGCTCCGGGGTGAGGACTAACTTCTTCAAGCCCAGCTTCTTCCCCTCTGCCGGCTCTGAGCCATTCTCCTCTCCCCTGCTGGGTCTGCTGTTCTTTTCTCCTGGGTCCTCTCCAGCCCTGGGTGACAGCTCTTGGTATGGCAAACACCTGTCCATCCCCCCAGTGGGGTGTGGGCCTCTGTGGATGCTTCCGGTGTCCCCAAGAGAGGCCTCTGCTTCGTGATGCCCATCAGAAGTCATCTCTGCAGGGCTGGGGGGCTGGGGGCTGGCAAGGCCATCTTCACCGGGACTCACCATGAAGTACTCTGCCCGTTCCAGCACTTGGCCATGAGGCAGATACAGGGGCATGTCCTTGGGGACCCCTTGGGCTCTGGCGCGCCTCAGAAAGATTGGGGTGGGAGGGCTGGGGTGACCTCTTGAGACCTGTGAGGGCAGGTTGTCAGCTGTCACCTAGAAGGGATGGGCAAAAGGAATGGATATTTGGGAATTCCTAATATTTATATGAGGAGGCGTATCTCAGCCCACGGCCCCCTCCCTTCCCCTCTTCAGATCTCAGACACCCAAAGACTAAAAGAATTCTGCCCAGGATGATTTCAAAGGGCTGCTCTTCATTTTAAGTACCTGCCTGGGGACCTGCTGGGATCTGCCTGGAGTCGCCATATCAGCACTGATCAAAGACTTTGCTGGGTGCTGGATTAGGTGGGTACGACGCCAGAATGCAAGGCAGAGGCGTGGATAAGCTGCTGGGCCAGCCAGGTGGAGCTGGCCTGGCCCCTGGGAATGGCCAGATGTGCATGGGAGGACAGATGCCCCGTGGCTGGCTTGGCCATGGTCCTTACTAAGGGGTACCTCGCACCTATAGGTATGTTCCTCCAACAACCAAGAGGCCAAGGCTTCTTCCTTGGGTATTATTGAGTTAAGGAGAGACAGTTGGCCTTCTGGGCTGGAGCTGCCCTTCTAGACCTGACTCGTGCCTTGCACCATTGAGAAAATAGTCATTTATAGCATGCAAGAACTTGGTCCTTGGCAAAGGAAGAGCGTAGGGAAATTCTAAAAGTGGCTGTGCCCTCCCAAGAGCTCTGGTGCCTGAGGGGCAGGTCATAGGACAGGAGCTTATAGGAGCATGTACTTCTTGTCTTGTGCACTCTCTTTGCCAGAGCCTAGACCAGGGTCCAGCAGGTAACAGAAGCTTGATAAACTCACGTTGAAGGATAAAGTCCAAAGTGGAGTATCTCAGTGATGCCATTTTCTGTTCAAGGGGGATGTGCTTCTAAGAGACTCTGCTGCTACCAAAGGCAGCCTCAGTCTGCGTCTGCCTTCCTTCAGCTGGGAGCTCCTCAAGGTCGCCTGCCAGGCCCTCAAGGGTAGAGCTTATATCCTAGCATCTCTGCACGCCACAGTCCTGCCCAGAGTCTGCACCCCACAAAGTCTGCTGAGCAAGTGGCTGTGCCCCGGGGCTGGCTGAGAAGGAGCAGGATGGATGAGCTTTCATGACAAGGACAAGTCAAGAAGGCCCGGGGGGGGCTCTTGACAGAGCATCTCATGGCCCTGGCTTTGCACTTGGGTGACCCAAGAGTGCTAAGAATCCGGAGTTAAATGTGGAAGTGGGTGGACTATGAGCAGTTTACCTTCCTCACACCTGCACAGGGCCCCAAAAGGTATTTACCTGATGTAGGGAGAAGCCATCCAGGGCATTCCCTGGGATGCTGGCTGAAGAAGATGGAAGGGAAGATGAGGGAGAAGACGATGGGGAAGAAGAAAGAGGAGCAGTTTCCTTTGAAGGTGACGTAGTTCTTTTGTTGTTCACTGGCATCAAACCTACCAAGGAAAGAATACTCTCCATTACAGAGCTCTTATTACCTTATTTATCACAAAAAGAGGAGGTTTTAAGAGAAGCTCCAGCTCAATAAATAGAATCAAAGGGAGGAAGGTGTTGGAGACTGATTGGGAGGCCCTGGCGCCCAGAGTTTGGCCTTAGGAGGAACAGGTGAGAAGTGGCAGCCTCCTGTGGGGGAACAGAGGTCCAAGGATGAAAAGTCTAGGAACCATCACACTTCATATTCCCCTGAGGATGCTCCCGAGAGATGGAATAGGGAGTCTCCAGGGCGTCTCTTGGAGATGGACGCCTAACTCTAGAGTTTCCCCTAAAGCCATCGGGGTTGGGGTCTGGGCTGCGTTAAGTCACTCAGTCAATAAACCACCTGAGGCCTCTTCCCACAAAATGTCGGATCATGAGCTGTGGGCATGGGCAGGGTGGGCCATCACTGCTAATGAATCTGGCTCTTCCTTCTCACAAGGGCGCCGAGGGGCTCTCCGATGAGACGGTTCATTCAAGATTTTAAGAGAACACTAGGGAAGGAGGTTATAATGAGCATCAAATCATTTGAAGCATATGGAGTGGGGTTCGTGCCAAGTTCCCGTTGGTCGGGGAACAAACGAGATGCAGTGTGTGTACTCAGAGCGACGTGAGAAAGGAGTGTGTGGCTGGGGCCCTGGGGACGTGCCGAATTCTGCCCTGCAGGAGCTAGAGTCCATTCATCTGGTAGCTGCAGAATTGTGACAGCTGTAGCCTGTGAGGTCAATCTCTCTCTCTCTCTCTCTCTCTCTCTCTCGTTCACACACGTGAACTGGGAACCTATAGTTGACCATCCCAATAATATGCCTGCAGAGGGATTCAGAAAATGCCAGATTCCATTTTGGAATTATCCACTCAGATGGCCCTTCAGCCCAGCCCAGCCACCTCCCAGCAAATGAGGCTACCCCCGGAGACTTCCCGGGACCTGTGTGTGTGCACGCCCACTCCTGTCCGACGCCCTGCCTCCGGCCACTCTGCTGCCCCGATCCGAGTTCCCTCCAAGGTGTCCAGCCTTCAGGTGTTAGCTCACTTCCTAACCGAGGCAGTCTTCCGGCCTCAGTTTCCCCAAAGCTCCTCCTGTAGAACCCATACAGGCCAGGCTGACCCCACCCCTAGAAGAGTTCCTTCCAGACCCATTTGGCTTCTTTAGGATTCTGTCCCGCTTTCCTTGGACACGCGGGCAAGTGTGTCAGAGCACGTATCCTAGTGCTGGGCTGTGGAAAGAGGGCCGCCACACACACATGTGTTCTGCAGGCTTCCAAAGTGAAGCCCTCCAGAACGCTTCTGAGGGAAAAGATAACTCAGGGGAAGAGATCTGAGGGTGGCAGGAAGGAGCTGCTGGGAGAAGGCCCCAGGCTGCCAGGAGCCGATGCGGGGGAGGCGGCTGGCCGGCCTGTCACCCAAACCCCCACTGCAGCCCACAATTAGATGGTTCGAGCCTAAAAAGGCAAATGCTGTGAGTCAGTTGTTGCTTCCTGTCCTCGGCTTGCTAAATTCCTGCCTTCTCCTCCTCTTCCTTGCCCCCTCGTTCTCTTCCCTCAGCTACCTCCTGAATCAAACTCCTCAGCCTGTCTCAGAGTCCCCTCAGCTCAACAGATGCTTCTTTGCTCCCCCTAGGAGAGCTCGCTGGAACCTTCTGACACAGAGCCAGGGACACCTCGGAAACCAAACCTGACAGGAAAGCCTTGGGGTTCACGAGGTCATGACCCGGGGGCTGCTCCCTCTCTCCTTTCTTTAATCCCTGCCCCCCACCCCCACCACCAGTGAGGCCTCTCCGCGCACACGTTCCTCGTGCACTGACTTCAGGAGAACTGGGGCAGAGCTTGAGGGGACACCTGCCAGTCCGAACACCACCTGGGAGGGCAAGGCCAGAGAGAAGCTGAGAGGCGATGGGACATCTCATCTGCCTGAGGTAGCTGTTGTCTTTGGGTTCCCTCAGAGGATGGCAAAGGGGAACCTGGAACCCACCCTGCTTCACACCCACACCGGCTGCCTGACATTTTCCTCACGTGAAAAACGGGATGGCCAATTTTGCTTCACAGGGAGGCCGAAATGGAAAAAAGTGGTGCCCGGAGTAGAATGCAAAGTCAATGCTGCACGCTAGCTAAATATTAACTCCAATCCCTCTCTTCCTCCCACGCACACAAGTTGTGTCCAGTACAGACACCACTGAACTGCTGACCTGCTCGGGGGGGTTATGTACCCCTACCCTGGCCGGGATTTCTCTAACTTGTCGGCCCAGGGATTCCTCATTCACCAACTCAGATCCTTCTCTGCAGGTTCCTTCTTGTTTTCTGAGGATGCTTGGCACGGTCCAGCCAGGCTGCCTCAGTCCCGGGTGCTGGTGGCCCTGCTGGGCCCATCACGCCAAGGGCTGGATGAGCAGAGCGGGCCTGGGTTACCACCCCTAAGCCTCCTTTGGCTCAGCTGCCTCTTCTCTGGGCCCTCAGGCAGTGACCTTTCCCCTTGACTCTAGAGGTCACTGTGACTATGGTCAGTGATGAGGGGAGGGTGAGAAGGGCACACACAGCTCCCTCTGTCCCCTGACCTGATGCTGGGACCAGAACCCGCCTTGATGGGGTAGTGGATGGACCCAGACGATGGCACCCGGGTTCTGCTCCTTACTACAGTAGGACAGTGTTGTCCCCTGGGGTTTCCTCTTGGGCAAAATGAAGAGGACCAAAATGATGGCTGTGAGGATTCTTACAAAGACTGGGATTCCAGGGAGCAGCTTCCCAGAATTTGGAGTTCAGGCAATGCTCAAATCTCCCAAGGTCTCAGAGCGCCCTCTAGGGGCAGCCGCCTGCGCAGGCGGAACTCGCAGGCTTCGTTTGTTCCTGCACCAGGTCTAGGTCTAGCCGCTTTGTTCCTTGGTTCCTGTGTTGGTTCACTCATTTATACTCATTCATTCAGCAAGCAATGACTGGACACCTCCTCTGGGCCAGGCCCATAGAAACGACTCCAACTCCAGGCCTGCCCTCAAGCCAGCTTTTACGCACACTTGAGAACCAACATCTGGGACAACTAAAGACGCGCCGAGGTCCTCAGGGGCATCCCAGAAACATGCTGCTGGTTAGCCGTCCTCTCTCTCCTGAGCCCCCTCCAGCATCCCCTAACCTGCTAGCAGGGGCCCCCACCAGACTCGCTGCACGTACCCCGAGGAACTTCTCGAGGGCAAGGCAGAGCCCCTTGTACTCGTGGCGCTCAGTGAAGTCGGCGGTTAGCACTGAGTGAAATCTGTACCCAAAAGGACCGCTCCACCCTGCAGAGGCAGAATTCCTGTGATCTGAGGGAGGGGCTGGAGGGGGGGAGCGGAAATGAAGTGACCCAGGCCATCAGTAAACATTAATTCCCTTTTCTCATCATCCTCAGTGCCTGAAACTGAAGGATGATTCCAGAGTCATTTCAGGGTGCCCCAGGTGGAGTGGCTTGCCGGTGCGCCACTGGGGTCCAGCTCCAGAGGCACCCATTATCCCAGCCTCACCCAAGGGAGTGGGGGGGGGGCTCGAGTCTGAGGGCTGCTGGGAGAATGACTCATGGGCCAGGAGTCTGCGTTGACTCAGAAGGAAGGAGCCAACTAACTAGTGCTCTGTTCCAACTTCAACAATGGCTCTTTTTAGAAACTTTTGTCTAACCCAAGGCTTTCCTGGGCCCACCTCTCCCAGAGCAAAGCCCAGAGAGAGAGTGTGGGGGCAGGGGGAGATGGAAGGTGGACTTGGAGATGGATTAGAGGGCCGGGAGGGGATGCCTGCCCTGTAAGGGAGGCCCCTAGAGACTGCGGCTAGCCCCAGAATTTTTGTGCCACTGTGAACAGGTTACTGCGCCCCCTAGTGGTACCCAGATGCCTTGGCATCCGCGGCAGTCGCTGCTCCTCACCCAGCCCTGTTCTCAGGAATGCTAGGATCAAAGCCTGCTCAGATAAAGAAGCAGGTGTGTTTGTATGGATGGGTGTGTGAGCGGATGTGGGTGCAGCTTCCTTCGGTGCTTTGCCCATGACTGCATGAGGTCATTCAGTTGATGCCCCCAGTCCAACTCCAGTGCACAGAATGAAAACATAGAAGCTCTGGGTCTTGGTTTCCTCGTCTGTGTTTCAAAAAGCTTGCAGCCAATCATTACTAACATCCCTTCCAGATGCAACAGTAGAGCTCTAAGGCTCCATGATTCCAGACTGGGGAGCTGAAGGAGAAGGTCCCAAAGGTCCCAAATCCTTGCAAAATGCTTCCTCGAGTCAGCAGTGGAAACAGTCAACCTTCTATTTCTTTCCTTGCCCCTAACATCCCAGAGGCCAGGTCAGAGGGGACACACATGGAATGAGAACAGCTGCCCCTGAGAATTGACCAGAAGATACTGCCAATGTCCCTCCCCACTCACTCCCAGAGAGCTCATGACTCACTTGACTGGAATTTTCTTCTCCAGCTCTGGTATTTGCTAGGAGTTGGAAACTGGAAGCTACTGGCCCGTTGCAGAGCTGTGGTGGAAAAAAGAAAGGGGGAGGGAAGACAGGGAGGGAGGAAGTTAAACTTACAGCATAACCATGGGGTTTTCCCCCGTGGCACATTTTATAGACTAATAGTCACAATTGACTGGACCCTTTCCTTTTCCAGACAGCATCTTCCCATCCCTATGACACACATCTCCAACTTTTCATTTGCTCCTTCCAGTATATATTGAGAGTCTGCTTTGGGAAAGGTATTAAAGAGGCACCTGGGTGGCTCAGTTGTTAAGCATCTGCCTTTGGTTCAGGTCATGATCCCAGTGTCCTGGGATCGAGCCCGGCATTGGGCTCTCTGCTCAGCAGGGAGCCTGCTTCCCCCCTCCCCTGCCGCCTGCCTCTCTACCTACTTGTGATCTCTCTCTGTCAAATAAATAAATAAAATCTTTAAAAAAAAAAAGGTTCTGCAATCATTCAGAAAATGCCTCAAATTCTGAGCCATCATTCTAACTTGCCCATAGTTAGCATACATTGTCCCTGTATGTGTGCACACATATATACACACATGCCCATATGTACTCATGGTTTTGTGCACACTTGTTTGCCCGTTTTTAGCAAAGCGGTTCTTCAAAGCTGGTCTCACATCAATGTCCCATATGTGTAGTAGACAAACCGGAGCTGCTCTCATTGAGGCCTGGAAGCTGCAGAAAGTTCTATGTCCTCCCCCCTCCGCTGGCAAAGCCTCCCAAGCCCTTCAGGAACCAGGATTCCATAGACTGCGTGCTGAAAAGCCTCCCCCCAGGTGGGTCTTGAGAATTAACTGAGTGAGATGACTATCACATGTAGAAGAACATGGCCTTGGCCACTTAGGGTGTGAGAAATGTGCATGTACCCCATTCCCACACTGGGCTCTCAGATTTGGCCTCAGGCTCCAGGTCCCTGTGGCAGTTCCTTCATACCCACGAGAAAGAACGGGGCACCAAATGCACACAGGTGGGACAAGGGGGCGTGGAAGGGAAGAACGCCCCGGCAGTGACGTGGGTGTGGGAAAATGGGGTTGGGAAGGTTTGAAGCCAAGGCCCAGCACTCTCTTGGTAGGAAGGCCTGAGTCCCAAGCCCTGCCAGTGCTCGGAACTGGGCGTCAGCTCTCATCAGCCAGGCTGTGCGGTGCAGGTGGCAACCCCTTCCGGGGGCTTCTCTTCCTCGGGACAAGATATGCCAGCTCCTTCGGTCCCTGACTCCCCTCCTTCCCTTACTGTCCCTAGAGAAAATGTGAGCCTGTTCTGTCTGGTGGGTTCCTTATCCCGCAGGCCTACTGTCATATCGAGGCCTTGGGTTTGAGGGGGAGCCTGTGTGGACGGGTGCAGGGCCCAGCCTCCTCATCCCCCACCCAACAGGCCCACAGTTAGGGCCTGTTCCCCCCTCCTGCAGGCGCAGGGCGGGGTCTGCCCGGCTGAATGGTGTGCAGTGGGGGCAGGCAGGCCTCTGGGATAGCTACCTCCTGCTGACCAGGGCTACAGCCCCTCCGTCAGCTGGTGGAGAAATTTCCCAAGAAACTTAGAAGATGGCTTCAGGCTCTTATTTTATTGCTTCTCCTCAGCTTTTTCACTTTGTGGAATGGAACTTATTAAAATTGGCTGAAATTCCCAAGCGATTTTCCATCCCTGGTGTTTAGAGGACACACATGTGCACATTTTTAACCACAAGAGGAACAACAGGGTGGGTAGCAATGATTCGATCCAGTCATTTCGAGCAGCATAAAGCAAGCCCGGTTCCCTTTTTCATCTTATATTTTATTTATATTTATTTTTAGGGAGCACTTTTGGAGATCTTTCTGCATAACCCACTACAAAAGGAATAAGGGGTAAGTATCTTGCCATATGGTGCTAATAATAATATCGTTTCATTGTTACAAACTAGCAGCATGCTCCCCAGGTCACCGGATTATCCTGTTGTCAAATTATTGTCAGGAAAAAAAAATGGAGAAATACCAATTTTCCTAAAGCAGAGTAAGATGAGACAGTCTGCCCCCTTGCTCTAATTGGTTCACGCCCCAAACCCAATGCACTTGACTGATTCATTTAATTGTTTTGGTGTGCATTTCACAACAAACTGATGTAGACAGGCCCTCTCGGAAGCTGCTCTTCTGTGATTCCCCAAAATGCAGGATGTGGCCCCCCTGCATGGGAGCAGATGGGGAGCTTCAGTAAAGTGCAGATGCTTGGATCCACGCTAGACCCACTAGATCTGAATCTTTGCAGTAAGAACCTACGTATCTGCCTTTTAAATGACATTTCAAAGATCCACTGAACTAGGTGTTTTGGGGCAGCATTACTGAACCTTTTCCACTGAGCCTCGATAACACAGGGCTTAAACTCTATTTCAGGCCATCCTCTTGGGCGTGCTCTATGTTAAAGAATTTTGATGATACAGTAGGTTCCTCGATGAGCCAAGGTAGTCCCAGAAGTCTTTCCCTAAATTGTGGAGAAATACTACGTAACCTGAAAATCACCATTTTCGCCACGTTCGAGTCCAGCTCGGTGCTGTAAAGCCCTTCACGCTGTTGAATAACCATCAGCACCATCAACCTCCAGAATTTCTTCATCCCAAACTGAAACTTTGTCCCCATGAGCCTAACCCCTCACTTTCCTACCCCGTGCCTCTGTCATCACCATTTGACTCTCTCTATGAATTTGACTATTCCAGGTGCCACATAGGAGTGGAATCACGGAATATTTGTTCTGGCTTACGTGTCTGACTTACTTCACTCAGCATCACATGTTCAAGGTTCATCCACGTTGCACCCTGTGTCAGAGTGTCCTTCCTTTTTAACACTGAATAATAGTCCATTATATGCACATAGCCCAATTTGTTTATCCATTCACCGGTTGGTGAATTTTGGGGTCATTTCCCCCTTTGGCAACAACAAATAATGCTGGATGAGCACAGGTGTGCAAACCAGGAATCTTCTTAAAGCAGGCTGGCCTTGTTTGGCATTCCCGGGGCTCAGCTCTGAGCCATTGACCCAAACGAAAACTGTGATGAGTGAAGCTCCATTAACACGCACAGCATGGTATCAACCCTACCTGATCTGGAAAAGTAACTGCTTCACCATAACCAGCTGCACAAAACAGCACTGAGACCTTACTGGAGGCTTTAACCTTTCCAATGTGGTCTGCCTAGCAATGATCGAAAACCGTGACGTGTGACAGTGAAATCAATAAAAGATCGCTTGAAAGTCACGCAGTCTGTCCACATCTCTGTCTACTCTGTATTTTATCCTGGAATTAAGCTGGACTGTCAGAAACGAAAGGCTTTGGCCACACCGCCTTGTTGTCTTGACCCAGCCCCATCCCCCTGGAGGAACTCCTCTCACTGAGTCGTGTGTGGTCGTGACGCCCTCACAGGCCAGGCAGGGATGCTGCACGAGACAGCCTCGCCCAGGACATGAACTCATGCGTCTCCCAGAGCTGTCTGTGTGACATGAAGCACTAGGGAAAGGGCTGCCAGATCTGGAACTTACCACAAACCAATATGTTGCTTTTCTCATGAACAATGAGAACAATAACTGTCTTTCCTCTTTAATTCTGGCTGCCAGAAAACACAGGATCAAATTTATGATTCCCCTAGAGCAACTGCTTAGGACCCTGGTCTGCCTCTCTGGGGTCTCTACCTCCTAAACTCATTTGGTTAACCCTGATCTTGAGGATTTATCTTTTATAGAGAGAGACGCAGAATTTTGTTTTCTGTCTTTCTTGTAAATTGCCTAATATCCCCTGGCAATCGAGGAGCGAGGAGAAATGGAGGGAAGGGATGAAAGGCAGGCAGGCTTCCTATCTGTAAATGAGGAGGCTGGAGCCCAGGGAGACAGAGGCCAAGCATGAACAGACTGCATGAGCAGGCTGCCCCTAGCCGGGCACTGGGCAGAATTCTGTTCATGGTCCATGTTAAGCCCTTCCAGACCACACCACAATGCTATTGAGCAAATATGGTCTGATGACAATTGTCTTTTTAAAAAAAAAAAAAAAGCTCACAGGGGACATAAATCCAGAGTTTTCCAAGAGGCGGGCCTCATCCCTGGTTTTCCTGGGAAAGCAACGCTTGTGAGATTGTTTCTAGGTTCGGGTGGAAATTCTGCTCTTGGCCACCAGAGGGATGTGCAGGACAAGCTGAGCATTGGCTCTCCCAGGGCAGTCAAGGCCACTCGTGCCCAAGGCGGCAAGTTTCTGTCAGCCCGCTTCTTCCCACCCCAAGCTCACAAGCTGTGGTTGACCGAATCAAAACATTCAAAGCCACCTTTATTAAAACAAGCTGGGCTGCTAAAGACAACTTTTTTAGGGTGTGGAGGCCCTGGGCCTCACGGCTTACCAGCTGTGAGACTTATGGAAAATACGGTCTGTTTGCTCACGGGTAAAAGGGTGAGCTTACTTACCCCACGGGGTCGTCCTGAGGATGAAATGGGGCCATGTATGGGAAAAGCCTCAGCTGTTAAAAGTTCTTAGTAGAAGTGCATTTATTACTGTGTAAACTTGGAGGGCATTCCACATGTCCCAAGCATGGCTAATGGCCTTGTGCCACCCCTGGCTGCCTGTGGTCCAAGTGGGAACTAGGACTAGAACTAGAACTCCGGACAGGCCCCTAAGGAGATATGCCAAGAGGAGACCCTCCCAGGCAAGAGGGTGCTGGGGTGCCCTTATCTCTGCCGGCCTGGGACACGCAACAGCCAGTCAGACCCCTCTGGCCCCTACCTGCTTCTCATGGAGAAGGAGGCTGGGGCTGGGTCACTCCCACTTACCCCAGCCCCACTCCCCTAGCCTGAGGCCTGGACCTGTCACCGGATCCTCCGTGAGGAAAAACTGGCTGTGCAGAGTCTCTGCTCCCTCCCCATGTGCCAGGATCGAGCAAGCCTGTCCCCCACCGAGGCAAGCTCCCTGCTCACCGTGCACAGCTTGTGATTCCTCAGGGCACCGTGGAGAGACTTTCCTGGTTGGGGCCTCCCTCAGGGAGCTGTGCCTGGTGAGGGGCTCCGGGAGGGGTGGGGGTTCTGGCCGCCGGGGTCTCTCCTCACAGGGCTGGGCAACGGAGGCCTCACTGCCAGAGCAGTCTGGCTCTGCATCGGAGCTGGAAGGAGGAAGCAGAGGGTGGGTGAGCGGGGAGCCCTACAGGTCACCCCCAGACCCCCACTGTGCCCTGCCGGTCATGGCCTCCAGCAGGCTACAGCGCTCTGGGGCAGAGAGAGTGGTTTCATCATCTCTGTACCCGAAGCCCAGGTGCAGGCTTTGTTAGGGGCTACACTGTGTCCCCCCCAAAACTCATATTAAGTCCTAACCCCTAGGACCTCAGAAGGTGACTGCATTTGGAGATTGGGGCTTTAAGGAGGTAACTGAGTTAAAATGAGGTCATTAGTGTGGGCCCCCAATCCAACAGGGCTGGTGTCCTTACAAGAAGAGGAAATTTGGACAGGCATAGAAGAAAACATCCCATGAACACAGAGTCAGCCATCGACAAACTGAGGAGAGGGGCCTGGAACAATCCTTCCCCCTCGTGGCTCTCAGAAGGAACCAACCCTGCCGACACCCTGATCTTGGACTCTCAGCTTCCAGAACTGTGGTACTTTACGGAACCCTAGCAAATTAAAACTGGTGTGGATCCAAGCAGGGGAACGAAGCCCCGTGAATGTAGGTTGACGTGCTTGTGGGACAGCTGGTCTACCTACCTTCAGCCATCCTTGAGCAGGACTCCTCAGCTCTCTGGGGCAAAATGAGCTTATCATTTAGGACCTGGTCCTAAAACGTTAGGCATTTCAGTGATGTTCATGTCCTGTCGCAATGGATGGGAGAAAAGAGAAGGCTACGGGGTTGGAGGGGGAGAACAGAATGGCGGGCCAGAATTTGTGTGGCAGAGACGTGGAAGTAGTGTGTCCTCAGCAGCAGGGACAGCACAGGCACAGTCCCCTGGGGGCCTGGGGAGGCGCAAACCTATAGGGCTGTGACTATTTACTGTTGTGTATGTAAGTCCAACAAGCATCTTTTCACTGGGCCACTGTTCCTTATCCATCTGTGTGCTCTGGTGGACTCTCCATCCATCACAGGGCCCAAGCCTGCCTGCCATGGCATCCCAGGGCCCTTCACCGATGGGTTCCAGATGTAGTAGTACCCATTGGAGGTCTACCTGGAGATCTTGGGACATGGACATGGACTGAGGGACGTGGGCTGAGGCCCTCTGTAGCCAAGAGTTCCACGTGTGGATATAGCCTCCTTGTGGACAGTTGTAAACCTAACATGCAAAGGGGCAGCAGCAGAGAGTGGCTGTTTGAGTTTAGGGCTCCAGCCTTGCCTGGAGAGAGGGCCACCCTTGGACTTCTCAGTCAGAGGAACTGAAGTATTTGCTTTGTTACTTAAGCTAACATTGGGTTTCTGCCCCTCACAATGGACATGGTCCTGCCTAACTGAGGTCTAGAAGGCTGTGAGACTTGGGGCAGGGCCTTCGTTCTCTGGGCCTTGCCTTTTATCTCAGTGACCGCAGAGGGCATTCCAAGGTAGAGGTGCTCGTGCTGACATGTGTCACAATCACCTATGGGGCTTACTAAAATGTATGTTCCCAGACCCTTCTTCCAGAATCTGAGGGCTCCAGACTTCATGAACTAGCTTTCTGCAAGGCAGTGTCCACATTCACCCCTCACATTCTTCCCACACCTACTCCAGTCGGGTTTCTGATCCTCTTGTTGGAAAATCCAGAGGTCGCTTTTCCAGCTCCTTCATTCTTATCTGAAACAGTGAACCACACCCTCCATCTTCTTCTCTTAGCTTCCACAACTCAGCCTCTCTTGGTTTCTCTCCTTCCTGGGTTTTGCCAGCATCTTCTCTGCTTGCCCACTGAAATGTTCAAATGCCCTGAGGCCCTCATCCAGGCTCAGCTCTTCTTTATCTAAGAGAGGATAGCTTCTTCTTTTTTTTTTTTTTCCCCTGAAGAGACCTTCTTACTTCACAGGTGACTCATCAACTCCCTTGGCTTTCATAGCCTCTATGTGCCACTGACCCCCAAATCCTGTCTCTAGTACTGCCTCCCAGAAACTTCCCTGTTCTACTGCCTGCTTGACAACTGAGCAAAGACATCTGGTAGACATCTCAAACCCCACAGGTCCCAGACAAAACTCCTGATTTTCTCCACAGACCTGCATCTTCCCCGAAATCTTGTCCTCCTCAAGGCTACTCTAGAAGTGACTGTACCTTTCATGCAGTCACCTGGGGCAAAGTCTGGGAGTCACCCTTGGGCTCCCTCTCACCTTCACATTCAGTCCATTAGCAAATCTCCTCCCCTGCTCCCAACCTTGGCCCAAGTCCCTCATCTCTTACCTGCACCACAGGGAAGCCGGGCTTCCCTGCCTCCATTCCCACCCACCTCTGCCCACCCATTTCCTGTACCAAGCCCTGCTGATCTTGGAAATCATAAATAAGATGTCCCTCTCTGACTTAAGAATTATCTAATGGCTTTCCATCGGACCTAGGATGAAGTGAAACTCCTTGGCCGATCTTATTCAGCCTTACTCCTGCCTTACTTTCTGGTATAATATCTTATTCTTCCTCCCCTCATTGTGTGCCAGCCATGTTAGGAGACATCAGGCCCACACTTGCCCCAGGGCCCATGTGCCGGTGTTCCCCTGCTTGGATGCCACTTCCTCCGTCTTCACATGGCTGTCCCTTCTTGTCAACAATTCTCAGCTTAAATGTCACCTCCTCAGGGAGGCTGTGGTAGACTGTTTGCAAAGAATGCTTGTAATCATTCCCCTCCTGGAGCCACACCCTTTTCCAATGGAACTTTGCAGCTCCTCCCATAATGGTGGAGCCAATTTCCCCCTGCCCCCCCTCCCTCCTGAATCCGGGCTGGACTTGTGACCATACGATGTGATAGGAACAGCCAAGACTTCAAGAGACTTGGCATGATTGTACCTTCTCACTGGACCGTGTGAATAAGCACAGGCTGCCTGTTGGAAGATGAAAGGCCCATAGCCCAGTGGCCTCCGGGCACCCCGGCTGACAGCTAGCCATGTTCTAGAAGTGGGACCCTGCTGGCCCAAACACACACGGGAGCCCACTGGGACCAGAAGAACTGGAGGACGGAGCCTGACTGAAATTGCTGGTCCACAGAATCGTGAGTAGAATCAATGGTGGCTGCCGGGCTTTGTTACTCAGCACAATGGTGAGATATAAAGGCCTTTCCTGGCTACCTGATCGAAAGTAGCTAACAAGTCACTATCACAGACTCCTATTTTATTTTTCAACCTGGAACAAAGGTGATATTTTTCCTGTTAACTATTTACCTGTTTGCTGACTGCCTACCCAGTTTGAATGAGAGCCCCGTGAGAGCAAGGCCTTTGTCTTGTGGGTCACTGCTCTATCCTCGGAGTCTAGTACACACTGAGCAGTTGGTCCCTCTTGCTGGGTGACCTCCTGGATGAATTCAGTGTCTGGGGGAGGCCTGGAGTCTGCACCCCTAATGACCACGCTGGTGGCTCTGGTAATGGCGGTAAGGACAGCATTCTGAGAAATACTCCTCTAGGGCAGCAGGGCATCAAAGCTTCTCACGTCTCCGGCCTAGCCTCCCCATCGCCATGTGTCACCATCTTACATTTTACTGTGACAATGACGCCCACTCGGTCCCCCTTGCTGCAGCCTACATCACAACTGCCTTTTGGGGAGAAGACAGTGGGGCCAAAGCCTGTCCCTTCTCTGAGAAAACAGGAATTTCTAACACTTAGAGTGCTTATTAGTGCCAAACATTGTTCTACATGCTTTATATATGTTAATTGCTAGATCCTTACAATTGTCCATGAGACAGATGTTACCGTTGTCCCCATTTTACAGATGAGCATGTGAAGTACAGAGGGGTCACGTGGTCAGTGAGTGGAGACTAGTCCCTACATGCTGTCGCTCTTGTCCAATCCCTCTTCTGTCCCCATCCTGCAGCAGCCTGCGCATACCTGCTGTCATCACTGGTGACCAGGACACACACAGCCATCATGTCTTGTCCGACTACATCCTCCCCAGGGCTGATCTTCACTGAGGTCCACTCAGAGGGCAGGAGAGAGGTGGCCTCACCTTCCACATCACTGGGCTCTGGCTCCAGAACACTCTTGGGCTTCTTGGGGGAGGTTGGCTCATCTGCTGGGAGGAGAAGAGGGTCTAGAGCAATGATGGGAATAAACGGGCCCTACAGGGTACCTGCTTCCTATCCAGAAGCTTGGGCAGACTGCTGGGGGTGGGGGGCGTGGGCAGGGCAGCAGGCTTTGGGTCTACTTGGACACTCCAAGACTGACCTTGTCCTCGGTTCCTACCACTCAGTCTACCAGATGCCCCAGGATTAGAGCACCTCTGTGTATAGGACATGAATACGCACATCACGTTTAGCCCCACAGGAGGGTCCTGAAATGTTCAGAGGGACCACCCAGGCCCACCAACCTCTAGGCTGCCACTGTCAAAATCACAACGTCCGACATAATGCTGAACCTGGGGGCGACTTCTCCATTCCTGTCTTGACACATCAGCAGCATTTGACCCAGCGGTTCATTCTCTCCTAGAAACAGCTCTCCTCTCAGCTTCTAGGATAACACAGCCCGGCTCCCCTCTCCTCAATGGCTTCTCCCCTTCTCTCCTCGTTTCTGTGCTGGGTGTACCTTTCCCCGACCCGGTAACACCGGAAGGCCCCAGGGCTGTCTTTGAATCTCTTCTCTTACTCATGCCCGCGATAATCTCATTTGGTCTCCTGGCTTCAAATAACCCTAGATAACAGTGACTCACTCCTACATCTGTATTTCCAGCCTGGACATTTGCCCTGGATCTAGACTTACACATCCCATGCTTCCTAGGCCTCTCCACATGGATGTCTGGCGGACACATCAAACTCATGGCCGAGTGGAGCTCTTCAGCCGCACCGCCCCCAACCCTGCTTCCCCCACAGCCCTCCCCATCTCGGTCAATGGCGAGCTTGGCCCTCCGGCTGCTCAAGTCAAAGCTTTCAGGGCATCCTTGGTTTCTCTTGTTCTTTCATTCTTCTCTCGAGTTATCAGCCAATCCTGCCGGCTCCACCTTCAAAGTAGGTCAGGAGTCCAGTCACCTGCTACCACCTCCTCTGCTACCATCCTACCCCAGCCACTGTGATTATGGAAACAGCCTCTGTGCGTCTCCCTGCTTTCCTTCTTGCCATGCTCCCCCCAACTGTCCAGTTTTCTCAGCCCAGCCACCCAAGTACCTGTCCAATGCAAGTCAGATCGTGCTCCCCTGCTCAACACCCTCCGAGGGCCCCTGTGACCTCATCTCCCACTACTGCCCCACTGTCTGCTCTGACCACGAGGCCACCTCGCTGTTGCCCATCTCAGCCCCGTGTACCGCGCTCCTGCCTCTTCCCAGGAGAGGCTATCTCAGGACCGCTTCCCGCAGACCTTGCTCACAGCAAGACCCAGCGCACAGCCTCAGGTCTTTGGTGGAATGGCGCCTTCCCCAGGGGGCCTACCCCGTCATCCTATTTTAACTGCAACGCGTGCCCTCTGCACGCTCACTCTCTGTTCCTCTCTTATTCATAACACATCTCACCTTCCAATAAACTCTACAATTTCTCTTTTGTTTATTGTTTCTCTCCCATGACCAGGACAGAAGCAGTGATTTGTGTCTGTTTCCTTTCTTGCTAGAATAGTACCAGGTAAGGAGCAGATGCTCGGTGAGTGCCTATTGAATGAATCAATGAATGAGTGAGCAAAACAGGCCGCCTAAGGCCAGGTCCATTTTGGCCACAGACTAGCTGGGTGACCCCTTCTCTGGTCACAGTGGGACAGGGGTCCTTTCTCCTTTTGAAAGCCGACGCCTCACTTGCACTTGGCTCCCTGCTCACCAGCCCCCCTCCAAGGATCATCAGCTCCTCTTCCCTGTGCCACAGACGTCCATGACTACTGGCCCTCTTCCATCAGTATCTGCATGTGCTGAAGCCTCTCCCATTTTAAGAAAACTATTTTTAACCCAATTCCCATGTCTGGCCCCTGGTCAGCCTTTCTTCCTCTTCTCCCTCCTTCCCAGCCAATCATTTTGGAAGAGTTTGCTGCACTCGCTTTTTTCCTTGTGCACCTTCCATCATTCAACTCCTCAACCCCCTACAATCCTGCCTGTGTCTCCGTGACTCCCAAACCGCACCCCCTCAAAGTCCTCGGTGGCCACCTTATTGCTAAGTCCAATTCAGAAGCTCTGGGGTCCTCCCGCAGCTGCTGCCGCCCTCGGCCCTCCCTGCTCCCGGGGACCCGGTTCTCTCGCCCCCTCCCCAGCTGCTCTGTCTCAGCCATCCCGTCTCCAGTCTTCGAGCCCTCAATGCTGGGTTCTTCCCGCCTTCACCTGCAGGAGGCTAGCGACTCCCTAACCATATTTACGGTCTATGAAGATAACTCGAGAAGTTTTTATTCTTACGTGAAATGCCTCATGCTTTAAAAATACTGCACAGGTTGAACAAAACACATCTCCGGGCACCTGCAGCCAGCGGGTGGCCAGCTTGCCACTCCCGGCACACGTGCACGCTTGCTTGTGCGAGCGCATTCGCACACTCCTGCACTGGTGCAGCTGTGCGTGAGAGGCACTGGGGGAGCAGGGGTGTAACTGGATGTTTGGCTATGTAGTAGTAGCCGGAATAACATATTAATAATAAGAGCAGCTGACTTTTTATTGAGCACTTTTATAGAGAACCATTTTAAGCGTATTAACGTTTCTAAGTGTATTAAGTGTGTTTAAGTGTATTAACGCGTATTAAGTCTACTAAACTTCAGAGAACCTTCTAGACAAGTATTATTATCCCCATTCTGCTGATGAAAAAACAGGTGCATAGAGAGATTAAGACTTCAGAGGATGGGGATCCATCTGTATGGCCGTGAGCAGGACAGAACCACGGGCACCGATGTGTGTGACCTTTATTCCAGGAGTTTGGGCTGGATCACGTTCCTGTTTTTCATCCCCTCTCCATAGCAGAGCTGTGCTTTCTTTCTGTGACCTTGCAGTCCTTTCTACCAGCGGTGGTAGGTAGGCCTCCTTGCCCAACTGGCGTGGGACTTGGCTGTGACACTTGCTTTGCCCAGTGGAAACCAGTGGATGTGACGTGAGCAGTGGCTTCAAATGGCCTTGTTGTTTGGCCAGTGCGCCCACACTCTGGCTGGTCTGCCATCAGAAGTGCTCGTCCCGGGTGGCGGCTGCCCCCGCAGCTGAAGTCCCTGACTGTGGGCACAGGGAGCATATCTGAAGCCTTGCTTAGCCAGTCCCACGGGAGCCCAGGTCACCTTGAGACCTGCAGCCTGAAGCAGAGCTACTCAGCCGACCGCACGGACCCATGAGCCAGAAAAATAGATGCTACAAGCCCCAGCAATTCGGGAGGCTTACCACACAGAATTACGCTATGCCTGGCTTAGACCTGAGTACAGGCTGCACAGAGACCTGTGCTGGTGATTTGGAGGTGAATCAGCCATGCTCTGCCTTCAGGGGTCCCTTCCTGTTCCAGGGCTGGGGGTGGGGTGGGGGGGATGGGGCACATTCACAGCTGCCTTATCAGGTAGGCCATCTGAGAGTCGGGCGAGACAAAGTGGAAGGGGAGGGAGATCTGATGTCTGTACAATGAACACTTTAGGTGGAAAGCACCATTTTAATGGGTTAAGGATGAGTAGGATCTGAACAGAGAAGGGCGAGACAGAGTTCCACAGGATGGACCCCTGTGAGCCCAAGCAATGAGGGAAAGCACTAACATCTGCATGGGAATAGAAACCACGTCCCTGTGACTGGAGGGCAGGAGAGTATATGAAAGAAGCCAGTGGGACGTCATTCGATTGACATGGAACCAGAAAGGGCCCCGAAGGGCAAAGTGAAAAGTGCAGAGAAGCCCCTGGAAGTTTGGAAGCTGAGGACTGGCATCATCAGAGTGGCCTCATAGAAAGATCGCTCTGGTTGCCGAGTGGAAGGCAGACCGGAGGACCCACCAGGAGAGGAGGACCAGGGAAAGGGCCATGATAACCTGGAGGAGAACGAAAGGCTGAGCATGTGCAGCCAGAGAAGAGGGGAGCGAGGCCAGCAAGAGCAGCCTGCAGGGAGAGGGCGCTGCGGGCTGTGGAGAGGAGCTGGGCCAAGCTTTGGTGATACCACCTCAGGGACCAGCCCAAACCTGCGAGGGACACCCCAGGAGTCTGCTTGTACCCTCCCTCCTCCCAGAGAGTTTTGACCTGGCCAGCCGGGCCGAGGGGTGGAACAGGGTAAGGGCTCAGGCTGGAGGGGTGGGGACATGGCTGACCGATCAGCCCTTGGGACAGCGGGGTCAGGGCCAGCGTTTCTTACCGTGGAGCCCAGATATCAGTGGACGGGCTGGGGGGACGGGAGGAAGAGATTTGGAAAAAAAAGAAGCTGGGGTTTTCTCTGATCAACATCTCGCCGAGGTGAAAAAGCCCCAGAGACGGACATCCTCTTCCCCTCTCTTCTACCTCCCAAGGTCAAAGGCTACAGCTAGGTCTCTGGGGTTCAGTGCTATGCCCTGGAGGAAATCACTCCTCTCAAGCTTCTATTTCCAGACCCCTCTCTCATTCTCCAGGGACGCCTGTCTGCATGCACAGACCAGCAGCCCCAGTATAAGCAACGGATGTAATCTCAAGGCAACAACGAAAGCAACATCAACTCATTCTCAAGGCCTTTATCCATGTTCAGCGTCACTAACATCCAGAAAGCCTGCAAGGACAGTGTTGTCATCTTCACTGCATGAGTGTAAGAATGTGGCGCCCAGAGCAAAACTCAGTCACGGCCCCCCAGTGAGTCAGCCAGATCGGCCAACACAGGGACACACAGCGGCTGTGTCGGCGGCCACCCCCCGCGGAGCGGCCGGCTGTGCTCACCTGCCCTGCCTCCCCTGGGCCTGTCCGCGGTTTGTCCTAGATTTTGCCAGAAGTTCTCTATTCCCACAGGGAGAAGTCAGGTCTGCAACGGGGCTGGGGGCTCCCAGGGGAGGAGGCGCACAGGGTGGGAAGGGAGAAAGATCCAGCAGCTCTCTGGCCTCCTGCAGGGAAGCAGATGCTCTCAGAGCCCAGCCTCTCGGTCTCCTCCCAGTGCTCCCTGGGGAAGGAGGTTACGCCAGAGGCAGAGCCAGGCAGTGTCTGTCCTCATACGCCACCCCTAGCAGCCGAGACCCAAGGCCTTTACCGGGCCAGACCCCTGCCACCCAGTCAGCGTGAGGACCCTGGCCCTAGTTCTGCTGGTGAAATTGCTTCTGTTTTCGCTCTAGGTCTGGAGACCCTTTCGCTCTGCCCCAGAACTCACGGAGACAACAAAGCAACACGTTCTCCTGGGTATCATTATTAAGTCCATTTTACAGATTAGGAGACTGAGGCTCATTTGTCCAAGGACACACAGCTCCTAACTGTCAGAGCTGCTTCTGGCTCTGGGCTTGGAAAAACTCCTTCTGCTGTCTTGCCCACGTTCTCTCTGAAGAAACAAATTTAAAAAGAGCACTGAAACTAAGTCTGTCAGGATCCATCAGGAAAATAGAACTCAAGCCAGAAAGTTCCACAGCGGAAAGTACAGGAGACTCAAGACAATGGTGTTGGATGAGCCGAAAAGCCTAGGGCGGATCAGGAGGCAGCCCAGGGATAAGCCCGAGCAGGAGGCCACCGGCTGAAGGGACGGCGGGAGGAGCCACCGAGCCCAGAGGCCAAGGCCACCAGGCAGGAGTGGGCGCCACGGGGAAGACACAGCCACTGCCCGGGATGCCGAGCGTGAGAGGAATACGCAGGCTTCTTCCTCGATCCCAACTTCCACCACCCACCAGTCAGACCGAGCAGGAACCAGGTGCCAGGGTGCCCGGGAAATGTAGTTTGCAGGGAGTATCCTTCACTACAGAGCTGAGCAAGGGGAAGGCAGGGAGGGTATGTGACAGCTAACAGGCAAATGTCCGGGATACTGAGCACAGGGTAGTCTCCCCAGCCCCTTGCAAGGTGGACAGTGACGAGGGAGGGGACACTGAGAGCCCCCAGCAGGATGGAAGAGGGTCCCAGGAAGGGGCCTGGGTCAGGCATTCCCTCCACTCACTGCCAGGGGATGGCACAGTTGTCTATGCCACCACCAAGGTCCTGCACGGCACATGTCCCCTTGAAAGACAAAGGATCAGGTGCCTAACGGCTGCAGCCGCCATCCTGGGGCTTCTGAGAGTGACACCCCAGGGTGAACTGCCAGGAATGCCAGTTTCCAAGGGTCTTCAGGCAATGAGAAAATTGACGGGGAGCCCTAGGCCTCAGGCGAGGCTGTCCTGCCCTCCTGTACTCTTGCCAGGCAGCCCCGGGAGCAGCCTCCATGCAGAGACCAGCTCAGGTAAAGGAAAAGCCAAGCAGGGGTGGGTGGGCATGGGTGGGGGGCTCAGCCCTCCCTGGCTGCAGGCCCCTCCCTCATGGCCTCAGCAGGGCTGCACTGCTCCTGCCGTGGAGCCCTCGGCTTGCACACCAGGCCAGACAGCAGGGCAGCGCCCCCCGTAGATGGGCCCTGAACCCGGTGTGAACACTCGGAGGAGCAGGGTCTCCCCTTTCAGGGCCAGGGGGGAGGGGGCCGTGGTATCTTCCCGACAGCTCCACAGACCCCCAAACACTCAACTTTTTTTCTTGTTCTTTTGCAAACGGCAGCAAGTTTAGGGCCCTAGTCCTTGGACCCTGACTCTCTTCTTGCCACAGATAGGAACTGTGTCTGGCCAGCCCTGGGCCTCCAGCTTTGGGCACAACCAGGATCCACACTCAAGATTTGCTGAAAAAAGTTGGGGGTGGAGAACACTAAGTTTTCAGGTAGGAACCCAAACAGCAACCCAGGGAAACAGGAAGGGAAGAAGACTTAGGCCCCCCAGTCCTTTGCTCCTACACACGCCTGTGACCTCTGGTCACAGCTCACCTTGGGGCAGGTGGGAATGGCAGGCCCGGCCACGGGGCCCTGACAGCCAGGGGACGAGCCAGGCTTGGCTGGGCCTCATGTTGGTGGTGGTGGGAGGGGAGAGACCTGAGCTTCTGGACGCTTCTAGGCCCCCCAGGATTGAGAGGTCGGCTTCTTTGTCTGGGTGGTGGTGGGAGTACCCCTCCTTCCTCGGCCCCTTGCTGCCTGCCATCTCAGGGTCTCAGAGACACTCGAGAGAGGGCTAGACTCAGGAGGTCAAAGGTAAGTTGAGTCAACCACGTGCCATGGCAACAGAGCCTTCCTCATCCCACCTCTTGTCTCAAACCTGTCACCTAGATCCCCGTGTTGGGATCCCAGGCACGGGAGAGGATGTGCGTGGGCCCGTGGCCTGGGCCTTGACACCCAAGAGGATCCCACCAGAACTGCACTTGGTGGCCAGTCTCAGGCCTGCTTCCATGGGGCCCCCAGGTCTGCAAGAGACACCGTGTGAAGGTTGTGCCCCTTGGAAGGCAAAATTCCAGTAAAGTCGAGACTCCCCTCTCCTAGTCAATCAAAGGGCTCTGTGGAGGCAGCAGGATACACATTGTCATACGTCTCCCCCACATTCTCCTTTCTGAGCCATGAGCTGACATCAGCAAGACCTTCCCAAGACAAGCTCCATAGTCTGGGGTCCAGGCCAGAAGTCAGGGCCTTTATTTATCGTACAAATGCTTACCAAGAGCCCACTCAGT
Organism: Procyon lotor; assembly: GCA_028646535.1. NCBI lineage: Eukaryota > Metazoa > Chordata > Mammalia > Carnivora > Procyonidae > Procyon > Procyon lotor. Next base: position 36,652,157 of record CM053613.1, read on the forward strand.
GTCAAGCACTTTTGCACCTGTGGGGATTATATGAATGTTCAAAAGAAACACAGATCCCTGTCTTCGAGGAGCTTATGTTTTAGCGGGGAGGAGGGGGACATAGGAAGCCAGTGCAGTAAATCCAGAAGAGAGGACAGTGGCCGAGGCCAGGGCAGTCGCATGTGGGTGGTGACAAGTGGACAGGTTCTGGCTGTGCTTGGTTGGGATATGCAGGTGGAGTGGGTGTGGGGCCAAGCCAGTGAGTCGTCAAGAATGATTCCAAGGCTTTGGGCTGAGGAACGGGAAGGATGGAATTGCCGTTTCCAGAAACTGTGAAGGCCAAGGGTAGATAGAGTCTGTTTCAGGGGAAGGTTAGGAGCCGGAGGTGGATATTTAGGTTTAGGTTTCTGAGACCTCTGGTAGAATCTAAGCGGAGATGTCAAGTAGGCAGCCAGAGACAGAGCTAGAACCCCCTCTGTCTTTGCTGAGACTCAGGAATTCACTAAACCAAACCAAAGTCTTGCTGGCAGGTGGCTGGAGGAAAGCGGGACCCACAGCAGAGACTGGGGTGTCTGAAGGGAGGTGACCAGTTACCTTCAAGAAGGCCAGGAGATCGGGAAAGTAGAGAAAAATAGATGGCACTGCCCAGTGTGAGTTGAGACCTCTGTGTCGTGGCCAACCTAAAGATGTCCTGTCGGGCTGATCTAGAATGATCTAGAATGCCCACAAAAGTCTTCCGCGCTGTGCAAAACCAGGAAGGTGCCATCCAGAGCTCAGCGAGAGTTCTTGCTGTCCTGAGAGCCCTACTGGGAATGTTCCCCCAGTCTACCGCCACAAAACCCTAAGTCAGAGGCATCCATTTCTAGAAGGGACTTGCCCAAGGCCACTGAGTCCATACACAGTGCCGGAGTCAAAGCCGGGTCTCTGGCCAGGTCCAGGGCCTTCCCAAGAGCCGAGGCTCTCCGGACAGCAGCGTCTGACTCCTGGCCGGGGCCTGGTGACTCTCCATTCCTTTACAGCTGGAGATGCTGCTCTAGGTCACCTCCCTAGCATCAGACAACTCCTGTAATGTCAAGGTTCCCCTCAAGGTAGCCTCGAGGAGGTGAAGAGCTAAAGCGGTCCTGCACACGAGGGGCTTGGCCCCATGCCCAGCACGGGGGGGAGCGGGGGCCTGGTGATGCTCCTGTCAGTGACAGCTGGCCCCGGAGCAGTCCGAGCAAGTCACTTCTTTTCCTTACTTCAGGGATTAAAGAAAAAGCTGTAAAAGTGAATGAGTTCATGGAAGTAAAGGAGAACAGCCCACCCACTCTGTGTGACCCACTTACTCTACTTAATACTCGGGTTCACGGAGATTGATTTCTCCGGCTGGATTATTTGTTTAAGCTAAGTTCCCTGGGGTAGGATTACTGCACCGGGAGGTCAGAGTCCTTTTATGGGTCTTCATAACTGCTGCCATATTGCTTTCCAGAAAAGACTGTCCCCATTTCCTTTTTACCCAAAACTCTCCTTTTTTTCTTACAATCTACTTCGCTCTTTCTTTACTAATTCAGTAGGTAGGAGATAACAGTTTACATTCCTTCCAACGTAATTGTTATAAATGCTCACTTTTTCTTTTTAGCATTTACTTATTTAATTTGATTGAATGATAAGTGTCTATTCATAGCCTTTGTCCATTTATCATTGGGTCTTTAACCAACAAACACGAGCTGGTCACTGACACTCCCGGTGCCCGGGAACACCTCATCTGCATGAACTGTTTCAGGCCATGGCAATGAACTTCTTTGTGATCACATCTAATTCACATTCTCCCCTGCTACCCTAGCCTGGCCGCTTACTGAATATTTTCATTGGTACTGCTATACATTAAGTTTTTAAAACGTATACTGTCAGATTTATATCACGTGAACCCTACACATTTTTTTCTGTCAGAGGTTTTAAAGCTTAGAAAGTTATCACCCCATAATCTAATTCATAGTTGATTCTATTTAATATTTAATTATACTATTCTACTTTTGAAAGTCTTTAACCCACTGTTTCTGGATTGAGGAACATTCTACCAAACCCTTATGTAGAATGTGATGTGCAAAACCAAAAACCCCACCCCAAACAAAAAACTCCCTTCAAATAGGTATGGGAAAACCCACCTCAGTGGAAGTTAATTAAGCTTCTTTACTGGAGGGTCCCTCAGAGATTTTTACCATGCCAGTAAATCTTGGAGATCCCCAAGGTTTGGGAGGACCGGCATGATTCCTACAAAGCATTTCTCCAACTTTGGGCCTAAGGAGCTCCTCATTCGCAGAGCCCCTCATGGAGCTTCTATTCCCTTGCTACGCTTTGGAAGATGTTGCTTTAACCCAACTTCAAATCAGAACATCAAAACAAAACTCTAAGCTCCATGGCAGCGAGGACGTTTGTCTATTTCACCCCCTGCTATATTCCCGGGACACCAGAGACACTCAGTAATGTTAGTTAAGTAAACAAGCGAGTGTATATACAAATAAAATAAATCAAATCCGGTGCACAATACCAAGATAGGTTCCGAGACACAGGGAGGGGTGGGGACTTTGTGTGGTTTGCTGCTGCAGCCCTGGGACCTGGACTATGTCTAGGGTACGGTGTGTGTTCAACAAATACTTGAACAGATGAATAAATAACAGAGTGAATCACTGGCCCAACCGGGCTCCTAATAACTTCAGTCTCTAACACCCTTCCTTTTACGGAAGGAAAAGAATATCTCACCTGGGTACGAGGCCATGACCCGAGGCAGCTCGGCGGGTACTTCCAGGAGCCGGTAGCTGAGCGCAGAGGCCCAGGGCCCCAGAAATGCCCCTCGGGGGGGCTCAGCGCAGCATCAGAAGCCCAGTTACATCAAGCCTGGTGAGGTCAGGCATCCCAACCCAGGGAAACTGAGGACCAGACTTCCTTGGCGCTGTCCATTCGGGCCAAGTGAGACTCTGAATCCTCCCCGTACGGGGAAGCCAGCCTGGAATTGGGTCAGAGCCTGCCATGGGTTCGGTTTTCAGAACAGCTCTGCGGCCCAAGACACCGAGTGACCTGAGGCTTTGGGATCACGGGAGGCCTCTTAGGATCACAAACGCGTCTCCATCTGGATAAGCACAACTGCATGTTCACTGCATTCTGAAACCAATGTCTGGTCCTCTTGCTTCTCGCCTCTCACTCAGCTGGACCAGCGTTAAGACTTTCGAGAGCAACCTTGGTCACTTAGGAAGCTAAGCTGGTGAATGGTTTCTCGGGAAAGCTCTCCCACAGGTCCACAGTCTGGGTGGGAGCAAATGAGCACTGGAGCCGCGAAGACAGTCTGTTTTTTCACAGCTCAGATGACAATGACCCTCGCTCAGCTATGCCCAGAATCGACACAGAAAAGGTACCACGAATTTTCAAGAAAGAGACCCCAAAGCCTGGCCCAGGAGCATTGGTGACCTTTTTCCAAATATTACCCCTGGGTAATATTTCCTTTCAGAGTTGCCCAGCACAGCCCCAGAGCGTCCCATGTCACCACGAGTGCAGGCCCCGCCAGCAGTTTAGGGGAGACTATTCCCCTAAACCAGCCCCCATGTTTGAGGTTGGAGCAGCTTCCATTGCAAAGAAGAGAGGAAACAATGCGCTTTATAAAGAACCATATTTATTTTCATTTACAGCATCAGATACCATAAATAAAGCTAAACATTGTTTGCTGTGTGCAAAACACAGGGTCCCGTGTGGCACTGTAAAGGGCTACCCAAGGTCACAGACATGCGTTGCGAGGAGATGGGCAGGTGGAGGGGGCTAGCTAAAGAGAAGGCTGAGAGAGAAGGAGGGCCCTCTCTGGATGACATTCTACAAAGGGAGGGAGACTCTGCAAGAGAAGACAAGAGCGATGACTTCGTACTGGCTAGCCTCCGCCCCAGTGCCGCAGGCCATGCAGCATGCGGGCCATGCAGACAAGCCGAGAGGTCAGCGTGGCTCCAGCCGTATGCAAGACAGACACCCCCTTCTGCCTGCGAGCTGGAGGCCCCGCACACGACAGCTCCCTGGGCCTCAGCACGGCGCCCCCTTCTAAGAGCACATGGAACATCCCGCTGCTCCAGGGAACGAGTCAGCGGGCACATGCGTTTTGAGCCGAGCCGTGGGGGCACGGACGAGGGCTGCTCCAGGCCCTGGCTGAGCAGAGCTGGGTCTTGAAGCCATCCCGGCCTGGGACAATGATCGCTCGCTCCACCGGAAGCTCCTGCATCCTCTGGGGCTCGATGAGCCACAAACAGGCAGAAGAGCCACAGCCAAGTCCTCGTGTCTAAAGTACAGGCTGCGGCAGGGAAAGGATTTGCCAGGGACATTGCAGATTGTGTGTTCAAAAAACAAAGCACGGGTGGCTCACGCCTGCGATGAAGGCTGGGAGCACTTTTTTTTTTTTTTTTAACCCTCCCCAAAGAGTCACCCATGGTTTTGATCAATAATTGGTGTACTAGAATCAACTTAAGAATGCTTGTCTGCGTGTATATTTCAGCAGCTACTAGACCAAAGTTCTCTTCTCAGGGGACAGGGCCCTCTCTGGCGTGCTGTCTCACGGCTGGGGGACCCATCCCGGGAAGGTAAGCAGTTTCACAGGGGGAAAGGCATGCCTGCAGGCCACACGGGGAGTCGCGGGGAGGCGGGCATGCTGCCAGTGTGGGCCCGGCGGCCGGCTCAGGGGTAAGTAGAGTCAAACGCGACTTTCGAGCGGAACGCCACCCCATGTTGCCAACCCCCCAGGCCATGGCACGAGTCCGTTAGTATGCAAGACGCTCGCAGTTAGCCCGACCAGGACCGCGGCGGGGAGGAGGGGGCACAGAAAGCACGTTAGGCGTTAGTACCACTTTCTAAAAATTGGCAAGAAAACCAGTCACCTCCGAGCAGAAGTGCGTCAGCCAAGAAGTGGGTGTAGCACTGGAAGGCTGAAACGAACTGGTGGCCACAGCGTAAGGTTGGAAAGAGAGAGAGACAGAAAGAGAATTTAGTTCAGGGTGGGGGAGAAAGGAAAAAGCCTGATAACACGGAAGGCACGGGAGTTGAAGATGAGGCAACCATCAATAAAAGGGAAACTTCCCTGAACAGATCATCGCTTGCTTGGGAACGATGGACCTTTCTGGTAGTGACCGCCTGCCCATTGGCCAGACTGGGTGCGTGCATGTGGTCGAGGCCGGCGCTCCCCCGCTCTCCCCTTGGAGTGACACGCATCCTCGGGACCCCCTGCCCCCTGAGATCTCTTCGTCCCAGTTTGACTCCGGTGTCCTACACTCATTCGTGAATGTGCTACAGAGGCCCGGAGGCGTCTGCCTCCTGGGATCTCCGGTCGTTTCGGTTCTGCCCACTAGGAAGGTTCACAGCGAGAACACACAAGCATCTCAGGCTTCTGGCAGGCACACCCTGTCTCATCAGAGTAATTCAAACCAGTGTCTTTATGGCTGTAAGCGACATTCTCCGAGAGCCTATGTCTGGCTTCGTGGAGCAGCACGCCGCCGCCAGCCCTGGGCTGAAGACACGAGCAGCGACTTGGCTGTGCACGTGTTCACATTGGGCCCTCAAGAATTTCCTTTTAGACTCGAACACGGCATGACTCCAGGGCTCCTCCCACCATGCTGACTATGCAAATTCCCACAAAAATTTGGAAAAACCCAACGCAAGTCATCGGACTAAAAACGGTTCCAACAGGGACAGAGGTGCCAGTTCCCACAGGCTGGGCCACAGCTGTGCCCCTGTATTCTCCAAGGATGTCAAGGAAGGACTGACAGAAATGCCTCTCCCCTTCTTCTTGCCCTACAGAAACTGGTCCTCTCCCAGCTCTCCAGTGCCCCGGCTCCATCCCTCCTCAATCTAGAGGAGCTCCCCAGTGTCACCAGCGCACAGAGCCATCTCTGGTGGAAGGCCTCAGCCTTGCTCAAGCGGACCCGGCAGCGGCACGTGTCCGGGCAGGGCAGTGTGTGGAGAGGAGAGGCCTCCCCCCGGAGGCCCCGAGTGAGGAACACAGGTAGGGTGGACCCAAGGCCTGTTTTTGCTGTTAATAGGGGACATTCCTTTGTATCAGGCAACAAAGAGCTTCCGCTCCCAGGCTCCCCGGGCAGTGAAGACCCAAGAGGTCAGACACCTTCCTTTGCTAGGGCAGTGTGAAAACCAACTGGCTGCTTTGGCCAGATGTGTGTGGCAGCTGAGCGGCTAAGCCACCAGGATGTCTATGAGCGGGGCCCATCAGGGAGGTCATGCTTCCCAGAAATCCTACACCCTGAGGTGCTAACAGATGGGCCTCAGTCCCAAAGCACAGGAGACAAGAGGGCAGAGTCTTCCCTCAGCCTGACCGTTAAGGACCCTGAGTGGCCGTGGCTCAGATGGCAGCCTGGGCTGAGGACCGGATTGGGAGCCCGGGCGGGGGCACAGCTCCTCTCCTGCAAGGCCCCCACTCCTCTCCTGCAAGGCCTCCCATTGATGGGGAGGGACGACAAGATGTAGGTTTGTAGCAATCTGCTTGAAACCCCATGGTCATTTGGCTGTGGTCTGGTGATAAGGGCAAAAACCTTTAAGCTACTAATTTGACATCAAAACCTGGGTGCAAAACAGTTCCCCTCCGTCCAGGAGAGTAGATCACCGCCAACTATGTACCGCTGTGTGCTTCCGTAAGGTCTAATTCTACTATGATCTACTCTTTTCTTCGAAACGGATGATGCTTTCACGTTGCCGAAACACTGTCCCCTGTGTTCAAGTGGCATCAGGGTATGTACACCAAAACGCACTGGTCAGGAAGTGGCACATTCACTGCTGTTTCTATAAAAACTGTTTCACTGCTTTTCTACAAAAAAACCCATGAGGGTCGCAGGCAGCGACCGCGACCACGGACCGCGCCGTGGAAGGGATTCGTGATACCAGTTACAAACTTCAAACCGTGTTTAGAAAAACAGACACTCATCGGGGAAAAAAAAAAATGCTTTCTCTTGGCTGATTAAAAGTTAAAAATTGAAATGTAAACCTAGAACTATGGCTCGCTTTGGTATAAAAGAAGTACAAAGCTATAAAAAACATCCTTCATGTCGTCCAGCCCCAGCACCAGGAGCGGACGTCCGCCCCGATGCAGTCAGGGGCGGGGGGCCAGGGTAAAACTCTTTGGCTTGGAGCGAACTGGCTAGAGAACGCTAGGCTGCCTGGCCGGAGCCCTGGCTACCTGCAAACAGACTGCCACCTGAAGCCGAAACGTGAGGGCCCCTCGGGGTGCTCAGCCTTTCAGTGGAGCTTCACCGGGAAGCACCTGAGCACCCAGCTGCGGAGAGTCTCCAGGGACTCCTCCGACTCCTGGTACATGGAGGCCAGGACCTCGGAGAACACCCAGAGCAGCGGCAGCCCGAGGCTCAGGAGCTCGTACGTGTAGCAGTAGTTGTAAGCATTGTCCCTGAAATGCAGGCCGGCCGCACGCAGGAGTCCCCAGATCCAGTTAAGCAGGCTCCGGGGGACGTGAAGCAGGCCCCACGGCGGCACGAGGGGCCAGCTTAGTGCCTTCCTTAAGAAGGAATTGGTGATACCTGGAGGGCTGCCTTCGGGCGTGCCAATGGCAGCGGCTGCGCAAGAACTTTCCACGGGGGTGTCTCGTCGAGGGGCCTCTGGCTCTTTCCACGGTCCCTCCTCCTGAGAGAGGGAGCAGAGGGAGGGCGTTAGGCCATGGTTCTCACTGTGCGCCCCGCCGATGGAGCAGACAAAGAGAGCCCGTGCAAATGGACAGTGGCACGCCCTACATTTTGCAACCAGCCCCCCGCTAACAGCCCCCATATGCTGCTGAAGGGGGGCTGAATATGGACATCGCTTTCCTGGGACCAACATGATCACAGGGTTCACAGGTCTTCGAGATTCAAAACACACATCCTTCAAAAAAAAAAAAACAACCACAAGGCACGCACGTCTTTTGACTCAGAAATGCTCTAAGGATCTGCCCTCAGTAATTTGAAACAAGGATAAAGATGGGTGTACAAAGATGCTCGCTGTGAAAACAGTTATCAGGTAAAAACAGGACACAACATAAACATTCAGCAGCATGGGACTTGTTGAATAAATTATTAACCATCTTTTACAGGCATCAGCAATGATGCTTTGAAAGAATTTTTAATGTTACGGGGAAGGGTTCTTGATACACCGTTGACATATAAAAAGAAGAATAGGACAGTGATTCCAACTAGGTGAAAAGACATTCACAAGGACAAAGTCACAAAATGTTAGTATGGGTTTCTCAGAACAGAGTGGTGATTGTTTAACTTTCCTTCTTTACATACTCCGTTGACCCATTTTTCTACATGAAGCCTCTATGCCTCGTATAATCTGAGAAGAGCTATACGGTGTGGGTCTCTGCTGGGGGCAGGGGAGGTTAATCAAGCTGTGGAGATGGTATCTGCTAAGAGCTACTGGAGGGGACGCTGTCACCAACTGGCCACACATCCAGCAGCCTGTCACTTTGCTGACGTCTAAGAGCCCAGGGAAAAAGCTTAAGAGAAAGGCAGGCTCCATGGGGGAGGGGAGGCATCCCCGCTTACAACACTGTGGACACGTGGGACCCAGGCATGGGGGACCCTATAGTCTCCCCATGGCTGGGCATACGGTCCCAGCCCTGGGACACAGGAAAGCTCCTCTCGGGAGAAGGCAGCACCGCTGCTCACTGGGCAGCTGGTCTCCAGAGCAGGATAAACCCAGAGGCTGGCAGGACGGGCTAAGGCAGAGACCCTCCTGCTGCGTGCACAGTACAGACTCTCGGCTTCATCTCCTGGTCTCAGCCCCTCCAGGGCCAGAAACTCTGGCCTCAGCTGCAGGGACCCTTGAAAATGGTCTCCTATCCAGGGGCCTTCCCTGTTTCACTAGCACTTTTAGGACAAAACCTACCTCTCTTTGTTGCTTCAACTCTGCTCGTCTCTTCCTCTGATGACTGTTGGTCTTATAGTGAATGAAATGAGGCTTGCAGAAAAACTTGCCTGTAAAAAGAAACACACACACACTTGCAAGCATGGGTTTTCTTCTGTAAATGAGAGCCACAGCAGACACAAGCTGTCAGGTCAGGGAACGCCAATATTGGGAATAAGCCCAGGAGGCCTCAAACTTGGTTTCTGCCACCTGCCTTAAAGAAGCCACACGGAGGTGAGGTAGCAGGACCCTTCGCTGCCTCCGAGGCAGGCTGTAGCAATGGGGAAATGGTGGGGGATGCCAAGGATGGGGCTGAAGCCCTCAGATAGTCCCTAAGCCAAACCAAGGCCAAGTCCCTTCCCAAGACCAGCGGCCAGGCTGCAGAATGGACAGCTCTGAATATCAGCACTGTTCCTAGTTCACAGTCCTTCCGGGGCCCCCTGGGGGTGGGAAAGGCTCAGAACAGATGGCAGCAGTGATGGGGAGGAAAAGACCCAGATGAGGGCAGCCCTGGGTCCCTGGCCACGGCCCAGGACCACTGGGCACCTTCCAGAAAAGCCTTCTTCGCTCACTGTTACAACTGCAACCTCGGTAACAATAGTACAACAAGAGACTCTTACCCAGGACTCACAATATACCGGACGCTACTCTGAACACTTCCCACAAATTGACTCACACAAACCACCTTGCAACCACATTATGAGCTAAGACCTATGATTATCCTCATTTTACTGATGACATAACAGAGGGACCAAGAGGTTAGGTAACAGGCCCAAGGTTCCAGGGCTGGCTGACGGCTCATTCTGGCAGGCTGCTGCTCAGAAGAGAGGTTGCTATTATATGATCGCTTTTGTAAGACATACTTCGCAAATCAAAACATTAATAAATCATCATTTATTGAATGCCTGTTGCAAGCCAGGTGTGACTTTCTTGCCGACACAGGGCCACGGGAGGTGGGGATACTGGCAAGGACGTGTCTGTCAAGAACTTGGCACACAGTAGGTGCCGCCAAGGCTGGTATACAGCAGGCACTCATGGCCCCCAAACCTGCCAGAGGGGGCCTCTCGCTCTAGCAGGATCTCCTGGCTCCCAGAACAATCTTCCCGGGGACGCCACAGTCCTTGGGAAGAACGGGGGTGCCCCAGAGACTCGAGTGGCCAGGAGCCCAGAGCAGAGCCCGGCACGGTCCCCGGCCCCCGGGAGTTACCTTCGTCGCCGTCGAAGGCGTAGGCGGCCAGGCGCAGGGTGCTGGCACAGACGCCGCAGCGGAAACACTCTCGGTGGAAGAAGTGGCCCTCGGCGCTCAGCCGCTCCATCACATACACGCGCTTCTTACAGAAGTAGCAGGTGTCGCTGCCGCCCAGGTTCAGGGGGAACGCCTTCCGTATGGATTCCTGGGGGCAGAGGGCGGCAGGAGAGAAGCGCCGCGCATCAGGGCCGACACCCAGACTCTTGGAGAATTCTGAGCTCGATCCTGGGGACCTCGAGGGCTCCCATTTGCTGCTCATCTCACTGCAGGCACTGCGGCCGAAGCCGAGGGGCGGGAGGATCCGCTCCCAGCACAGACCCCAACCACCCCAACCCCGCACGGGCTGCTGTTAATTGCGCGCCCCTACAGGCCAGCTGACCACGAGGGAGGCCCCCGGGCAGGGCTCCTCCTGAGGCTGGGTGTTCGGGGTCGGGGTGGGAGTGGCGTCTCTCTGTCTGACAGACGGGGCATCCTTCACAAACAGGCCTGCCCGTGACGGTGACCCCAGGAATCTGCCCCAGGGATGAAGGGCTGTCCGGGTCTAGAGTGAGGTCCCCGAAAGAATGCTTTCCACACCCTCGTCCTCCTACAGGGACTTGGGCCAGGCAAGGAAAGCCTGTGGCAGCCAAACTGCTGAAGAGAACTGCAGGGCAGGGAGAGGCTGTGTCCTCTAGCCCCTGGGGGCAGCCAGGTAACTTCCTAAATGCAAGGGAGGGGGATGAGGGCCAGGCAGCCATGTGCCTGGGGGATTCTGGGGGGATGTGTCAAAAGGAAAGCAAAATAATTGTCCAAAGGGCTGGGGTGGGGGGGGCGCCTGAGTGGCTAAGTGGGTTAAAGCCTCTGCCTTCGGCTCAGGTCATGATCTCAGGGTCCTGGGATCGAGCCCCGCATGGGGTTCTCTGCTCAGCGGGGAGCCTGCTTCCCCCTCTCTCTCTGCCTGCCTCTCTGTCTACTTGTGATCTATCAAATAAATAAATAAAATCTTTAAAAAAAAAAAAAGAAAAGAAAAAGGCTGGTGATGGTAGCAGGCAGCCTTGTTGAGAAAAGGGAGAATTCAGAGGGCAGAGTATCTCTCTGCTACTAGATTCTCAGTCCAGTGCCAAAGGGCTCCTTGAGCTGGACGCCAAATGCTGAGGGGAAGGGGTGGCCTGCCTGGCTTTTCACTGAGCTCTCCAGATGGCAGGGGACAGGCTCTGCCTTGTGGAACGACCTCGAGGGGAGCCGAGCAAGGTTTGTCAGAAAACGCAGCCCTCC
>CM053613.1:36664039-36698688 GCA_028646535.1 Procyon lotor
TATTGCCTCCTCTGTGAATCGCTTCCAGGCTTCTCCCCTCTGGGTTCCTATAAACTTGCCCATTCTGTCCCCCAGAATTAAGGGATAGTACTGAAAAGTGGTAGGTTCATCATGTGAGACTGCCATTTTGTTGGGTCAAAAACAGCCACAGACTGGCAATCGCCTACATGAGATGTTGCTCACTTCTCGGCTAACGTGCTATTTGTCCCCAAAACTGGAGTAAGAGAGCTGTGTCCCTGTCCCTGTGTCAGCATCTGGCACACAGTGGCCTAGGATGGGGCCCCAATTAATGCCTGCTGGAATGAGCCACACGGCCGGACACATTTTCGTGTGCTGCCTGTCCTGTTTTTTTGCTCACTCCAACAGAGAAACCATCAAATCCAGGACCGCTAGAAAGGATCTTATGCATTTTTATGGCAGCCAAAGCAAGCTCCCGGTGCTTGTCTGCGCAGGTCAAGCAGAGCAGGAGAACATCTCAGAACATGCAGGGAGTAAAGGAAGCTAGGTGTTCAGGACGGCTACCTTTCTGGCAGGAGAAACAGAGTCAACAGCCGATGGAGAGGAAGCAGCAGCTGGATCGGGAGATGGAAGGCAGGAGGGAGAAGCCGGAGGGTGAGTGAGAGACAGACCTTTAGAAAGTAGTTTATCCTGCATAGAACAGAAACAGAGCAAATGGTGATTGTCCCCGGGGAGCACACGGTGATGCTCGCCTCCACCATGCAGCCCCATGCCTACGATTCAGGGTGGGGAAAAGAAATGCAGGGCTGTGTCTCGGGATGGAAGAGAAGCCTCTGTCTTGGGAGCCCAGCAGGACATCTGGCTCCCGGATACACTGCATTCGGCTACAACCATCCCGGCTCCCTCATCACAGCAAAGTAGCGGGAGCAGACCCAGCCCATCCGTGCGGACGTCGGCCGCAGAATGCTACAGCAAACTCCCAATGCTCTCGCTCTGCAGCCTGGGGTGAAGGAGCTGCTGCCAAGTTAGCAGAAGAGAATCCCAGGCCACCGTGGGGCAGATGGCCAACGCAGGCATCTCTACGGCCCCCTGGGACCCAGAAATGAAGTAGATATAAAACTTCCTTCCCACAACAACAACTCCACCTGGTAGTAGAGGACACAGGTGTGGAGGAGACCAAGGGAAAGTGGCAGAGGGGTCCTGTTCTAGAGGCCAAGCAAGGGAGCAAGCAAGGGAGCCCCTGACACACACACATGCACTGTGGCACCTCATTAGCAACTCTTCTCTCTCCTTAGCACACACTCCCTCTTCTTTTCAGCAAGGTTCTAGGTCAGTACCTGGCCTGGAGAGGGCTGTGCTTACCATCCTGAGGCAAAGCCATTCTGCTTGGCTGATGCCCCCTTTTGGAAAAGCAGAGCACAGGTTAGAGCCTACAGTTGGCTCATCATTCAGGATTTCCTGGGTCAGGCCACTGGGAGATTTCTCCATGGTGCCTCACTTTAAGACACTGGGATGGGATGCCTGCAACTGACCAGCTTTCCTTCTTTGTGTTGCCTCTTAGGAAGCTCAGCGCCTACTCAGGCCTGTCTAGGATCTAACAGCATACATTTCTGCTCATCACATTTTCCTTTGACCTGAGCCTGCTAATGTAGACTACCTTGGACCTCCCTTTGTCATGACTGATCTAGTATTTTTGCATCAGCTCATCCAAGTCTTTTTTAGACGCTAGCCCGAATTCCTTAGTGACCTGAAAAGTCAATAGCCCCTCCTGCCGGAAAAGGAGGAGTAGGGAGTAAATGAAGCTCCGGAGGTAGACTCGTGGCCACTCTGCTGGATGTGCAGCATCAGGCTTCTTGGGGGGCTCTGAAAGCCCCATGTTTACCTGTGGGAAATCCCCGTGTCCAAACATGGAGGCAAGGTGAGCCGCTTTCTCCTTAATGTTCTTTTTGTGAAATTCCCTGTTGGCCAAGTTCTGAGCCCTCTTCTGCAGGCAAGGCGAGAGAAGGGAAAGAGAGAGAGACAGTGACAGAGACGATGGTGGCTGCCTCCAAGAGAGCGGAGGGGATGGAACAAGAGACGGGGAGCGAACAGCACGAGAAGGAGCCCACCTAGGGCAGAGTGGGCAGAGGGGGAAGGAAGGCACCCCAAACACAGGCAGAGGCAAGGCCACGAGCAGGCTTTCACCTGGAGAATCTTGTCCTCCACTTGCTGCAGCCGCCGCAGCACCCCGGAAAGGGCCAGCGCTCCCTGGCAGGCAGGAGGCAGGCCGGCGGGGGCTTCGGGCCCACCCAGCTGCAGGTCAGACTTGGCTCTGGCCCTCCAGGGCCTGCTCGGACACCCGCTGCCAGCAGACACTTGCTTTAGCTCTCGGAGCACGTGCCCCGGCACAACCACCGAGGGGAACTGGGAGAGAAGGAAAGTCAAGCTTCCTTCGCGACTGTGGCCCATTCATACACTCCTGCTGTGAGCCCACTCCCATGAGGACAGAGGACTGGAGGCCAAGGGCACCGCAGGGGCCACTGCGAGTCAGATTCCCCGCTAACCTCAGGTACTGACTTTCCGCCACCCGCCATCCTCGTTAGCGATACCCCGTCTCGGGCCCCACCCCAGACCCAAGGGTCAAAACCTCCATGAGCCCGGTCTCGGTCCCAGCTGCCCATGGAAGTCACCTAGGGCACTTAGAAGAGTTTGGGCCCAGCCCCCGGAGAGCCTGGTTTAACTGGTCTGGGGGTGGGTAGCAGATGGTGATATTCTTCAAAAAGCTCTCCAGGTGATTCTTCTGTACACACAGGCCTAACGTCACATAGATCCTCACTGACCTTGCTCAGCCTCCGCCACGGGAGCGATGCTGACCTCCTATTACAGGTGAGACATTTCTGAATACTGAGCTCAAGAATAGTGACTCTGTTCAAATCTTAAACCCAGAGATGCTGGCTGGACAAAGCCTCGGGCCATGGCTGCCAGCTGCCCCCTTGGCCCTGGCGGGTTGGGGGTGGGGGGTCCTCATCTGCTTATCTGCTTGGGCACCTGGGGAGGTCTTCTCCACACCCCGGCCTTACCCCCTCAGTGGTGTACAGCCAACTGGCCCGCCCGAGCTCATCTCACCGTCCCTGTCACTTGTCTGTTTAGAAATCTCCCGAGTGGCCTGCAAATAAAGCTAAGTGTCCCGGAGCGTCCCTCCCCCAAATACCCCATGTGGTGCGGCCTGCTTCCCCTCAAGCATCAGGAATAAAGCATCAGGAGCACAGTAGCTGGGCAGACGACATTCTGGACTGGCATGTATTTCTGGAGGCCGCAGACCTGGTTATTCTTACCTATATGGATGGTCACCTCGAGTTCTGCCTGCCTTCCCAGAGAAGCTACAGTCAGCCCTACCTGGGGTGCACAGAGAGCCACCGACCCCACCCCTCCGGACCAAAGTCCCCACTGACTTCACTGAGACAGGGTCCACTGGAAGGAGCCCTACCTGCCTTTTCAGAGGAGGTGACAGGCTGGGCGTGGGCTCCGCCGGCCTGGGGCAGCGAGGGTTAACAGGTGGGTCAGAGGAAGTGCGCAGGACAGGCTTACCTATCCCTGAGACACGGCATTCCTGGGAGGAGGAAGGTGAGTCCGAAAAAGGCAGCCACAGGAAACACGAAGGAAAAGGTGAGTCAGATACTTGGAGGCAGGAGAGGAAGAAAGGCGGGCAGAAAGAGTTTGCAAGTGCTGAGACAGCACTGGGCTGAGCTCCCATGAGCCAGGCCCAGCAGGGAAACTTGAACCCTGGTTCTCTGTCCATGTGAACAGCAAGTCCTAGAGTCCCCTTCTCTTGGACAACGTGTAAATCCCAGGGAGGCCTTGCTCTTGGCTCAGACCTGGGGCACTGGGCCTGCACCGCCAGAGCCTATGCCCAGCCT
Source organism: Procyon lotor (assembly GCA_028646535.1). Classification (NCBI taxonomy): domain Eukaryota; kingdom Metazoa; phylum Chordata; class Mammalia; order Carnivora; family Procyonidae; genus Procyon; species Procyon lotor. The sequence goes on from CM053613.1 coordinate 36,667,894, forward strand.
AGGTGGCCAGCCCTGGCGTCCTCCTGGAGATGGCCACGTCTCTCGCACACGAGAGGACAGGGACGCTACATTCCTTCTGATGGAAGGGAACCACTGACCGACACTCGGGGACCTCTAGGGGCCAAGCCTCCAGAAGGAGCAACTGAGGAAAAAAATCCCAAGTCTCAGGAACATCACCCCCTTTGAACCAAACTTGGCTTCCTGGGGAAGGCCGGTTTGTCCAGGAGGGGCAGGGCCCACCCTCAAGACCAGGGTGACATTTATGCTCGCATGTAAGCCTGATCAACCTAGAGTCTGTCCTGCTCCGGAGAGGAGCCTAATTCTGCTATACGACACGTGTTCTCCAAAAAAAAAAAAAAAAAAACCAAACCCCTCATCCCAAGCTTTTATAATTTGATGGTGGCATTGCAGAGCAATTCAGGGGAGCAAAATGAACCACGCAGAACAGACCACGGAGCCAGAGTCTAAGAAAAATCGGCTTGGTGTGCAGCCTGCCCCACCGTACTCTGCCTCCTTCAGACTCCCAGCTGCCCTGGTTGAACAGCACGGCCCTGCCGGCCTGACCCAAGGGAACACGGAAGAGGGGACATCAGAGAACACTTGGGGGTGTTGGTTCCCATGGAGCAGAGAGCTGTGACTCGGTTTCCCCTGGGGTGGACAGGTCTCCTCCCTCTGGGCTTAGACTCCCAGGCAGCCAGCGTCTCGGAAGCTCCCTTACGCTGGACCATCTCAAAGCTGGCTGCAAATCAGGTTGTGGTTTACAAGGCAAAACCGAATTCTGGATTTCTTCTCCAGAGAGAACAGGCATCAGCCAACGATGGCCCTCGGGCCGAAGCCAGTCTGCTGCCTGTTTTTGTAAATTAAGTTTCGTTGGCGCACAGCTACGCAATTTGCTTTGGTACTGCCTGTGGCTGCTTTCAGGCTATGAGGGCAGAGACAAGTAGCTACAGAGAGACGGAGGCTCCCGCAGCCTCAAATCTTCACTCTGGCCTAAATGTGCTATCTGGTCCTTCCTGGAAAGGTCTGCTGACTGCTGATCTAGAAGGAGCCCCCGTCTCACCTGAGCCAGGCCTGGCTGGCGTGCCTGAAATCCACCACTAGCCTGCACGTTCCCGCTGGCTTCTCAGCGGGTGCTGGTCACCAGGAAGGCAGGTCCAGTGAACATCTGATGGGGCTCACCTGCCTCAGGAGCGAGGAGTTCCGAGAGTTCTCTTCGAACTTGGCCAGCAGCTGACTTGCCATGGACTTGACTTTGTTCTGGCTTCCCATTTCTCTCCCACTGCTGCCCTCCGGACCGGAGTGCAGGCTGCGGCCGGGATAGGCTGAAGGCTGCAAAAGCCAAAGGAGCACATTGGTTATTGGATCCCCAAACCCAGATATCAAAGAGAGGTCCGGGGACGCAGGACACCAGTTTCCTGAAGAAGGACGCCAGAGTCTGAGGAAGAGCAGTTGGAGCAGCAGGTGACGCCCACTGAGACGATGCTCACATCTTCCCGAAGGACAGGCACACCCACCTGGGAGCCACATAGGGTTTGAAAACAGTCTCTTTCACCTCCCAGGGTGAAAAAAATCCAGGGACCTTGGCAATTTACTTCATTTCTCTGAAGTTTCCTCGTCTGTAAAATGGGAGCCTAGCCCACTTCATCTGGTTGTTGCAAAAGTCAAATATAACAATGAAGTGACCAGCAAAACAGTTTCCCAAACACACCGTGTGGTCGCGAGAGACAAAGGGTAGGGCGAATGAAGGAAGCAAGAGGGGGTGTCAGTCAGGCAAGGCACAGACTTTGGGCTTCCCTCTCCCCTCTCCTCTGTGCCCCACTCCCAACTTCAACCACCCTGCTCTGTGGTCACTATCTTTAAAAAAACCTCTTAATCTGGAAATAATTTCAGACTTACAGAAAAGTTACACAGACAGCACAGAAAGTTCCTGCATACCCTTTACCCAGATGCACCCAACGTTAGCATCTAGAATAATCATCGTACCGTTACCAAAACTAAGCAACAAACACTGGCATGTTTCTATTAACTAAGCTAGAGACCTGATTCAGGCTACCTCAGTTTCTCAGCGGTGTCCTTTGGGTTCTGGGACACGAGCCCAGGTCCCACATGGCATTTAGCCACGTCTCCTCAATCTCTCTCCTCCGTAAGAGTTTCTCCATCTTTCTTCGCCTTCCATGACCTTGACAATTTTGAAGGACACTGGTCAGCTATTTTGTACAGAGTCCCTGAGGCTGGGTCAGTCTGATGTTTTCCCATGGTCAGACTAGGGTTAAGGGTTTTGGAGAAGACGCCTCAAGTTCAGAAGTGCTTGTGTCCATGATGACTGTTGACCGGGGAGGCGCCGGCTGTGGTCACTCGGCTGTGCTGTTTTATAAAATAGAGTTCCAAGTGAGCCTTCTTGAGCTCATCTGCTAAAACAGAAAACTTGGGAAATTACCAACGTTTGCTGGTTCAATGTCTGCTCTCCTTACCTAAGAACCTGCTCCCATAGGCCTCAGCAGGAAATCCCACCATGGAATCAGGTGGGCCGTCTGCTTTCCCAAGGAGGCAGTACACCTCCCTCATAGGAACAGATGTTCTAAGACAACGAAGATATGTTCACTTAGAAAAGTCATGGGAAGAGGCAAGCTAAGGTCAACTGATTTTTTTTTTTCCTTAAAGACTCCCTAAGAGGAGCAGCCCCGGGGGAAACCTTGTATGCACAGCCACTTTCAAGTGTTGGATAAACACAGACAAAAGAGCCGCTCCTCACTTCAAAGTGCGGAATGTAATTCTGCATATCGCCATAGGCTTGAGTGGAAGACGGTAGGTTTACTGGAGCGGTCACTGTTGGCACAAGGCCAAAGTCGGCCAGGACAGTGGGTCACGCAGACTAGCGCTGCTCAGATACGAATCACCACGGGGCTTGAGATGCAGATTCAGATGAGTCCACAGTCTGGGGCGGAACCTGACGCGGCATCTCTAACCGGCTGCTGGGCGAAGCTGGTGCTGCTGGTTCCTGGCCCGCACTTTGAGTAACCAGAATTTGGAAAGAATTATTGCTTAGTGAAGAATTATTGCTTAGTGAAGCCTGACTCCAGTACAACAGCTGGTTCAGACCAGCCCTGAAACATCTCAGAAGTGGCAGGTGCAACCGATTTCTTCCCACACTCTGACTCCTGGGCTGCCAGCAACAGACAGAGCAAAAACACTCCCTCAAAGAAGCCACGGATGAAGGGCAGGAGTAGGTTTCCACCTGAGACATCGTGCATCACAGGGAAATTTCTAGGGAGGAGGCAGGGGCAAATCACAGGCACTTCAAGTGAGAGCCAACGCCCCATAACCGGGAAAGTGGGAGGTTCTCCCCACCCTGTTCATCAGCTTCTGCTTCCTCCTTTCAACGATCTCCCTATTCACTAACTTCTTGCTCACACTAGCACCAAGAGATGGAGAAGTGACTGCTCTTGAAGGGATCAAAGGAGTTCTAGAAAATGACTGGACAAATGTGATTTGAACCCAATGGATAAAATGTGTTTGTGCACATTTTAAGATGTGAACTGAACTCCAGGGTTCTGTTATCAGAGCACTCCTTTGCCCCTCCCAGAAAATGGGATGAGCAACAGGCAGCTTACCCCCTCCCCCTAGATTGGGCCTTGTAGCTCCATTTGTTAGAAAGGTCACTGTTTTGAGAACCCACCTCTGTAGAGAGATGATGCTTCATTTCGACAAAGTAGCCTGTAATTTCTGGCTTTCACCAGAAGGTGGCACTTGTGGGCACAGGGACATTTGCCTTGAAGACAGTGCAGAAAACAAAAGGCAGAAGTATGAGTGGGGGACACCAGGGGCTAACAGTGCCCAGTTACTACCCCCCACCACACACACCACTAATAGTGATGCTGTGTTGATGAGCACAGGTGCCAGACAGAATGATCTGCACATTATATTCGCCTTCTTATTTATATCTTTAAAAATCCTGCCAAAGGTTGCCCACATTTCAATTGTATCACCTGCCTTTCACAGAAGTGAGCCACAGCCTGGGAGGCTCCGTTTATCCAGCTGATACAGCTAGGAAGCAGCAGAGGGAGGACCAGAGCCCAAAGGTTTCTCCATCAAGCCAAGCTTGGCACTGAGTGGTTCACGAGAGAGGAAAGGGGGAAGGGCCAGCACTGTGGCCACTGGCTGTCGGGCAACCAGCCTCTGCTTAAACGGACACTGTGTGCACGAACCTCGTCCAGGTTGTTGAAGCCTTTCCGCCTCCGTTTGTTCATGTCGCTGTCTTCAGTCTGGGTGTCCACCTGCAGCGGCCAAGAAAGCATGGTGAGCTCAGGGTCGGCGAGGTCTGCGGTTCCACCAACCACCCTAAGGCCATAGGGCAGGCCCTGTGCCAGCCCTGGGGATGCCACCCTGCCCGCAAACTGCTGCCAGCCCAGGAGACACACGGACACAGGTCACCCTGTTCTGGGACAAATGTGATCGCAGAGATCTGTTCAGAGGAGGGAGCCTTACTGAACCAGTGGAGGGTGGGGGATTCTATCAGAGGAGTAGGAATCACATCCCCAAAGGTCATTCTGAAACATCCCAAAGCACAAAGAATCCCCGTGACACGGGCAAGGCAAGGACGATCTCCGATCTCCGTGGTTGGTGTGACCCTGGGCTTGAGCAGTCACAGCCAGGCCTGCTGATGCCCCTTGGCATGGCATGCTGCCATAAGGACACCCCCTCCTGCAACCAGGTGCCACTGCTCCCCCCACAGGTGGGGTTCTTGGAGCTCAGAGCAGCTGTCCAGGGATTTGAGGGCAAATTATGCTTGCCATTCGGTCACCGTTGCAAATGCCAGTAAACCGTGTTTTATCAATTTCAAGGGAGCATCAGATATGGTCTGAAAGCTATAGTGATCATACAGCTCTCTGTGCCCAGGACCCCTTTGATTTACTGTTTCCTCAGCAGAATTATAGTGTCCCCTTTCATCCTCGAAAGTACTCTGGTTAGACAATAAATTACATGGATGCCCTACCCATAAGCCCTTCCAGCCTACTTTCTGCTGCCTGAATCTGAACACTGAAATCTGGAGAACTCGGCTCCGCACGAGCCTACTGCTGCGACCCTGCAGGGGCCACCAAAGGGCACATGCATTGTCAGTCTTGTCTCCTGCGGGGGGTGGGTGGGCCGCACAGATGGAGTGAGGCTGTGGACTGGGCTGGGGACAGGGGGCTGGACTCAGCGTCTCCTCTGCACCCCACTGGGCGAGCCCATCCTGCCCCTGGGGTTAGACCTGTCTACCTACCCACGTCCGGTATTTCTGCATCTTTGCTGCAGCTTTGCTTCAAGCACTTTTGCCACAGGCATTTTTACCACATAACTCATTGGATATAAAGCAATTTTGCTGTAACAGATACAGAGATAATGGGCTGACAGCTCGATTTCATCAGCCGATTGACAGCTTGGTTTCATTTCTCCCCTGGCACAGTACTCCCATTTTTATATTATATAAATCTTAGCCCTCATGATGTGCAGTGGTGCAGAGTTTTGAACCCGTATTTCCCATAGAACTTTGGGATGTCTTTTGCAGGACTCGTGACAAAAGGCCAAGTGCAAACAACAGGTAGAACAGGTGCTTGCAATGCAACATAAAGCTTAGTCACAAATATGCATCCTTGTATTTGGAAATGGATAATTCCTTTTTTTTTTTTTAAGAGAGAAAGAGAGTAGGGGCAGAAGGAGGGGAAGAGAGAATCTTAAGCAGGCTCCATGCTAGGCATAGCCCAAATGGGTCTTAATCTCAAGACCCTGAGATCATGATCTGAGCTGAAATCAAGAGTCAGACACTTAACCGACGGAGCCACCCAGGCGCTCCGTGATACCTCTCTTGATGAAGGACGAGTGTTTAGTGAAAAAAGAAATGTGTAACGTCAAACATACAGACGGGTCAGTAAGCAAAAAATGTATAATAGTATGAACTGAGAGACGCCTGGGTGGCTCAGTGGGTTAAAGCCTCTGCCTTGGGCTCAGGTCATGATCTCAGGGTCCTGGGATCGAGCCCCGCCTCTGCTCAGCAGGGAGCCTGCTTCTCCCTCTCCCACTGCCTGCTTCTCCGCCAACTTGTGATCTCTCTCTGTCAAATAAATAAATAAAAATCTTTAAAAAAATATAGTATGAACCGAAGACCGCGAAGATGAGTGCTTAGGTACGATCTGCGAAATGACACCAGCTGCTCACACGGTGTTGCCATGAATCTATGCTACATGTTCTGAAGGATTCAAATCTTCCGTATTTCACAACAAAGTCTTTTTAATTTTGTTATTTGTCTTTCGTGTTTCATTGTGTCCTTTTTAATGAGTGCCATCTTTTGTTTCTTGTGCTTTTCGCGTTTGCAGCACAGCTGCCTTACGGCCGATTAGCTACAGAGCAAAAATACTTGCAGCAAAGATGCTCAGAGTGAGACTACGCGGACCCTGCGACCACCGGTCTTCAGCTGGGGCCTCCTCCACCTGGCCAGCCCCCTAAGGGCCATGGAACTGCCACCCCCAAGCCTCCTACACACTCAGGCCCTCGAGAACAGGCCAGCTTACATCCCAGCCTTTGTTCCACTGGGCAGACTGGGGGAAGGGCTGCTGGCCATTCTCTCCCCTCGAACCCAGGAGTACAGCCCAATCCGCCTCACCCCTCCTACCCTTGCTGCACCACGGGAAGATTCTTTTACCTCTCGCCTGTTCTGCTGTAAGAGCTCCGAGCACCCAGCACACATGACATGTGCCCACTTGCTCCCAGCAGAAAGCACCTGCCTCCCCGGCTTCTGTTGGCCCATCACCTCTGCCCCTTTCCCACATTTACCAGCACCTTAAATATTTTCGAAGACAAGATCCGCCACAGTTCAGGCATTGACGTTTGTTCAAAAAGTTGACCCTTCCCTTGTTCAGAGAGCACAAAACAACAGATCAAAGGGCCCTGCCTTCCCTCTAACATTTTTCTCAGCTTCTAATAAATCATTATTCAGTGAATGGAAATGATTTCAACCCAAACGCTTGGGCAGACACCAAGAGAAACAAATGACCTTATTCACAACAAAGTTGGGTCTTAGAGGCGCAGGCCATTTGGGCCCCCAGCTCCACCGCCGGTGAATGGCCTGCTGGCCGAGACTGGGGCCTGAGAAAGTACAGGGCGTCCTACCCAACAGGAACACTGCATGCATAATCTTAGGGTTTTCTCTTGCTTTGTTGTTGTGTTGTTTCCACCTTAAATGAAGACTTGGCTTTTCTCTCAAAGAGCGACACCTCTTATTCCCTTTTGCATTCAACAGCTCTGCGCTTGAATGTTCCAACATCAGAGCCAAGGGGAACCAAACCCAGTAGGTTAGCTACAGGCGCACAAGAAATGCTCTGTGCATTTCTTTCTCTGTGCATGCTCTGGGCGTGTACCCAGCACCTGAGCAGACCCAGATCCTTCAGGGGAACTAGAATAAGTGGGGGGGAGAGGCTACCTCCACGCCTCTGATTCAGCCTGACCCACAGGACGATAAATCACAGTCCATATGAAAAGGTTGGCAACACACATATCCAAACCGTCTTTATTCTTCCTTATGGATTTCTCATGAAAGTGATGATTCTCAACTAAAGAGCAAGGTTAAAACAGAAAGGTGGAGAAAACTCACACCTAGGGATTTACCTAATGTTTTCTTATCTGTATATCTCTATCGGCAAGCCAATGTCACCTTAGTCCCCCCATCTCCTTGGACTGTATTTTACTCTACAAAGAATGGGATACGAGGAGGAAGAAAATACTTATGGTACCCAGAGAGAGAGCATGAGAAAACACAAAATAGCCCACTTTCTTTTGCTATTAATTTTTTCCTGCCTTTCCCCCTAAAATGATTTCTTATCATGATTTCCCAATGATCAAAGAATCCATACACCAGAGGGCATTTATTAAAATAATTGGTGTCTCCATTTAAAAAAAAATATGTATTTGCTAGTCTGATTATTTATTTGATTGGCACAAGATAACCATGTCCCCATAAAGCCCGACTCCATGTGATTTTAGTCCAAAGGAAACAACCTTTATATTTAACTAGCTAGTATGGCCTAACTCTGGAGAAATTGAGATCTGGGGCATAAGAAGAGACATTGGCCATTGCAGGCAGCGGCCTGCCTGAGTAGGGAGGCAGCAGGGATATTTAGGCCAATGACACTGGCAAGAGAATTCTTCTCTCCTTCAGTAACAAAATAGTAAGGACTTGTGAGTTTGAGTTCTGACATGACTGACTTCCCAGCTGTGTGATCTTAGGAAAATAACCTAACTTCTCAGACCGCAATTTCCTTGTCTACTATTTCCTCACCTTGATATACCATCTAGCTCACAAACTGTAAAGATTAATGAAGTCACGTACATAAAATCCCTCTTATAAGGCCTGGTGTACATGTTACGCACAGTTACTGAGGTTAATGCTCGTTAACAGAATGAGAAAACCTGAATTCTAGTTCCAACATTGACTTTTGGCACCTACAGGAAGGACGTCACGATTTAACGTCCCCACAGGCAAGATTCCCCTTCTCTAAAACTGGGCTGAGAACATGAGCAAAGAGACGTACATGAGACTATGTGGTAGGCCGCAAGGTGTCGTGCTGATCATGGCTGCCGTGCTGAAACGAGGGTCCTGTCACGCTAGCTTGACTCATTCTCTCAGAAAACAGGCATCTGCTTTGACTCGGTACTCCTAAGGGACAGGCGTGCTCATCTGCGGAGTCCCTCCCACTTGGCCAGGCGGGGACTCGGGCCCGCAGCATGTGTCCGTGCACACGGTCTTCCCAGTGCCGTGACGCAATGTAGGGCTGATGTGATCGGAATCCCTTTGCGGACAAGCAAAGGAACCTCTGGAGAGGTTCAAGCATGTGCCAAATCCCTGGCAGACCTAAATACACATTCATCTGCCTGGCTTCTAACGTACTCCCATTCTGTAAGTCAGCTCAGAATGCCCGGCTGTGGTGCACAGGACAGGAGAGACCGCCTGCAAACCGCGGGGGCCCAAGGGGCGGCTCGAAGGCCCTGCGCTAGCTCAGCCGGGCAGCGTCAGCACCTGCACTCTTGACTCTCCGGGACTTTCCTCACATCTCCAAATTGAGAAGCACTAGAAACTTAGTGCAAAGCTCTGGCTGCTGGGTGGGGGTTCTGTGAAAGCAGCTGGGGAAGGCAAGAGAAGTTCAGACATGCCTCCTAGGAGGGCAGTGTCCTCAGGCAGGGTCCTTGCTTGTCCTATTCTCTGCTCTCCCGCCAGCACCGAGAGGAGAACCCAGCATCAAATAGGCACTGGGTCAGTCTGGATGGAGGAAACACTTCCTTGCTTCCTGAGCCTGGCTCTTTGGAGAGTGTCTGTGTGGGAGGGGTGAGGGGAGGAGAGCCGGGCGGGCCACATGACTCCCCCAACCAGACGCCCACATCAGCCAGGCTCTGTGAACTCCGCTGTCCCAAGGGACAGTGCTGGAGGGGAGCCTGTGTCACCATCCGCCAGCTGAGAGGACGAATACCCCGGGGCCACCACCCTGGCCTCTGGGATGAGCTCTTCATGGACAAGTGACACCTCTGTGTTGTGTTGTCTCGAAAGGAGTGGGCTCTGAATGGGGAAGCGGACAGCTGGTATTCTGAGTATGTACGTACTGTCACATGTTCGATGACCACAGTGGCCGTTAAGTCCAGGCATGACCCACATGCCACAGGCCTAGGAGGGGACATGCTGAAGGACAGAGACCATGTGGGTGTGCTCAGATACTGCCAGAGCTCCATGGTAACAGGAGACCCGGAGTCCCCAGCAATTTTCTCATGTCCCAGGCTTTTGTGCAGGTGCTTTTAGGATCAGAGGCAGACCTTCAGAAACAGACCAAGGGCTGCTGACGGGGAACATAGAATCCCCAAGCTCTTCTCCTTTCCCCAGGCCTGGCCATGCAGGGTTTGGAGCTCGTCAGTCAAAGTCAGCAGTTCACCACCCACCAGAGGGACAACTCTCTGGGCAGATCCCTGGGAAAGTTACATCCTCTAAAAGTAAACAAGGCCCATGTGCTATGGTGAGTGCTGTGTATTGTGTAAGCCTGATGATTCACAGACCTGTACCCCTGGGGCAAATAATACAGTATATGTTAATAAAAAAAATTTTTTTTTTAAGTAAAAAAGGCCCTCGGTAGAGGAAAAGTCGTCTCTTTTGTCTGAAGCTGATAAGTTTTCTTGGGATTTGGATGCTATCTGGGGTTAGGGATGAGACAATAATTTAACACCAACTGTGAAAACCAGAAGAGAGAGATTTTTAAGGCTGGCTCAGTAGAGAAAAACAGACCCTCTCCAGATTAAGACGCCGTGTTGTGAACAAATATGGGCTTCTCAATTCCTGTATCAAGACGCTCCTCTGCGGGATAGTGAGGGCGTTGGGAGGGTTGGAGAGGGCTGAGGAAAGGGGGGAGAGGTTGGAAGCAGATGTAGCTGTGTGTCCAGACAGTGTGTGTGTGTGTATGTGTGTGTGTGTGTGTATGCTAGGGTGCACTCATGCGGCCATGAGGAAAGGGGGGAGAGTTTGGAAGCAGACACAGCTGTGTGTCCAGACAGTGTGTGTGTGTGTGTGTGTGTGTGTGTGTTAGGGTGCACTCATGCAGCCATGCCGAGCCCACATCTCTAGTCTTTCGGGGCATGTGGGCAAGGGTGCGGGGGACCGTGTGTCTAACTGCACGGCCATCTTCTGGGTATAACTATGGTGGAGCCTCGATGTGTGTGCAGTTTTCAGGAGCGTCCCATGCAGACATCCTCCATGCCCATCCTAGGGGACACTGCAGTGGAGTCAGTTCTCTCCACTTATGAGACATGTCAAGACCAAAGAGCATCAAAAATAGGTTCCCCGAACCAAAGAGTACCCAGATACAAGAAGACCCACGGCTGGTGGGGAGGAAGTACTGTGTGTGTGGTCCAATCACTGCACGGACATCAAGTGGTGGACAGTGTCTGGGGTATTGCCGTGATGACTAAGGCAGAATGTGACCCAATGGCCTTACTAACTCGCCAGCCCGCCCAGAGGAAGCATTCAATCAAAAATCATGTCCATGCCAAGCACTTACTTACTTCAATGACCTAATCTTTCTACCTATCCAAACAGCAGGGCAAATCCAAGACATAAATGGAGCTGTGGGGGGTACTGGAACCCTCTCAGGATGGGAAGCCCCTAGGGACCCCCTCAGGGGCAACTGGACATGGTTCAAACTCAGCCTAGGGCCAGGCCAGACACAGCCTGCCCACACACCCTGCATTTTCTAGCAGAGACAGTGGGAAGTGGAATGAGGACCTCTCAGCCTTCTGAGGGCCTGACTGGCCTTGCTGACCATTCCCACCACGTGACCCAGGGCTAGCCAGACTGTGAGGAACCCGTCATTCTGTAAACAGAGGTGTGGTGAGTGAAGGGTTTCAACATTCCTCTCCAGTTCCCCCTGCTGTTCCCAGTTTGGGCTAAGTGGTGGGAGAAAGCAGGTGGATGGAGAAAGGCCTTCAATGTTTGGCTCAGATGGTTCCCAGAAAGGCTGCCCTGGCTTGCTCTGTTGGGGAAGCCCGAAGTTGGGATGCTTAGAGGAAATGAGCCTATGATTGGTCTCCAGAAGATGACTGTCACTCAGTGGGACATGTGGTAGGCCACGCAGCCCTCACACAGGGCCTCTGAAAGGGGCAGCCTGGGGAGCAGGGGGGCCAGAGCGGCTACAGCCGACCTACACACCTTCCCTCCCTGGTCCTTGCCTTGCTAGCCCTTTCCCTCCTATAGACAGGCTGTGGCTGAGCAGTGCACTCCCGCTCCGGGAGTTAGCCCAAAGGCTACAACGTTGCAGGGAGCGCAGGAGCGCAGACCTCAGTGGAAAAAGTGACTGCTGCTCACAAAGCTGAAGCAAAGGACAAGAGGCTATGTGGCCCCAGCCCAGCCCTGGGCGGAGGGGCTGGCAGGACCAGGCATGACTGACCACGAGTAGGAGGCTGTCAGCAACCTAAAGAGTCTGAGACACACGAGGAGGCCTGCAGCCCTCTAGGGCCCCGTGGAGAGAGGCAAGCTTTGTAGGAGCACTCGCCACTGAATATCTCTGGGCCTCCATTTTTGACGTGTAAAATGAGCACATTACATAAGATAACTTGTATCATACCTACCACAGACATGCCGTCATTCAAATGAAATTATAATGTATCACTGGCCTCACAGTTCCCAAACTGTACCAAGGCACCCCCATGGCCCTACAGTTCCTCTGAGCTTGCAGAGGAACCATAGGATGCTTTAAATTTTCTACAGAAACGTGGTAAAGTTACACATCTTATAAAATACCCCTACCAAGTCATTTGGACTTAACTACTTAATAAACAGAACTTTTAGATATTTCTTTCAATCCAGGGGCACTGTGATAAAAATCACTCAGACACAAAGGGTGCTGTTAAGTCAGGAAAGTTCCAGAACCTCTTTCAGCTCTGAGCTCCTCAAAGGCATACATTTGCCTTTGTGTATTTGCTACTCTCATCAAAAACAAACAAAAAAATGGGTGATCAAGTGGCTCAGTCGGTTAAGTGTCCGATTCTTGATTTTGGCTCAGGTCATGATCTCAGGGTGGTGAGATCAAGCCCCGTGTCAGGTTCCACATTCAGCATGGAGCTTATTTGGCTCCTCCCTCCCCTCCCTCTATCTTTTCTCCCCTGCTATGTCTCCTAAAATTTAAAAAAAAATTAGAAAAACAAACAAAAACTTCAGCCCTAAAGCTGGCAACATCTGTGGAAGGAAGGAAGGAAGGAAGGAAGGAAGGAAGGAAGGAAGGAAGGAAGGAAGGAAGGAAGGAAGGAAGGAAGGAAGGAAGGAAGGAAGGAAATTAGTGGAGCAGAATGTACAGATGTAGCATCACCATATACTCTGTCACTAACAGCCATGGCGTAACTGATCTAAACTGCTTAACAAGTGAGAGAAATCATCTCCCCTTTCTCTTAGGAGGCAGGGCTCATTTGATCTACATAAAAAAAAGTACTCAGCTGCATGACCTCTCAGATCTGAGCCATGCCCTTCCTAGGCCCAGTTTACGTCCCTGAAGCCAGCTACACGGCGCCAGGGGAGACTTCCAACAGCACGGGGTCACTAAATTGCACTTTCCTCATGTCTCCCATGGGCTCTCGATCTGTGTCCCTTTATCAGCATTAACAGACCAAGCACATGACCTTCTCCCTTCCCCGGGCCCCATCCGTGGGCAAAGAGAAATCCAACAAAAACCAGGCCCAAACTCACCCGCGGCATCCTCTTTCTTGGAAATGTGAGGTTGAGATAGTTATGAGAAATGGAGGATTTGGCCAAGCTGAGGTCAGCATTTTCTCCATAGTTTTTGCCCCAAGAATCTGTTGGGAAATAAAAATAGGGTGGAGATCAGACCCTGCCACCACTACCCCAGGGCTCAGGGGGTGTCACTGCTACAAGATCCCTCCAAGCAACTCCCTCACCCTTAACTAAAGATATAAATGGGCTGGGCAAGGTGCCAACGCAGCTCTCATCAGTGACCTCCCGGTCACGGGGGCAGACCTTCGGCCTCACGTGGCCCCTGCCCCTCACACCCTCTCACACACACAGGTCCGGGTGGGTGGGGGCCACCCCGGTTTGGCCTCCAAGTGAGAGGGAAGGCAGGGGCCGGCCTGAGAACATTAGACACTGCTGTGGAGAGCAGCCAGACATGGGCACAGGGTGGAGATGGCCCAAGGGCACGGCAAAGCCTGTCCCACAGCAGGGCCTTACCCACAGGCCTTAGTGGAGCGGCCCGGAAGAGCTCATAGAACTTGGAGAGGTACATGACCATGCTGAGCTTGTCGGGCTCCTGGGCTGATGCCATCTCCTTGCCCGTGGTCACCGGGGGGATGCCGAACTCACGCTCGGCCACGTCGAAGGCCAGCTGGTTGTTCTCCACGGCATCATCTTCATTCAGAGAGTCAAAGTTGCTGCAGAATCAAAATGAGGTAAAGTTCAGGCACAGGAGACAGAGATGTGAAGAGCTGAACCAACTTCCCCGTAAGGAGCTCTGTGGTCTTGGCAGGTGGGAAGGGGTGAGGGAGCCGTGACCCCAGCTCCTGCCTCCAAACACGCCCGCCCCTTGGCCCCCCCACTGCCCCCCCCCACTGTCCCAGGAGGATCCTTCTCACTTGGGGTGGGGACCAAATCAGATTTAGGCCATGACAATGTCCTTGCTACCTGGGCTGAAATAATTGGAAAATAATTAACATCTTTGGAAAACTTATCAGCTATTTTATTTTTAAATAGTTCCTTTATGTGCTTGTGCTTTTAATTATAAAAGCATATGGTATCTTGTAAAAAAGAAAAAAAAAGGATCAAGGGATGTATAACATACGACGTAACAAGGGAGCACCCCATCCCCTTCTCAAGGCAGCCTCATTCCCTAAAGGTGCCGACTGATAACCCTCTGGTGGGTTTCCTTTCAGCCTTGCAGATGAATGTGTCCGTAGGTGTGTGGTTACTCTGCAGTCGGTCTGAATCCAACATTAATACATGTATGGGGCCTTCAGCATCACAAAGTGTGTCCAGTCTTCCTATCGATGCTGCCATCATTGCCAATACAAAGAAACAAACTCAGAGAAGCTAAGTGACCTGCCCAGGGCCGCACAGCTAAGCGGTCTGCATCTCAGATCTAATTCCTTTGGCTGTAAAATCCTCAAACTGGTCCCCAGAATGAGGTCTTGCCCATAATTTCTCTTTCGTGGGGCAAGTGCCCAGGTGTGAATGCTCCATTTCCCCAGCGCAGTGACGGCAGGGATGTGGGGACACGTGAGAGCCCGAGGCCTGAGCTGCTTCTGCTCCTCGTGTGTTAGGAACACAGGTCAGTCGAGCAGCTGACAGCAATCAGTGCAAATGGCAAAGAACAAACTTAAGAAAAACTCAACCCGAAGATGCATTTTGAGCCAAGGTTCTGCCTCCAGCAGAACAGCCCTGGCTGCCCTTGTCTCCAGGGTCCCCCTGGGCCACGGAGGGCTCAGCAGGTGCAGCCCGCACCCCGACTCACATCAGCTCAGGCCGGAAGCGGTGGATGATGGCACACAGGGCCAGGCCGCTGCGCCAGGATGTGGTCAGGTCAGTGACGCTGACGTGCCGGTAGCCCTCGGTTTGCTGCTGGCACCAGGTTAAGAGCTTGCTGGGCCGGATGTCTAGCTCTGCAACGGGGGGAGACAGGCAGTGGAGGAGAGGGTCCCGGAGCAGGTGCACCGGAGCTGCTTCTTGAGGAATGTCGAGGGACTCACCAGACAGAAGGCAGCACTCCAGGAAAAGAGAAGAGGGCTGTGCCACGGGAAGAATCTAGAAAGGCCTGGCAGGCTGTGTGCTATCTATGTGTGAGAGGGGAAGGGAGGGGAGGTTGGGAAGGCTGTGTGGGCCCAGCTGTGGGGAGGAGGGGGGTGTGGGCAGGCAACAGAAGCCGGAGAGGCCTCTCAGCAGGATGGTGACTTGAGCAGGGCCAGACCGATGCTGGGGAGTCATTCATCTAACCATCCCTTCCCTCCACTAGGGAAAGAGTGTAGCACGTGGGGCCTGTTATCTAGCTGGGAAGACAAATCTCCATACTGGAAACAACAGGGAAGGAGAAGCAAGGCCCAGTGAAGGAATTCCACGGTTCACTTTCACGTCCTAAGTGCTCGGCACATATTCATGCCTTTACAACCAATCTGCAGTCAGGGTTGTCCTTGTCCTGGTTTTACAGATAAGGAAACGGAAGGACAGAGAAGTGCCTGGCCAAGATCACAGGGGTCACAGCAGCAGAGCCGAGTGGGCTGCCGGGCCTGGGCCCCCATGGCCACCCTGCAGGGCTCGTCCCTGCAAAGCACTCCCCCACCCTGCACCCGCCCCCCAGCAGCCTGGCCAAGGACCCGGGGCAGTGGCTTACCCCTCCTGGAGAGGCTCATGGATCTCCTCACCGAGCCCAGCCTCTCGAGAGGACACGGGTGCAGCTCCTTAGTGACATACAAATGCTTCACCTACAAGCCAAAGAGACCGCGAAGCTGCCCACCGGTACCTCCCCAAAGCCGGTCTTGGGGCGGCCCAGCTTCTACTCTGCAGCTTCCATCCTTTTCCTCTATCGCTGGAGGGCATGCCTTTGGGCAGGCGGCCCCGGGGAATGTGAGACGTGGAGCAACAGATCTCGGCTGTCCACGCAATCATAGGGGGACTCAAGTGTGAAAATACGCAATCGGCTGATTCTACAAAATCATGCCGTTCTTGGTGCTGTTGCCAGAAGAGGTTGGCGGCTGTGGGTCCCCGAGTCAATGGGAGGAAAACGGGACCACAGGACTGGGAACTGGAAGGACCCGACGGTTGGCCGCGCAGACTCTGAGAGAGAGGCATGCTTAGCGACCCCGACGTGTGGTGACAGTAAACACATCAGTGTGTGCGCAGACGAGGACAGACGCTGCCTGTGTTCTAGTTCTTTCCTGCGGGCTAGAGAGATGCTGACTCTCTTGTCTCTCGTGGCTCCCCTAGAGAGAGGAACGGGTCTCACATCTGAGGCAGGAGTTACTGGCAGCCTCGGCCCCAGGGACGGGGCCAGGTTTTCCATGACCTCCCACCCACTGCTCGGGGCAGGGTGGCCCGGATGGGGCCCAGGGGAGGACTTACCTGGTGGGGCCTGACACAGCTGGAGTTGAGATTTGGGTACCGCGTCCCTGGGTCCAGAGTGTACTGCTCAAAGTTCTTGTTGATGTTCTCTGGGGTGGTCTGAGGTAACAGCCGGTAAAGACTCTCTCTAGGACGAGGCAGAGCCCCGGGGGTCAGGGACTGCTCCGGCAGCCCATGGCTTCATCCCCGAACCCCTCCCCCTGCCCTTAAAGGCTTCTGTGTTTGTGTCCCTCTTCCCGGCAATGCCTGGCTCCCGTGGCTCCTGAGACTCACAAAGTGGGGGACAGTCGAAGGGCTAGGGAGAAGGGGTAGGGTGGGTCCAGCAGCAGTGATGACAGGCGCCTCCCCCCGAGCAGAGGGCAGGGACACCAGAGCTGGCAGCCGAGGGACCTGCGGTTTCGCTAGAACCTCCACTCAGCCACGCTGCCTCCCGTGGCCTCCTGTCCCCTGGGACCACAGGCCTCCACACCCAAGACCCGCAAGGCCAATCTTGACATCTCCCAGTCCACCAGCTGTTACGGCCACGTGGCCAGCAGCAGGAGACTCCCAGCAGCCTGGGAGGGAGCCCTGGGTCTCAGCAACAGCAGAAGAGGCCTGAGAGATCAGAAGCCCAGGTGGCTGAGGCTTCCCTTCAACCTCTTTCGTCTCACGGTGAGCGGGCTGTGCTGGGAACCCCAACTTTGGGGCCACTCCAGATCAGAATTTCTCTTTTGCATTCAGGTCCTAAGGTCCTGGTCCCAAGAGAAGTCACCGGAGGAGGTAGAACATAACACAGAGTCTCCCTGGGGATCCTGATGATCAAATCAGGCCACGCATGGGAAGGACATGAAAGAGGACAGGGGCTCCAGGTTCATCCAGGAGCCTCCTGATAGCCAGCCCTGCTCCCTCTCCTATCTGGGCTGTGGAACCAGGGCTGCCCCCCAGCTGGAAGCCCGGCTCTCAGTACTCACCTTTCAGCAAGCAGCTCCAGGGGAGGGGTGCCCTGGTCCCAGCTTTTCACCATCCAGGCCGTGTCAAAGGCTGCCAGGAAGCCCCGGGCACAGCCTGTGCCCATGGGCCAAAATGGCTAGAGAAGAAAACAAGCAGAATTCCAGTTGGTTCTCATGCCTCCCCCCGCCTACCCCCCAGGCTTCTATCCCATTCTCTCAAGCACTCAATGCCGAGCCTGTGGGAGGCACAGGAGGGAGTGGGGGAGACAGGACAGCCCCCTAGGATTCAGCACAAACACGTTCAGCTACAGCACCCAGTCCCATGTAAAGGGAGCTATGTCCCAGGAACAGCAAAACTGCTCAGGGGCTCAAACAAGGCACAGGCAAATGCTGCCCACCCCCCTCAAGGGAGATGGAAATCAGGGAACATTTCACAAAAGAGACGCATTTCTGCTGATTTTAAAGAATGGGTAGGCTTCTAATCTTGATCCATCAAGAACGGCAGCGTGGGCAAAGGCCTGGTGGAGGAATGGAGCAGAGCAGCAGGAGAGAATGCTGAGAAGGGGACGGTGGGCTTGGGGTTGCCGATCACAGCCCACACACCATGGTGAGCGAGGGCTGCTCCGCCAAGCTAAGCTCCAACTGAACTGTCCCATGGGCACCCAAAGCATGGTTTGGAATTTGACTCTTACTTGGGATAAATAAACATTTTTCGGTTAGTGCTTGTTTAAAGATAAAAATGTAACCCTGCTGAAAAAGTTGGTTCAAGCTAAGCACTGGAGTGGCCGATGCTCTGGGAAGCATTCTGAGCAGGGAGGCCACAGCGGGAAACCGGACTTTGGGACTCACATGCCTTTTTGCCCCCTCTACGATCTCCACATTGCAAGGCCCCAGAGAGCTCTTCCTCTCTTCGTGAGGAAGAAGTTGTGAGGTGGTACATCTGAGGAAGGCCGCCTGTGCAGGCCAGAGCAGGGACAACTAGTTTCCTACTCTGACAAAGAGGTCAGCCCGAAGAGCCCCGAATTGTGGAGAGGAAGGCAGTGTGAGCTCCTCTGGGTCTGGTGAAAGGGCAGGCCAGGTGCAAGCTGGAGGCCAGGACGGACTTGGCCACGTCCAGCCCACTGGCCGGAAGCCAGTCCTTCCCCTGGCCGCGGGACAGCAGATGCCGCTGGCCATACCAGAAACGCAGGGAGCGCTCTTCTACCGGGCATGGGGGGGTTCCAAACGCAGACGCTACCTCAAGCAAGCTGTCGCCCACCAGGGCCACGAGGAGCTGGTGGGACTGGCGCTCGCGCACCAAGGCCGCGTTCTCTGAGGCGTACATGGAGGTGAAGTCGAACATGGCCACGTCGGGCTGCCCGTAGTGGTTCAGAGCAAAGTCTAGTGATGGCAGCTGGTAATTGGTGGCGAAATCTGCAGCCTCGCGGGCGTAGGAAAGCAGGTTGTCCTGGTTCACGTTCTCTGCGCACAGCAGCATCTCTGTGTCGATGTAGTCCTGGGGAGAGAACAAGAGCACGATGCGGGAATCTGTCTCCCCATAACGGGCAAGCATTCACACCCATGTCTTTGCAAAAGGACTTGGAATGGCTTTGTACAGCAAAGCTAAGCAAAACAGAAATTCAGGGCCAAAGGAATCAAGAGGAACCAAATCAGTCATCTGTCAGGGTTGACAGAGCCATGATTAGGCCTCACACTTGGCTTTGAGCTTCCTGGCACCCAAGGCAAAAGGGAAATGTGATCTATGGCAGCGCTTTCCTTATCAGAAAGAAGGAAGCGTAGACATTCCTAGGGGAGGAAATTTTTTTCCTGGCACTAAATTCTAAAAGAACTGCCTCACGTCAGAATTTTGACAGAAAACATAGTGTAATAACCGGCTTACTCAATAATAGTCTTGTGGTAAATAGAGAAGTATATTTCACATGGCTGGTTCTGGTGATAAATTTCAGTAAAATTCAAAGACAAGAGATCAAGTAAGGAACAGTGATTTCGTAGTGGACTAAACTAAGCTAATTCGATCCAGATATGCTATGTTTAGTGGTCAAACAAGACCAGAAAAGGCATGGGTGCTTGGCAGAGCTCTCAAACTTTCCCTCCAGAATTAGCTCTCTCTTTCCGTGAGAGGCTAGGGTTGCTCAGAGCTCTGTTTGCTCTTACAGTGTAAATGGTCATGCCCCCTGCTAAAAGGAGGAGGGCCCTGGCTTAGAGGGGCAGGAGAGCCATCCCTGAGGGATGCTGGCAGTGACCTGTGGGACGTCCCTCAGAGTCTAATCTGCTCATGATGACTAAGAAACTAGAAGGTTGTCCCCCCAAAAGGTGACACAGAAAGCGCAGATCCCAAGGGGGGGCGGGGGCGTGGGCGGGAACACAGGCCTTGGGGTTACCCAGAGCCCCAGGTCAGACTCCACCTTTGCTGTTCACTGACCAAATGTGGGCAAATTACTGAACTTCTTTCAGTTTCCATTTTCTCACTCCTCATCCCACTTCTGATGTCCATTTCTCATTTCTCATTCTGGGAGTAACAAAATCCGCTTCTCACAGTAGGACCAAAGGGAATCACAGACATAAAATCCCCAACCTGACACCTGGCACGTGGGAGGTGCTCAGTGAACAGGAATTTCTGTCCCCTATAATTCATGATGGCACAAAACACAGCATACAGTGAAGAACGTTCCTGGACCCACCCGGGCACTGACAGGAGCATTTACAAAGGTCTTAGAAGCACAGCCAAATCAACAAACAGAGCGGCCCACTGTGTCAATTTTCCTAATAACCAGGATTTCAAATACCTTATTCCAGAAATTCTAACGCGTTCACACCAAACTATGTCAGCCAGATCACACCCAGCATTGGCCTGGGAGCCCTCCGTCAGGTTGTGGCATTCAGGCCAGAGCTCCTGCTCTTCACGTGTCCTTTCTTGCACCTGTTCCTACAGTCACACGACTAATCCCCTCCCTTAAAGGTGTGGAGAGGAGAAAGGGAAGGGTGAATGGAGAGGTCTTGAAAATACCCCCTCTTCAAAGCGTGCCACAGGGGGGCTGCCTGACGAGTGAGTGTGAGCCCCGCACAGTGAAGGTCACTGGTGCTGGTGGCCAGGACAGGAGCATGGGGACCTCACAGGGAGCAGCCCCCCAGGCTGTGCTGGGCTGAGAGCCCACCTGGTCCAGGGCCGCTGGGAGGAGCCGCGGGACCTTGTCGGGCAGGAAGTTCCAGGGGAGTAGGTGGGTACAGAAGCGGGACCACAGGGATGGGGTGAGAACGAGGGAGAGAAAGGTGGGAACGGGGCCCTCCGTAAAGTGGGCAGGCCTGGAGAAGGCGTTTTAAATTAAGACGGAGGCAGGAGAATGAGCGTGGGTCCCATTTTGCACAGGCACAGATACGGAAGAGAGGCTGCGTCCTAGGCAGAGAGGAAGGCCAGTAGAGGGAGAGGCGGCAGGAATGGCCCAGGTGGGGAATCTGACAGGAAGAACAGTCGCCCCATGTACTGAGCTGAAAAGAAGGCTGGAGACCAGAAGAGGTGAGGCAATGGCTTCCAACGAGGGTGGGTTCAGCATCGGGAGAGCAGCTCTGATGTGTGCTCACCTTGCCCACCGGCAACCGCGCTCCCTCGCACAGCGGCGAGACCAAGCCCGCTGCATCCAGGAGCCCTAGCCTTCATGTATGTGGCCCAGCAGAGGCAGGGTCCGGGGCAATGAGCCGCTCTCCTTGTGACAGAGAGCAAGACGGACAGAGCTGGGAGCCCGGAGGCACGGTTTCCTGAGGAGAAATTTCACTGTCACTTCAAGAGCCATAGGAAGAAGCCCAGAGGTCAGCAGAAAGAGATGGGGAAGCAGGTCAGTCAGTCACTCGACACACACTCACTCAGCACCTCTGTGTGTCTCTAGAAGATGCTGCGCCGTGCAGGGAGAGGAAATAAGAGAGGACTTGCCATTTCTGTGGGAGCATGACAAGAATGCTAATTTGAGTGGCTCGGGGTAGATGGACCAGCTATGCAAATGCCACAGCGCTTGGCTGGACGCAGGGAGACTCGAGGCCAGAGCTCCTGAACCAAATGGCTGTCCGGCTCTCTCATGTCCGGCCCGGGGCCTATAATTTCTAGACGAGAATGCCTGTCTTACACCTGGGGGCCCCGCAGCACCAGCTCGGAAGATGCCCCTGGAGTCTGTGAGGGGAAGAAAAGCCTTGGTGAGGACACCCACAAGCCCGGGATGTGCTCCCAGCTCCCCCACAGTCATGATGGGCTCACAGTGAGTCATGCTGGCCCACCTGTGCCGTGACGGAGAGAGCGGAGTATGGAGGGGCTAGGACAAACGCCAAAGAATTGAGTCACCATGAGCAACAGGTCGTGGCCTGGACGGATGCCCTGGGATGCCCTGAGGGAGCCTTAGTGTCCCAGCGGCTGGAGTACTCAGCCAGTGAAACAGGAAGCTCACGTCAAACTCCACCTGATGCCCTAGGGGTGGGGGTGGGGGTGGGGTGTTGACAAAGGTCTCCTTGGTCCCTCCTTTGTAGACGTGCCCACTGCCCACTGTGCGTGTAGCCCCGGACCCCGAACAGCCTTTCACTATTTGCCACAGGTCTCCCGATGGACGAGGCAACTTCGGGAGGGATGCCTGTGGAGCAGAGGGAAGAAGGGGACCCCGCCCCACCTCCCCCAGACCTGAAACCCCTGGCTCACACATCTGCTAGCTGGGCCCAGTCAGCCTCCTCCAGCCCCCATCCCACCACTCACAGCCTCCTGCCTGCAACTCGGGCTCTCAGCAAGGACCTGAGCTGCACGGCGGAGGCCCAGGGGACGGCTGGGTTGCTCATGGCACCCAGTCGGCAGCCAGCGCAAAGTGGCAAGAGGAAAGACACGTTTTTCTCCAAAAGGCAACACTGAACGGTCACCACGCTGCCCGGTGCTCCAGCTGACACCCGGAGAGCAGGCTGACCTCGGAGGGCAGGATCCTTATCTTGAGACACCAGCAGCAGCCGGGGCAGGAACAGAGGCTCTGGAAGGGTTGGAAACCTGACCAAAGCAGCTTCTAGCGCCCAGGTCCCCGACTCCAAGTGCTTTCTTCCAACCCCATGCTCAGTTGAAGCACGAAGGTGCCAAGGCAGGGCACGGAGGCCAGGAAGCCAGCAGGACAAAAAAGCAGGTGTTAGAGCCAGACAGAAGTTACGCAGGGAATCCATAACCGCCCCCAGATGGGCCGGGCGCTGGGACAGTTGCTCTGAATACATTTTCTCATTTACTCCTGCAAACGACCCTTTCAGACTGAAACCATTATTCCGAGTCTCGAGAGGAGACAAGTTCAGAAAAGCCGAGCAGCTTAGTCACAGTCCTGAGTTAATCCGCCGCAGAGCCAAGATTCAAGTGGAGCCTTTCTGACCGCGAGAACAGACAGCTCCCCTTCACCCCCATGACAAGAGGGCCACCAAGGGAAATTCACAAGCGAATGTATTCTCAGTGCCCCACTAGGACAAGGAGCCCCCGTCGGCCTCCAAATGACGTGGGACCTCCCCGAAATGGGGCAGGGTTTTATGAGACATGGGGAAGGAAAAGACTCCGCTGACCTCTCGGGCCAAAGGCTTATGCAAACACCTAGGGGAGGGTCTCAGCCCAGCCCGGGCTCTCTGCATAAACAAGTCTGCGCGCAGTGCCATGGGCTCCTATATCTGACGCTTGCACAATAGCACAGAGGAGGGGAGCGGTGGGCGGTGGTTCTTTCCCACCTCCCCACCCCTTGCTCCTGCACTTGCTGGGTCACAAACGGAAAGACAGGACATCGCAGCCAAGAGATACGTACATTAATGATGACACCTTTGTCAAGTAGGCTCTGCTTCTTGGCGGTCATGACAAAATAGTGAGTGCAGTCCTTGTAGTAAACAATGTTCTCCAGATCAATCCCTGCAAAGAGAAGTGTGCGTGGACTCAGTTCGACTCCCTCAGGGTCTCCATGCCTCGCCCCGTCACACGCAAGCGTCATTACTTACCTGCGTATATTCACGTTAGGCAAGTTTTTAAAACACACAAGGCTGGAAAAGGTAAAACTGAGGGCTAGAATTTACCCAAGCCCACACAGCTAGCTTTTAGTGTACCACTAAGACACTATGTTTTGGGGTGGTTGTTGTTTTTAAGATTTCTTTCTTTTAGAGAGAGGGAGAGAGAGTGCACGCATGCACAGCAGGAGGGGGAGGGGCAAAGGGAGAGAGAGGATCCTCAAGCTGACTCCTCTCTGAGCCCGTAGGCTGACACAGGGCTTGGTCCCAGGACCCTGAGGTCAGGACCTGAGCCAAATTCGAGAGTCGGCTGCTTAACCGAATGAGTCACCCAGGTGTCCCAAAGACACTGTATTTTTTTTTTAACTAACATATAATGTATTATTTGCCCCAGGGTACATGTCTGTGAATAGTCAGGCTTACACATTTCACAGCACTTACCATAGCGCATACCCTCCCCGACACTGTGTATTTTTAAATTAAGATGTAATTGACGTATAACATGGTGTCTGTTTAAGGCGTACAACATGTTGATTTGATATATGTATATATTGCCATATGATGAAAACACTTTAGAAAAAGAAAACCTCCATGTCCTTAGGGGCTGAGGACCAGTATTTCCAGACTGAAGCGAAGTGCTACAGAAGGGCCAAGAGCGGTCCAGGCCATGACAGCCAAGCAACAATAGAGCCAGGACTTGAAGCCCAGCCTGTCTGATTCCAAGTCCCATCCCCCATGCCCTGGGTGGGGCCAGAGATTCAAGGAGCTGTGTGAATTCTTTCAAGACTGTGCTAAGCTATGTTTCTACTATCCCCCTTGTGTGGGGGTGGGAAACCCAGATGCCCTGGCAGGAACCACCCAGGTTAGAGGGCTGGGCTGTATAGCTTTACACTTTCCAGCAATTGCCAAAACATTTCAGAGACTAGGTTTCTGCATTTAAAAAAAAAAAAAAAATGCTGTGAGAGCTTAGCTCGGTGGTTCTCAAAGTGGGGTCCCCCTGGCCAGCACCATCAGCATCACCTGAGAAGCTAAAAGTGCTAAGGATCGGGACCCCACCCTGGATCTAATAGATCAAAAACTCTGAGGGCAGGACCAGCGATCGGCACTTTGACAAACCCCACGAAGTGATTCTGACGCACGTGCCAGTTTGAGAACCACTGGTTTAGCTTCTTTGAAGGGAGAGAAAGGAATAGACACGAAACTTATCAGCGGTCAACACAGGCGTGTTGGGTAATCATAGGGACCCCTTTATTACTGTTAAATAGGAAACAGCCATCAATGCAGAGGGCCCCCCAGAGAATTGGAGGAAATTCATCGTTGTCACCATGTAAGGGGCACTGTGAAACAATGGCCAAAGGTGACCATCACGGCGAAATTTAAAGGAAACTCATTGAAACATTTGGAAAAAACATACTCAACGTCCTGTCATAATTCATATCTGGTGGTTTGTTGAAGTATTTATCTTCTTAGGTTTTTGAGTAGAAGGGAGGGTTGGACTCCTTAAATCATGCAGAAAAACACAATATGCTGAAAGAGAAAATCCTCTAATAAAATCATGCCATCGTGGTGAAAGTCAGAGGGCCGCACAACGAGCACAAATCCCCGTGGCTGGGGAGCACAGTCTGCTCGATACGGAATCCCATTCCAAAAAAACCCACTGGGAATAGTCCAGCGGGAGCAGTTTGCTCAGTAACAGTAAATAGCTGAAAGGTCTAAATCAGAGGCCAGCACATGTCTGCCATATAGGGCCAGACAATAAGTATTCCAGGCGTCATGAGCCATCAGGACCCATGACCACTCACAGGGGAGCTGCCACGGGCAGAGACGTGCGTGACCAGGCGTGACGCTGCTCCAATAAGCTTTTATTTATGGACCCGGAAACCTGAGTTCCACATAACTGTTGATTTGTCACAAAATACTCTTTTGCTTTTTCTTCAGCCATTCCAAACTACTGAAACCATTCTTAGCTTGAAGAGAACACGGACCCACGTGGCCAAGCACAATTTGCCAGCCTCCCATTTAGACGCTCAGACAGTGACATACGGCCCCTCCACGAGCCATTCTGCAGCCTGCAAAAGTGACCATCGGGGGGAGGTGGCTGGGACCTGGACGATATTTACAAGGCAATGCCGCATGAGAAAACCAGAATCACAAAGAGTACTGCTGCCCTGGTAAGAGCTGGAGCCATGCGGAAAGGGAGGGTGCAGGTGGATGGTTACCGAAAAGCAGTATATGGAAATGCGGACTATTTCTGTGCTAGGTGACGCTGAGTGTGGATGATTCATTTCTAGCATAAAAATTTTAGGGGCTCCTGGGTGGCTCACCTGGGATGCTCACCTGGGTTAAGTGTCTGACTCTTGGTTTCAAGTCAGGTCACCACCTCAGGGTCGTGGGATCGAGCCCCACATCAGGCTCCATGCTCAGTGGGGAGTCTGCTTGAGGACTCTCTCTCCCTCTCCCTCTGTGCCTCCCTTCCCCTTGTTTCTCCCCTGACTCACACTGTCTCTCTCAAAATAAATAAAATCTTTAAAAAAATTTTTTTATATTTAACACTGTTGTCACACTGCCTTTCAAGGAGAGATACAGATTTTTAAATCAGGTTAAAAGAAAAACCTGGAATTTATTTAATTGGCAGCAGGGTTTCATCCCTCTTTCTCCTTGCTGTGCTTTACTTCTCTCCACCATCTTTGTGACTGCCTGACGTGCTAGTTGTTTGGGGTCTTGTTTTGCCCACTGCTCTTTCTCAGGCCCTTGAACAGCATCTGGCCCCAAGTAGGCAATCAACAAATATTTATTGAGTAAATGAGTATCTCTGAAAGATACCAAGGCCCACGGCCAGGGGACAACTGACGCCCGGGGGTGAGTACATGTTCCCTGGGCATCCCTGGATGTGTTTTATGGGGGAAGGACAGCTGGCACCCTGACCCTGACCTAAAGCACCTACGCTTCTTCAGGGACCAACCCCAAGTCGCTGGCTCCCTCCTCAGAGGGCTCCCTGAAGCTCATGCTGCCTTGGGCATAGACCAATCTCCGCACCAGGCTGGTTTCCCTGGGTGTCCGTCACTGGACAAGGAGCCACTTGGGGAGCGGATCATGCCAACCTCAACTTTGTATCCTGTGATACTGAATACCGGCACACAACGGACATGTTAAGTAAATGCTGAGTAAATATATCTTGATCCATTTTCATGTACAACATCCAGAACTTTCCCTTGAGAGTCTCTCTTGTCCTTGAAGGAATCCTGCCCATTTCTATCCTAAGGAGAAGTGCCTGCTTCCACTTAATCAGAGTGAGTGTCCCAACACCAAGAGCTGGGAATGCCCAGCACGGACAATGGTTTGGTTTGGAGAAGGGTGAGGTTCCCACCTGTTTCTTCTTTAAGGTCCTGAAAAAATTTCTGGTTGAAGATGAAAGCCACACCACTAATCTCTTCCACCTTGGCCTCAGCTGTGCTGTTTCTGTTTATGAAGTTAGCGGTAATGGCAATAGCCAACTTCCCACGGAATTCTTTCCTTCTGAACCCTGCATGAGGAAAAAGGGGAAAAGAGAGTCTTTCTTCTGCCTTTGGTGTGAAAACAGAGCAAGATTACGGAGGAAGCTGTCCTCTGATGCCTCACAGCCCAGTGAACCCAGAGTTCTGCCTGGAGAACAGGGCCAGGCGGACATGCCAGGGTTCGTACCCGAGGAACAAACCCATCCCCAGAGGCCTCAGTCAGGGGGATTGACCCCCTTCCTAAAATCCAGAGGACCAATTACTCTGGTTAGGCTTCTGCAGACGAAAGGCTCAAGTGATTTTTCAGCAGGCTCATGCTGCTAAAGGTTTGTTAGGCCCAGTGGCTAGGTACACCCACATGCACTTTGAACTTTTACAATTAAAACTAAGTTGTTAGCGCTGTTCGTGTCTTCCCCTCTTTGAAAAGTAGGATTATGAGACTGAAGTCCTGTGGGATGGGGATTTTAACAAATTTTCTAGTTCTAGTCTCTAGTGATTGGCGCTTAGTCCACACTCAGTTAACATCTAATGAGGAGACAGAAGTCTAACTTGGATTTGATTTAATACAGTGATTCCTTGGGGTTCTTCTAGTTGTTGATGGTTTACATTAACACTGATTTTTAATGGTGGTGACACAGAGGATTCCCAAGCAGGGGGTTACACTTCCCTGGAGCCTCTTCTGCCCATCCCCTTTCTTTCTAGCATCTGGCTGTCCCACGGTCCTGAAGCTTCCCTCTGCCCCAAACACTACTGTTTACTTTGCTTAACTCCAGGCTCTCATCACAAGGGCAGGCTCTCTGGACATGCCTTTGTCTTCAGCCTCCTCTGGGAGCTCTCCCTACATTTGTTCACCACATACTCAGACCTCATGCTGATTCCCAAACTTCTCTGTCAATACTCCCTTTGACTAGAAACCTTGGGCTTTTTTCTCAAGACCTCCTCTTTATGTCCTTCTTCATTAGACTTTTATTGAAACGGTCAGAATTGGCCATTATTGTCTAGTCTAGTATTTCTTAACTGGGAGTGACCTTGGCCCCCAGGGGGCGTCTTGACAATGCGTGGAGACATTTCTGGTTGCTACAACTTGGGGGGAGGGGGCGCGTCCTACTAGGTCTGGAGGGGAGAGGCCAGGGATGCCGCTAAGCAGTCCTACTTCCTACTGGCCCCAAATGTCAGTAGCGCCCATATAGAAAATCTCCTGCGCTAGCCTACTCATTTGGTTCTAAGCTGCCTAAATAGCCCTCCTTCTTCTCACCCTTCTTTTCCTATCCATGAAATGCCTAACTATACTCAGGCAAAGTGTGGATGTTAGATTTACAAATATTCGGACTTGTAGTTTTACCCAACCACCAAAATGGCCCCCTAAGTTCTAGCAGCACAACCTCCAGGTTAGCAGCTTAAAAAGTCTTTGTCGGCTATGGGTTACTGAAGGCAGGGGTCCGGCAAGCGGAGGGCTGGAGGTGAAGAGAGAGGCGCAGGAGTGGGGAAAGGGTCCTGGTGGCAGAGCCGGTGGGTAGGGCCCAGCTGGGCAGCCCACGCCTCCCAAATGCTCCAGCAGCAGCCTCTTTCCGGGAGTGTGTTCTGTCCTCGGAGGACGTGCCCTCCCCATCAGAAATCGGCAGCCTGCGGCCCTTGAGCAGGGCAGGCTTGAAGGGCAGATCTAGCCGCCAGTCTGAGAGAGGCCATGTGGGGCCACTTTGTCCACCGTCTGTGGTCTCTTGTTATACAGTCAGCACCGATTAGTACAACCTCTGCGCCAAGTCATCTCTGGGGGAGGGGCTAGGGGATTGAAGACATCTCTGGCGGTGG
Source organism: Procyon lotor (assembly GCA_028646535.1). Taxonomy (NCBI): domain Eukaryota; kingdom Metazoa; phylum Chordata; class Mammalia; order Carnivora; family Procyonidae; genus Procyon; species Procyon lotor. The sequence continues at coordinate 36,696,726 of CM053613.1, forward strand.
CGCTGTTCTCTCAACCCGACCAGATCTCACTCCAAGAGTGCCTGTTATGCTTCCAACTCCGGAATTCAGAGAAGCATGGTTCTGCGCCCGACGGTCTGGGAAAAGCTTACCTTACTGCCCAGCAAGGAGTGTGCTTAAAAGTTACAGAAGACACGGGCTCCTCCTGCTGGGGTGGTACACGTGACAAAAGAAGGCCACTGAGAGTCTAAGAATGGTTGTGTTAGCCAGATGGAGTAAGTGTGGAAGGGCTCAGCGCCATGGGTTCACTGACAGGTGCTCAGTAAATGCATGCTGACTCTCAATGTCCACGGCACTTTACCTTTATAAAGCATTTTTACACACGAGTCCCTTCCTAGCCCTCATGACAATGCTCTGAGAAGATTCTATTATCTACAGATAGATAATAGATTTCGTGGTTCAGAGACCACGAAACGCCTGCCCTCGCGATGCTCAGCCTCAGGCCTGGTGGGGCAGTCTGCCCCTCTATCAAGGCCCCCCAGCCAGCTTTGGCACCTGCCACCCTGCCCCTATTCTGCAGCCCCCTCCTTCAGTGCCCCCCTGCCTCAGCTCCAGGAAGAAGAGCCTTCACCTTCCAGGGTGTTCCTGCGGCCGTCGGCGCCAATGATGACGTCAAACTCAAAGTCCGCCAGACAGTGGTCCGCAGGGAGAAATTCCGCCCGCCAGCCGATTTCTACCAAAACAGAAGAAATGATTTGAGTTGGCAGAGAAATGTGGGAGGTCCCTGCGGTGTTGACCGTGGGAAAGGGGACAATATCTGTAGGTAGAGGCACCCCAGAGAGAGCTGCCAGGGGAAGACCCAGAGTTCTCCTAATTCACACTCGCATCCGGAGTCCTTCTGACTTTAGCATCGGTTCAGTTCAGGACAAGGTAAACCCGCAGCGCCCACCCCATGCCTGACTTAACTGGTTTCTCTTGAGGCTGGGAGTCTATCCTCAATGATTCTCAGGCCAGTCCTACTTAACCCTCTTTGTCCCGGTGTACTCTACCATATTCTCTTCATACCCCTACATTCCCCCCTGCCCTCCCATTACCAACCAGGCCCGGATGACGGATGGGCAGGCGTCCGGAAACCAGCTTGAATTCCCACTTCATTACCCTCAAAATGTCCTGTTAGGCAGCACAGAGCCTTTGATGGCAACATTTCCAGGGAAAACCCTGCTGGTCACCTAGAATTGGGTCTGGGAAAGGCTAAGGGCACATGTATCCCTGGAAGTTCACTAACAGATGCTGTCCTGCTACAAAGGCCACCGGATGCCTCTCCTACATTCTGGAATATTCTGGGTGGAGGACAGGAGAGGTCAGAGCCCTAACGAGCCCGTGAAACTGTGAGGTCTCTGACACAAAGCGGCCCAACACAAGCCCTACCCAGGCAGCAGCAGCTTTTGGTAAGAGAGAAGCTTCAGAGGCATCATGAACAAACTCTCAGACCATGGTGTGTGTGAGATCAGCATCTACGTGAACATACTAAAAGGAAAAAGAGCAACACGACTACATAATAAGACATTATCTACCACAGATGAATTTTATGGTTTATAAATTACGCTGTTTCAGTAAGGCTTCAAAATATTACATGCCAAATAATATCATGAGCACTTATTTCGTGTTTGTTCTAGAAGCTTCACTTTTTTTTTCTTTACTGGATTTTAAAATATCACGTGGGCACAACAAGTGCAGCCACACGTCCGTGTGTGTTCCCACACAGCCTGAAGAACATAGGAATGAAATTCAACAAGCAACTGAATCTAGGTCTTCTATCCTAATCACCTATTACTTCGTTTGTCAAAGTACCACCTCCCACTGACACAGTGACCAAATTATAGGTTTAATGGTTTAATAAATCCCCTGGGAGGAAAGAGAAAACCTAAAGTAACAGCGTTGGTCAGAAAAGGTATAACATCCTTTGATGGGATTACGCCCAACAGAACCCGACAAGAATAACTCT
>CM053613.1:36699188-36759012 GCA_028646535.1 Procyon lotor
CGGGGGACAGGGGAGTAGCAGAGGGGGCCTGAGCTGCAATCCCGGAAGCCGACAGAGTACCAAATCCCACAGACGGATTAGGGATTATGATGACTGCAAGAGGTTGGTGCACTTGGGAGTGAGGAGGTTTCTAGGGGTGGGAATCTCAGCGAATAGCTCCTTCCCGGGGGGGGGGGGACGAAGTCAGATCACAATCAAAGGAGGCATGGGTAGGATGCAGAGACCAAGTCTTTATCCCCTCTTTCTACAGTAATTTTTTTTTTAAGATTTTATTTCTTTATTTGACAGAAAGAAAGAGATCACGAGTAGGCAGACAGGCAAGCAGAGGGAGAAGAGGAAACAGGCTCCCCGCTGAGCAGAGAGCCCGATGCAGGGCTCGATCCCAGGACCCTGAGATGATGACCTGAGCCGAAGGCAGAGGCTTAACCCACTGAGCCACTGTAGGTGCCCCCACAGTAAATGTTTTGAACTAGAAAAAAGTTAAGGAAATAGGAGAAGGTGGAGGGGCGGTGAGATAAGGGGCAGGAAACCAGGAGAGAGCAGGGTGGAAATGAGCTGCCCACTCAGCCTCAGACACGGCACGAGGGCAGGAAGGGGCACTCAGGTGGAGGCCAGTGCAGGAGGATGGAGAGAGGCCGGCACGGGGTGTGCCCGCCAGTGGCTTCTCCTCCCAAGAGCACAGGAGGAAGGCCATCTGCTCAGAAGGAGGATGCTGTGGTGGAGGTTTGGAGCGGCCTCATGGGAAGGGGAGGAGGGTGCTGACACAGGACAGCCGGGAACTGCTGAGCCATGCTGAGGGCTGGGGCACACCTGGGGTTGGAGACCAGGGTCCCTCTGAAAGGAAGCCAGTCAGTTGGGGCTTAAAGAATCCAATCCCCCTCCTGCCTGGAAACAATCCTAGGCAGCGGTCTAGCCTCTCCTCATTTCAAGACTCCTAATCTAGCTTGTTCTAGCACACAGTAGGTATTCAGTAAATTCTCCCTGCCTCCCTTCTCATAGGCAATGGAACCGCTCTTGACCATGAGCACCCTGAACGTCAGAATCTCAGATCCAGAGTCTTGCCAGGGTTTCTGCATACCGGGAGTTGTCTAAGAACTGGGGTTAAATGGGAGCCCCATCAATGGGGCAAAGAGGGGCTCCCAGCCAGGAGGGAAGGCAGCCCGACAGGGGAGGCCTTCGCCAGGCCCCCTGGTGCCTAGCTCCGCCTCTCAGGAGTGCTCGATGGCAAAGTAGTGCTTTGGTGCTGTAGTTCGGAGTTGAGCACCAACATACATTCTTCTGTGGGCGGCGGAGAGTATCCTGAAAGCTGACACTGCAGCCTTCTGGGCAAACCCAAATTTCTTTCCAATGGACTCCTGGAATTTTCTCATCCCAGAGGGGAATAAAGTGTGGGGCCACTGCTGATAGGTTCCCCTGTACCCATGACTAAATTACACCCTATGTGGCTGACCACCATCTTCCGTCATTCTTCTGAGCCCCACGCCCTTTCCCGTCGGTTCCCATCCTCGTGAGGACATGGCCCCCAGGGCCCTCCTCCCCACAACGGGTTGAAGGACTGCAGCTCTGGAATCTGAAGCTGCGGACCCTGGCTGCGCCTTGCTCGCTGTATACCAACGGAGGCAAAGCACTTCCCGAGTCCCTGCTACCCGCCAGGCACAGTGCTAAGCACGTCACAAACTTGACCTCACCTGATCCTCCTGACGGTCCTGGGAGGCAGCCACTCATCCCACGTATGGGAGACAGAACGTGGGGCTTCCAGAAGGTAAGGAACTTGACCCAAGTCCCATAGCAAATTGACCCAAGTCCCAGATCAGGGCCCGGATCCATCCAGGCCCTTGAACTCTCCGCACAGTGTTAGCCTCCTTGATATTTATGGGACACAGTTTTAGATACGAAATGGCTGAAGGCCTCCTCCCTGTTCAGCACGAGCGGTAAGTCCGTTCTCCCACAGTCCGTCTGCACCGATCTTGCCTCAAGAGACCCAGGCTGGAGCAACACAGAGCAGAAGGGCCTCGGTGCTCCCTGAGCATGCTCGGTCTGCAGGGCTGGCCCAGGGCCTGAAACCCGGGTTTCCCACTTCCCTCTCCTCAGCTGGGCGAACCCCTGTCATGATGCCCTCTCTCCTTTTAAAACTCAAGGAAACTTGGTCCAGGGCCTGTCAATTGTGTCATTCCCCTGTTCTAAAACCTGCCACGGTCTCCCCCAGAACCAGCGACACAACACCTAAGAGGCGCTCGACACCCTGGCCCGTTTCATGGTTCTGTGTGCCTCCCTCGTCTGAGCCCCTCCAGCAAGTCTGACGGCTCTGCTAACGTGCAGCTTGTTCCTGACATGACCTCCCTGAGCTCCCTGACAGTGCAGACCGCGCCGCCGCCTCTGAGTCCGCTCCCTATACTTCGCCCATTCATTCAGCACAAGTTGACGGGGCACCTGCTACGCGCCAAGCATTCCTTTCTGCCCTGGAGACGCTCTGGTGAAGGAGACTCAAGACTCGCCACAGGCCCCAACCTCCTGGTGCGCGCAGCTCGGTGGAGCAGACACGGCCCAGAGCTAGCACAAGGCCCAGAGCAGGCCCTTCATGAAAGGTCTGCCAGCCGAATGTACGGACCCCCCGGGGTTGTGTAATCTGGAACATCCTGGAAACTCCTCCGTGTGCACAGAGGTGCCCCACTCAGGGTCGGCCCCGCCCCTGAACAGGGTGCCCCCACGGACTCTACTCACTGATGTGGTCAATGGAGCCAGCGCAGAACTTCCCGTAGAACTTCTTGGCTCCCAGGCCCCGCAGGTCATGGATGGTGAAAGGCCAGAGGTGCAGTACGTTGTTCCTGGAGAAGGTGTCCCTCTTCTCCACCACGACCACTTTGGCCCCCAGGTAGGCAAGTTCAATGGCAGTGCGCAAACCACACGGTCCTCCCCCAATGATGAGACACTGCAGAGATAAGAGAGGAGAGAGACATTCAGTGACCTCTGGCACTGTGGCCACAAACAACTCATCAACAGCTAACGGGTCCACTCAAATCAACTGGCAGGTACAAACCAAGCACCGGTTAGGACCTGTCATTCATCCACCCAAGGTACCTTACCTGTGGGCCTAGCCAGGCACAATGCTGAACCCTAGGAGGGACACAGAAGTCCAGGGACTGGGGAGGGGGGGAGGCACAGAAAGACACACTTGAGGTTCTGAGTCAGATTAACCTGGGCTTAAAGCCCAGCTCTGGCATTTGACCCCTTAGCTTCCTCATCTGTGAATGGGTCTACTACTCTTTCCTCATAGAATGATCAAAAATAAGACTGCTTTTAAAAAAGCTTCTGGTGCATCACTGTGACCTGGGATTAGGCAATGGTTTCTTAGATATGATACCAAAAGCACGCGCAATAAAAGAAAAAAGAGATAAATTGGACTTCATTCCTAAAACCTTTTGTGCTTTAAAGGCCACCATAAGAAAGTGAAAAGACAGCCCACAGATGGGAGGAAATAGCTACAAATCATAAATCTGGTAAGGGACTAGAATCCAAAATACATAAAGACTTTACTAACTTAATAATAAAAAAAGATGACCCAATTAAGGAACAGGCAGATAATCTGAATAGAAATTTTTTTCCAAGAAGACATACAAGTGGCCAATAAGCATGGGAAAAGATGCTCAGCATCATTAGCCATCAAGGAAATGCAAATGAAAGCCGCAATGAGATACTACTTCATACCATCTAGGGAGACTATCATCAAAAAGACTTAGACAAAACTAAGTGTTGGCAAAGGTGTGGAGAAACTGGAACCCACATACCTCGCCGGCAGGCAGGTAAGACGGTACAGGTGCTCTGAACAGTCTGGCAGGTCCTCAAAAAGTTAAACAGAGAGATGCCATACGAGCCAGCAATTGTATTCCAATTGCATAAGCCCGAGAGACACGAAAACATACGTCCTCACAGAGAGGTGCACGTGAATGTTCACAGCAGCATTATTCATTAGAGCCAAAAAATAGAAACAACTGGAATGTCCCATTAGTTGGTGAAGACACAAAATGTGGTATGTCCATACAAGGGACGACTCAACTCTAAAAAGGAACGAAGTCCTGAGCTACAGATGGACCTTGAAAACATCACGCTAAATGAAAGAAACCAGACACAAAGGCACATAGACGGTATGATTCCATTTACAGAAAATGTCCAGAATAGGCAATTCATGGAGACAGAAAAGAGATTAGCCGTTGCCAGAGGAGGGGGAGAGGGGAGTAGGGAAGGACTGCTCACCAGTATGCAGTTTCTTTTTAGGGAGATATTTTAGGATTCAGTCATCGTGGTGGTTGCCCAACTTTGTGAATGTATTAAAACCACTGAATTATATACTTGAAAAGGATGAATGATACGGTATGTGAATTAGATCTTGATAAAATACTCATATGAGAAGAAGCTCATGTTATGGAGTTTGGTACACACTAGGGTAGACACTCTTGTTCTTATCGCGGAGACCCAGTCCCTGTCTTCTAGGGACTGTCCGTCTAGTGGCAAACCCAGGCTTGTGGGATAAGAAACCAGAACTCTTTATGGTTGGTTCCACTGGGGGCCCAGAAGAGGAGATGCTGACTCTGCCGGATGAGGTGGAAAAGCCTTCACAGGGAAGGTCTTCCACAATGATCACCGTCACCACCATCCCCCCCGTCACCGTCACCAGACCCTGCATCTGCTGAACATTTACTACATGCCAGACATTCAGTTCACGTGCGTCATGTGTTTTAGCAATTGGTCCCCACAACACGTCGGAGAGGGAGAAACTATTGTTATCCTCATTTCACAGATGGGGAACCTGAGGCACGGCAGGGCTAGGTAATGGGCCCCTGGTTTCCCAGATCCAGAGGGACAGAACCACGAGGCAGACCCAGGTGGTCTCACTCTAGAGCCCATCATATTACTTCTGTAATATTACATATTACTTCTGTCCTACTTCTGCCAGGAATAAAGAGAAGAAAGAACGCTGCCGCGGAGGGGTCACCCATTCAAAGAGAAAGAAGTTCCAGGTGGATCGAGAGGAGGAGATTTTGGGAGAAGGGAGAGGAAGGAGAGGAAAGAGATGAGGGTCGGTCTAGAGCCAGATGCTGAAGGTTTATCCTAAACACCAAGTGAAGGAGTATGACCTTGGTCCCGCAGACACTGGGGCCATGGCGAGAAGAGGGGACAAAACCGAATTCTATACAGGTCCCACACTAGGTCTCAAGGGACACGGCAATGTTGAGCAAGACCGGGGTCCTTCCCCAAGGATGCTACAGCCTATTAGGAGAGAAGGGACAGGATGGAATGACCTAACTAGCTGTCTTGGGCAAAGCCCTTTTACTTAAACTGTCACCGGTACCATGTAAAGACAGAGGGAAAGGGCAGTATTCTGGCTGAGAGTCAAAGATCCCTGTGCCACCCCCGCCCTACCCCAGGCAGCCCCTGAAGCACCTTCAAGAGGCCAGAACCCCCTGGGGCAGGATCGAGAGCCCCAAGAACACTCCAGCAAGGCCACAGGGAAGGAGACCAGTATGCACACCTCACTGCTGAACATGGCAGAGGCATCTGGGAACTTGCCCTCTGCTCAGGATCAAACCTTATCTTTAAAAAATGCATTTCCCTTCCCCTAGCAAATATTCCATCATCCAGTTATCACTCCCCTGGGGCCTGGGGGGTCTCCAAGGGAAAGTACAAACAAACATATCAGAAACTCCCACACCACAATCAGTGTGGCTTTCTGGCTGGAACCTTCCAGGGAGTTTGTGGAAACCCCATTAGGGGAAATGAAGTCACTGCTGAGATACAGCTCACTCCAGAGATGTCGGGGAGCGGGTATGCAAATCCTTTCGCTTCCTTTCTGGTTGGAGCAGATGGGGGGAGAACCACTCCTTATCTCACACCCCAAACAGCTCCTCTGGCTTGACAGAGCCAGACGATGACAGGCATTTCAAAGGAAGATTCCAAGCCCTGACACTCTGAGGTTGCCTGTGGGGTTAAGCCTGGATTCACTGCATTTCTTAGCAGTTAGTGCATCTTTTCCTGTTTGCTGAGTCCTGTCACTCCAGGGCCAGGGATGCTGCGGGGGTGGGAGGATGTGGGGGGAAGGAAGGCAGGAAGAGAAGGAGGGAGAGCCGTCCTGCGTCCTTCTGTCTACCAGGCCTGACCCCGCCCTGCTCCCGGAGCGAGGCAGGAGCTCCCCCTCCCGCCCATTGGGGGGCTGCTGGGCAGTTTTCATGCCAACAGTAGCCAGCGTGCTGTTCCCCACCCTCCCGGCTGAACCTGAAACCCCACCAGCGAAAGCTCCGTTCTCCCACCACTCTGGGCCCCAGCACATACTACGGGCCTGAAATTTCAGAGACGCCAGTCACACTGTAATCTCAAGTCAAAGCAAATACCTAATTATACAAAGGGAGAAAATTCAGTGCAGATGTTATCAGGACAGGAGAGAAGGCTTGCTGGCAGGGGCCCGGCCGGCTCCTCTTGGAGCACACTTGTTATGATTAACAAGGGAACTCAGAATTCTGAGCAGGGGCTGAAAACTGCAGCCGCCAAGGGGCCAGAGGACAGGAGAGAAGACGGCTTCCCCTTCTCCAGAGGACAGGAGAGGAAAAAGCGTGCCCACAGGTGACGCTCTGGATGGCGGGCTCGGGGCAAACAGACCACAGGTGCAAAGGGTTTCGATAACGCAACCTGAAAAACTCTCCACATTTCCCACCCCCGTCTGGGCTCTCACTGCCAAGGATTTGTTGCCAAGGAGAAAAGACTTTTCATTAAAACTCAGCCCCGAGGCCTTCCTTGAGCCTCAAATTACATTCCATCCACAGATTCTGTCCTTAATGCTACCCCAGAACTCAGCTCTGCGTGTTATAATTACCCTCATCTGTCTCCCAGGTCAGCGGGAGTGCTCCTCCAAAGCTGTCCCCGTGTCCTCCGCATTTCTGTATGCTCAGAGCCCAGTACCCGGCCTGGCACACGGGAGGCCTCAATAAACAGCTGAGGGAAGAATGAACTTCTCACACCCGCCCCGCCCCCCCATTTCTGGCTGTCCGTCGGTCACTGGGCTGTCCCGCTCATGTCAGCCCGGGTTTGCATCTGTACTTCCCACCCACGCGGGGGGAGGTGGGGTCTGCCAAGGCCACCAGCATCACGGACGTCAGCAGATCCGTGTGCTCAGGCGACATAAATTTATGACCCAGTGGGGAGTGGGGCAGATCCAACAGCAGCAGGAAGTGCCCTGTATAGATAAGCTTCGTGGTGCTCAGGCCTCCGCGTTTGTGCAGAGACAAACACCACATGGAAAAACCAGCTCTTATTTATCAAGGGGTGGGAAGAGGGGACGAGGGGACTAGCCCACGGTCAAAGGCACAGATGGTGCATCGGGCCCGCGGCGGGGGCAGCCGCAGCCATGCGGGGCTCTCGCGCCATCTGGGAGAAGCCCCGCAAGCACTCCCCACTGCTTGGTGACACGGCGCCGCCTCCAGTCCACAAGTGGGTGGGTGTCCTGCAACTGCGCCAAGAATTCGAAAGGTATTCAGTCCCCAGAGGGAAGCCCCAAGGGGACCCGGAGCTAAGCCAGGGGTTAGCGGTCTGGCGACTTGATTTCCGCTCCTCAGCTCTGCCTCCAATTTCCTGGGGAGCTGCGTGTGTAGACGTTCCCGGGGGTAGGGCGCCGAGAGCCAGCACCCACAGGCAGACCAGGGCCTGCCGTCCGTGAGCGGGCCAGCCCCGCGCTCTGCACCTCGTTGAAGAGGAGGCTTACAGTTTGTAAATAGCTCGTCCAGAGCCTTTTAGGTCCTGTGTGGGGTCAGCGTCATCAGCACCTCCGCTTCGTAAATGACTGCGCTGAGGACCAGAAGTTCAGCCACTTGCTCCGGGTGCCCTTAGTATCCCCACTTTGGAGTGAAGAAACAGGGCCAAAAGGGAGTAAGAAATTTAGCTCGGCCACATGAGGAGGAAGCGGTCAAGTCGGGACACAAATGGAAGCAGTGTGGGACCCAGGCGTGTGCTCTGAACTGCACGTCTGATGGACGGTGAAGCAGACGTCAGGGGTGCCATCGGGATGAAGTGAGGGGACCGAAGGGAGCTGGGCTGCAGACCGGGGGCCCGGGGTCCGAGCTGAGCCTCCTGCTCTGCCCTGGGGTGGACGTTTACAGGCTGGATGGAGCTAGGGCTCATGCAAGTGCAGGAAGCCACTTTGGCAGGTCCCGTGGCCACGGGCCATGCAAACCTCTTGCAGTGCTTCTGGGGCGCGGGTGGCCCTGGCAGCGTGCCGACCCTGTGAGGTCGCGTACAGTGCCATCTCCCTGGTAGCGGGCTGAGGGGCCGGCCGGCTCCCAGGGGTAGCACTCTGGTCCCCGGGGTGGCCTCCCAGCTTTACGGGCTCTTCGATCGAACTGCTTATCAGAAGTCAGGCAGGAAGGCCTACTGCTAGTGGGTTCTCATGAGTACAAACAGCCCCTCTCAGGATCACAGGACAGAGCGAGCATCTTCCGATCATAGGTGCCACCCACATTCTAGTGGGGGTGGGGGGCTCACAGCAGGGGCCGGCCTCACGTCCCCACCCCATGGGGCAACACTGAGGGGAGCAATGCAGCCACTGAAGTTTCTAGCTGGAGAGTAGTGTCGGCAGGCTGGGTGGCTGGGGGTTGCCAGGGCCGCCCTGTGCAGGGAGAGAAATCTCCTCGGACTGGACAGGGCCCTGCCTGGCTCCAGGCTCTTCTGTATCTGGGTCACACCCAGTTATTCCTGAGTAAAAATTAACACTGCTTACTGACTTCAGAAATTTACAGAAAGGAAAAGGAAAAAGATATCCTGTTCTCCCTGCCTGCTCTCAAATAAATAATACAAATCCCTCTGAGAAGCATTCCCCTCCTCCCTGTCCTTTCCTTCTAGCTTGAGCCAGGGCTCTGAGGAACAACACTACCCACTGGCTGGGTTTTTGGGGACAGTTTCCTTTGCACACGTTCTGCCCCTCGGCCTTGTGAGTTCGCTGGTATCGGAACCCAGGTCCAAAGTTCTAAGTTCTAAGTCCTCAAAGCCGTGCTTCCTGCCACCGGGTGCTGTGGATACCTCATGGTATCCCCCCGCCTGGGCATGAGTCCCCTGAAGTCAGGGCACACGTGTCAGCCCCTGCCTGCCGCAGAGCCCAGGAATCCTCCCTCCACAGATGACAAAGTGCCTAATCCACAGCACCAACTCCGGTCTGTGTGCCCCCTTAGTTGGTGCCTGTACCTCCCATACTGGGAAGAGCAACAGTGGTCAGGCTGTTGGTAACAGTGGGAATAAAAATCAGAACCCACGCTGACTGCCTGCTTACAACGTGCAAGGGCTGTGCTGAGCCCCGTGTAAGAAACGCGTCTCATTTTGCTCCGACAGAAACCCTGAGTTAGGCCTACGCATCACACTCGTCACTGGCAGCTGAGAAAACTGGAGTTTGGGAAGCTTATAGGACTTGTGCAGGGTCACAGAACTAGAGTGGGAGCTAACCGGTGACCCCAGAGTCCACGCTTGAAATCACAAGCCTATATATCCATTTGTCTGAGGCTTGGGGCGAGCTAGGTGGCAGAGGGTTAACATGTCCCCTCCGCCACCACGACATGTAAGGACCCTTGAGCAGCTTGTGGGAAGGACCCTCCCCATCTCTGGGGGATGCGAGAAAGGCCTGGTATTCCCAAGCCTCAGAGACTGGCTGGCTGGGACCAGGGAAAAAGTGCAACAGAGACCACGAGACCTGGATTACTTGTGATGACTTGCAGAAGCTCGCTGGAGGGACAGACTAGAGACTCTGTCTGGTCAGGACCCCTCTAGAAGAAGGCCCGTGGGTGGAAAGTCAAGGCCAAGGATGTGGAGAGAGAAGAAATGGCACTCTGAGGTCTGGCCCTGAAAGAGGATTTAGAGGGAACGGGGAGCCTGCTTCCACCTGTGTCCCTCCCCCCAAGGAGCACAAAGGTCCTTCTAAAGTCAAATCATTCCCTCCCAGCTCACAACCTCTAGTGTCTTCCCATGGCACACAGAGCTCAAAATCAGACCTTCTCATGGCCTTGGGCCCTACACGACCCTCCTCTCCAATTTTTCCTGTCTTCTGCTCCAACCACACTTCCCTCCCTCTCTGCACTCCAACCGTAATGGCCTCATTAAGTACACACAGGGCCTTTTCCATTTGCTTTGCCCCCTGTATGGAATGTACCCCCCAAAATTATATATATTATATATAAAATAAACATAAAATAAAATTATATAACATAAAAATATTTATTTTCTAATACAAAAAAAAGGGAATCTACTGCAGAAAATATATAGGCTTAGTTTTATTTTCCTTCATATAACATCCAGCTTTCCAAACAGCATTTTAAATGTTGGTAAATATTTCCAGGCCTATTTGCGTATTTTTCCATTGTGGGCTATTTTTTTCTCTTTGTAATCTAGTAGCTTTACAATATTTTCTTTGCCACATTTTCCCAAAGGTTTTCAAATACACAGAAAAGCTGAAAGAATTTTAGTGAACAACCAAATACCTACCACCTAGATTCTATAATTACATTTTACTCTCCCTCATCACGTATCTATTTGTCTGTCCATCTGTCGACCCATTCCTCAACTTATTTTTTTGGTGCATTCCAACTAAATTGCAGAATCAGTACAATTCCTCCCAAATACCTGAGGATGAATATCATTGACTGGAGTTCAAGATTTGTACAAACCCTTGTTTTTTTAAGATAAAATTTATATACGATGAAATGCGCATATCTGAAACACATTCATTTGAGGTGACAAATTATACTCTATTTTGCTTCTTGGTGCATGGGTTTTTCCCCCATCAGTGGTCTTTCTTCCTAAGAGTTTCTGTCCCCTCTGGTGTTGGCTTCTTGGTGTGTGCAGTTATCAGCCAAAAGTTTCTAGTCAAGGGGCAGGGTCGGGGGCCGAGCAGCCGGCTGTCTTGGCTCCCTCTTCTCCCTCAGGAAAACAGAAGTCCCAGGCCCTTCCGAGACCCCCAAAAAAGGGGTGTGGAGGAATCTCACATTCCTTGAGGAGGAAAGGGGGAAGGAGCCTTCTGAAATGGGCTGAGGCCAATTATATTCAAAGCTAAGAAATCTCAGGCCAGTTCTAATCCATATGTGGGGAAAAAGCAGAGCTAAGACACACAAACAATCTAGCATCCAGAAATAGATACACTAGTCGTTGTTTATCACTTTCTCTTTTTGCTAAGGCTCTGAGAGCCTGTGAGATCAGTCAGGTAGGGGTCCCCAGCGTACGTGACACCATCAGCACTCAGTCCTTCGTTCACAGCCACCCTAGGATGGTGTGGATGCCAGGGCCGCCTCGGACTCAGACCCAGGTGCTTGACGCCAGAGATGTTCCTGGCCACGGAGAGCACTGCAGCTGACAGGGGCAGGGAGGTAGCAGACTGGGAATCCACACAGCCCTCCACTGTGCCAGTGAGTTCCAATTATGTGTGACCTCCCCAAAGACAGAGATGTATGTGTCTGACTTGCCTTTGTATCCCAAGCACTTAGCCTGGCCCAGGGTTAGTGCTCAGTGATGATTAGTAAAAAGAGAAGTGAGCCTAGTTGGCGGGCCCCGCGTGGACCAGCGCTCTTGGGGGACCAAGCTGGTGAGGGAGCTGGGAGAGCAGCATCGCTGGCAGGATCCAGTAGGAAAACTATGACCATGGCAGGACGCCCCTTCCGGTCCGGACCATTGTAACCCAGCAACCGTGAGAACCCACCGACCCACACCTTCCCTGCCCGGAGACCCCAGCCATGGTGGCCCGGTGGCCAACATCTCCACTCAACAGGGATCGTGACTGGGGGCCACTCGAGGTCAGGAGAAGCACTGCTGAGTCCCTTACACAAGCCAACCTGCAGCGGATGCTTCCAGTATGAGAACTCATCTCCATTATGAAGGCGGCCCAGCTTTTCCCAGTTTGCAGCTGAGAGTCTGAGACGCAGCGGACATGACCAAATCGAGCTGGCATTTACCGATCTCAAATTCTGTGTCACGCACTGAGCTATGGGCCTCACATGTGTTAACTCACGCAAACCTCAGAGCAGCCCCAAATTAGGAAACTGAGGCCCAGAATGGAGTGCCCAGGGCCATGTCCCAGGAAGGAGGAGCTGGCACTCCGATCCAGGCTCCTAGTTCTGAGACCCCGACTCACATCACGCCTGCTGAAGATCACACGGCTAGCAAAGTGCAGAAACTGGGGTCCCTACGGGGTCCTTGGGACTCCACCATCAGGTTCGTTCTTCTTCTTTTTTTAAGATTTTATTTATGTACTTATTTGAGAGAGAGAGAGAGAGACTGAGAGAAAGAGAGAGTATGAGAGGGGGAAGGTCAGAGGGAGAAGCAGAATTCCCTGCTGAGCAGGGAGCCGGATGTGGGACTCGATCCCAGAGCTCCCGGGTCATGACCTGAGCTGAAGGCAGTCGCTTAACCAACTAAGCCATCCAGGCGTCCCCAGGCTCTTTCTTCTTATCTCGCCCTCTCAGACACCTTTCTCCCTTGTGTTAGGGTCTGCTGTCCCTTTCTCGTCCCTTTTTTTCTCCCTCATAGGTACTCTGACTCCTCCACTGGGCACCTCATCCTGTGGCCACACAGGGTGACCAGCAAGGCTGGCCCTATCGGTGGACAGCAGACTTGTCCCAGGCCAACCTCTACAGAAAGGCCACTGTGGGCCTGGTAACGGACCTTTGTGAGGAAGGGCATTCCTTCCACGTTTGCCGTCTCTTCTTGCTCTGAGGTCAGCAAAGGAGAGGCTATTTTACCTGAGCCCAGCAGCTGTCTCTGCAGCCAGTGCAGAGCTGGGCCAAGGGCCCAAGGAATGCAAGGCCACCCCTGCCACTCCACAGCCGTATCTGGACCAGCAAAGACTCAGCCGAGAGCCCTGGAATATTCCCCAAGGCATGTAAGTATTTACATATACTTTAAGAGCATACTGTTAAGAATAGGGTGGTTTCAGGGGCACCTGGGTGGCTCAGTCGTTGGGCATCTGCTTTTGGCTCAGGTCATGATCCCAGAGTCCCAGGATCGAGCCCCGCATCAGGCTCTCTGCTCAGCAGGAAGCCTGCTTCTCCCGCTACCATTCCCTCTGCTTGTGTTCCCTCTCTCACTGTGTTTCTCTGTCAAATAAATAAAATCTTTAAAAAAAAAAAAAAGAATAGGGTGGTTTCCTGCACCTTTTCTTTTATAGGGTCTCTAGCCTCCTACGCAGGTACTGGAGGAATATGGCTTAGGGTCTCAGTGGGACTTAGTTTTCAGACATTCGAACAGGTAAGGACTCCCCACCGGGAAACGTGGTCATGAAGTGAGGGGCCCGGGTTCTAAAGCAGGAAGGCCCCTTCCCAGCTGTGTGACTTTTGGCACAGCAGCTCAATCCAGTCCCGTCCCCTGCCCTCCATTTCCTCGACCACAAACAAGGAGTCAGGGTAGCTCCTGCCAACTAGGGTTGTGATGGGAATGGAATCAATAAGCTGCAGATCTGTTCATAAAGCACCTAGGAGAGCACGTGGTAAGCATTCCATGACTGGTAGCATGGCTGACAGCTCCTCCCCACCTTCCCCCTCTTCCTGAGCAGAAGTTCTCCAAGTGAAAGCAGCATTTCCACCTTGAAGATCTTACGGTCCAGCTCACCCAGGGACATGGACCCCGTGATCCAGCCAGTTTCGAGGCTGGGAGTGTTTTTGCATTCCTTGGGGCAGCTGTGTTGCCTTTCCCAGTGTATCTGTAACTTGGCAGATGAGCCCTGCCTGGAGTCTGGGTGCCCAGGAGGCTGCCAGGCCTCTGGCCCCTTCACCAGCGAGCTGCCCTGTGTGTGCCCCCCCCCACCCCCCGATCCCACAGGGGTGTGTACCATCCAGGCCCAAGAAGGGACTTCAGATCAGGGATTGGCACTCTTTCTCTGGAGAGGACCAGATATTTTAGACTTATTTATAATATTTATCAAATATTTTAGACTTTTTGCCAACTGCTGGCTTAGACCATCCTGTCTGATGCCTCCTTCCACAGCGACTCCTTTACCTTAGGGGATACAAGGACATATTTATGACAGCCCAGAGGTCTTTGTCAATCTCCTGCACTCTGATGGATTTCCCTTGCTGCCCCCACTGCCTAGAAGCCCTGGCCTGGAACCTTGTACAGAGGCGACTTCTCACCATTCACTTCTCAGCTCAAAGATCACATTCCTCAGAGGTATCCTCCCCACCCCGCCCCCATATACTCTTATCGCCTTGTCTCGTTTTCACAGGGTGCTTACCACAACCCTCCATCTCCTTTTCTTTTGCTAACCAGTCCACTGCGTCTCTCTCCCTCTAAACCGGAAATTCCATCAAAGCAGGTAACTTGCCTCCCTTATTCATGCTGCACCCCCAGAGGTCAGAATAGTCCCCACCCATAGGAGTTGCCTTGCCAAGGAGATACAGGAATCCAATCAAATCACACATTTACCCCAAACCGGGACGCTTGCAGAGACTAATCAAAATATCACAGTCAGCATTTATTGAGACACTATCTTGGGGGCTGTACACATACTAGCTTATTAAATGAGACAGAAACCAACTTATGGGATAGGAACTATTTTATCTCCTCCTCTCTGGTGACACTGAAATGAAGGTCCCACTGCTCAGAAACATTTACCTGCTAAGAAGCAGAGCTAAGTTCAAGCCCAGGTCTGTCCAACTTGGCCCCAAGCTACTAACCACCATTCTTGCTTAATTTGCTGAGGTTTTATCAATTTCGTGGGTACACAGATTATCTGTGGTGGATTAGAAATGCCGATAAGTAGTGATGTGCCTTTGGATTTTTCAAAAACAAAGGGAAGATATTATCTAAAATATGCAAGCATGTTTATTAAACAATGTATTTCAAAGCACAGGTCTTGGGAAGAAAGGAAACCCGCAGAGAGGCAGAGGATTTTCTCCCCTCACCAGTGCAATAGTTAGGGTCGGGTAAGGCAAAGGACTTCAGACGCGGTGAGAGGGGAGAGCAAAGCCTGCTGTTGCCCAAGGGAAAATCCATTTGGTCTTTGTACCTCCATCCATCTCCTGGAGTTGGGAGACAGGTGCGGTACCCAACCCACAGAAGACTGTAGAGGGAAGTCCCAAATCCAGCTGTGCCTCCCCAGCTCCCAAAAATACACCGCCGTGTATTTAAAGAGAGACACCTTTCCCAGTGAAAGGGCTTGATACCTTGCCAAAGACAGCAGCTAGCAGCAGCTAACACATACCTTCCCGGCCATTCTCACCAGGGCCAGGGGGTTCTCACTCCACTTGCAGCGGCCACAAAACAAATGAGCAAACTTGCCCAGGAGCTCTTCCAAGTGGGTTACCTTACACTATAGAGTGGCCTGTAATTAAAATGTTTTCAAGCTGTGAATAGATCACAGCGTCTAGACATTGGGAGACTCCAACCCTACACCCTCGTGCCAGCCCATGATTACAACCTGCTCAAGAACACGTTTTCTTTATCAGAGCATCTTCAAGGGCACATTTCTGGAGAGCCTCTCCTCGAAGCCTGGCCGGGGGCTCTAGGGAGTTCCTTCTGCCACCAAGAGGAAGGCATGCCGGGGCGTCTAAGGCACCTGCCCTCTACAAGGGGCCCTGACTGGGCCAGTGGAATGGCTGGGGCACCACTCTCTAGGCCGGTGGGGGAAGTCCACATAGGGAGGGCAGGATTTCTGGGATTCAGAGATGTATTACATCACACCCGCAACCCTGGAGGGGAAGAATTACCATAAGCCTCCAGGTAGAACAAACAAACTGCTTTCCCAGGGCAAACACGAGGTGGGGGTGAGAGGGGGAGTGAGGAAGTAGGTAAAGACGTGGTTTGGGCTCTGCCGAGCTATTAAAAGGGAAAATAAGGCATTTGGAAAACATTGTCCTAGCTCCTGCCATACCTGTTCCAATCCATGAGCCAAGGAGGAAAGTATGTTTGTCATTTTTTGCTCATGCATTCATCCAAAAAACACTCAACTAACAAATTTTTTTTTTCTAGGCACCCTGTTGAGTGCTGGAGAGGGCACATGGAGAGAGAGGACACATCACATGTTCTGCCCACAGGTACTCCCACTTTAGCACAGGCAGAAAAAAAAGGACACGGAAGTTTCTCAAACAAGATGGACTTCACCAAACACACAATAGAGGGATCTGGAAAGAACAGGGGCAGAAATCTGGAAGGAAGCCACTCTCAGGCTGGGCGAAGAGGTCTTGCCAGCTGGGAATGGAAAGGGTTACACGAGACACACGTAACCCATAAAGAGATAGAGTTTCCAAGTTGTTGCGTGAGGATCAGGTACTCAAAGAAAAATCTGGAAGGCATGGCAAAATCCCCATGGTTGATCCACAGAGTCAGTGGAGGAAGAGATCCAGACTTTTAACGGGAACAGTCACTTCCATTCAGTGGAAGTCTACTCTGTGTCAGGTATGGGATATGTCAGTCTCACTCACTAATTAGAAACCCATAGAGGAGGCGTCATTCTGACTATTTTACTGATGGCGAAGTGGAGGCTCTAACGTGTTAAAGGGCCTGCCCATGGTTGCAGGCATCTGGTGATGCTCTTTCTGCCCTGGGACCTCTGGTCTTGAAGTCATTGCCCACAAGAGAGGACGACGTCACCCAGAGGGAGAGTGTCCGATAGAACAGGGTGTCTCAGCTTTGGCACTATGGGCATTCGGGGCTGGATCATTTGTTGCAGTGGGGGCTATCCTATGAACGGATGGATGCTTAGCAGCATGCCTGGCCTCTACCAACTAGATGCTAAGAGCAAGCCCCTCTCCCCAGAGGAGCACAGTGAAAAATATCTCTATTGCCAAATGTCCCTGGAGGGCAAAATTGCCACCAATTAAGAAATGTAATGTGAGCCACACATGTAATTTTTAACTTTCTAGTATTCACAATTCAGGGAGAAAAACTCAAAAGAGAGAGAAAATTAATTTTTATTTTTTTTAAAGATTTATTTATTTATTTGACAGAGGGAGAGAGATCACAAGTAGGCAGAGAGGCAGGCAGAGAGAGAGGGGGAAGCAGGCTCCCTGCTGAGCAGAGAGCCTAATGCGGGGCTCGATCCCAGGACCCTGAGATCATGACCTGAGCCGAAGGCAGAGGTTTTAGCACACTGAGCCACTCAGGCATCCCGAGAAAATTAATTTTAATAAATGTATTTAATTCAACACATCCAAAATATTATTTCAACATGTAATCAATATAAAAAGTACCTGATGAGATATTGTACAATCTTTTTTTTTTTTTCCACAGTAAGTCATTGAAATGAGGCATGCATTTTGTACAGACAGCGGAGCTCAGTCTGGACTTGCCACATTTCAAGTACCCTAGCCATGAGGTTAATGGCTCCCATGCTGGCAACACAGACCTAGGGGAAAAAGAGGGAGCTCGCCCACATTTAAGAATGCACAGAGACAGGAGAGCAAAAGACAATGGTGAAATGGTCAGAGTATAATAGACAAGTTCTGGGGATGTTGACAGGAGAAGCTTTTCTTTTCCCCTCCGAGAACCGCCTCTCCCTACCAACAGCCCACTGACCCCGTGGGATGGGGTGGGGCAAGCAGGCAGCGAAGAAAGGTATCTGGTAAGGAAGGGTGGAGGGGAAACTGGAGGGAGAGAGCCCAGGGGAGGGGGCCCTGGGAGGCCCACCCACGCAGGCAACGGGGAGTTAGGGAGGCTTTCGGGGAGGCGATTTGCAGACGCCAGCAAGTGAGACAGAGTCAGGGAGTCAAACAGACGCAGACAACACAGCCGCACTCGGGAACGCCCAGGGTCCCCTCCACCAGCAGCGGCTGACAAGGGGCTGATTCTAGCCCAAGGAACCACTGAAACAAAGCCCTCAAATCTGCAGTCTTAGTCAATCTGGAGCCAGATCCAGGAAAATTGAGGCTCTTGCCTGGGGCAATTAGCAACCATCAACACATCCTTGGGATAACTCAAATAGTAGGGCTGGGGGCTTGCCACTGTCTGGACTTTTTATCTACCATTTGGCCACTGCTACCCTGACAGGAGCGTCACTCTCCCCCTTGTGCCGATGGAGATGCAGGACCACACCACTGGGAAGGGCTGGGGTTACGGCACTTCACTAACTATTAAAGAAGAAAACCGAAGCACGTAATTCACATTCAAACGAAGAGATGGTCCTCCTTTGAATATGAAACCAATTAACTAACTGATGTTTTAAATAAGGAACAAGAAACTGGAAACCCTTAGCGATTAAAAAGCAAACAGCTCTGTGGACCAAAGAAGGGAAGAAGGCACGGGAAAGGCAAGGGGGCAGGAAGAGCACAAAGGAAGACAAACAGAAAGGAACAAGGGGAGAGGGAGATCCCCACAGGGGAGGAGAGCAGAGAGGGGATGGCCAGAGCTCATGGAGATGGGAGGACCAGCCTCGGGCCTCAGGCGGGAGCCTGAGAGTGCTGTCCACCTCCACACCACGGAGACGGAGACTGAGGCACTGCTCTTCAAGCTCTCTGGGAGAAACACAGATCAGCACTCAGAGGCCCTCTTTGATGAGAATTAGCATGATGGGTGGACCAGGGGCCCCATCAAATATCCCTGAGACCAGGTCTGGAGGGCAGCCTGGGTAGGCAGTTCAAAAGCCCATGGGGCCTTGGGGCCTGTACTTCTCCTGCCTGCCTGCCTGCAGGAAGTGGCACATCCCACCCTCTGAGTGGATAGTTCCAGAAGAACACTTCCCCTTAGCTGACGTCTGCAGTTTCACTGGGCAGCCCTGAACTAACCGACCCTCTCAGAGCTGATGCAGCCCCTGCTCCCTGCACTCCCACCAGGCACCTGAACCAGGGAGGGGCACATTCCCTCACCCCCTGTCCCCTCACAGGAGCTGTCCTCCTCCCTGTGCAGGTGAGTAAAACTGGGGCCCACAGACTGTAAGCCAACCTGTGTGGTTTCCACTATGTAACAGGTAGAATGAAGAGTGTGCGTTATTAACATAATAGCCTTAAAGGGAAAGGTTACATATGGTACTTATACACACACACAGAATACACGTGAAAAGGGCTTTATAACTTACAAAGTTTTATAAATGATAGTTATTAAGTTGACTCTTGCTACAGACAGCGTATTATCCTCTTGACAAATTTACGGACCTCTTTCAAAGGGACTAAGGCTGGCTTACAGAGCTCCTTCTAGTCTGTTATTCAACTAAGCCAAAAAAGGTACCATATCTAACCTCTGCTTCATCCCTGCGTGGGCAAGGTCTTGTTTGTTTTTCAAAACCCACTTTTTAAGCACTGGGGAGCTCCCTGCTGCTTCCCACATGGCTCTGTGTTTGAGCTAGAGCAGGGAGGAGGACATACAGACTATGGGCAGTGATCCTGCCCCAGTGTATCCCAAATGGGTGCCCAACAGGCCGAGACTCTGGTGATCTTTTTAACAAATAGTGCAATGTTCAGCAGGCACGCCATACATTTTCACCTACTCTGCAAATCGAGTTGGAACAGAACATGGTTCCAAAGCCCAGAACGGTCAAACAACAAAGATTAAAACCACAACACATGTCATCCGAACTCAGTGATCACAAAGCCTTTTTTTGATTCAGTGCTTAATTAAGAAAAACAAAAAAGGAGGATATGGAGTCATGATGGCATCTAGCCACTTCTCCCTCCATACTCCTAACTTCCTGCAAAATGAAGCATTCCGTCACTTTAGCACCTTATCGCCAAGATAACAATAGGCTACATTTTTCCATCTGAGAACAGTTGGCTTGAAACGACAGCCAGAGAAGCAGTGTGAGCGGCCGAGGGTCTACAGAGCCACCGGGGACACTGATTAATGGGTTTCCCAGGCCTGCTATCAGCTGCTCCAGACACGAAGTGCAGGCACCGTTCTTAGAACATGCTACGCCACAGGCCCTATCGCAGGCACGCCAGGGAGATCTGCCTACGCGTTCCCAACCTGTGAGTCAGCCTGGAGGTGAGCCAGAGAAAGCCAAGGTGGACAGAGGAAGGGCCGGCAGAGGTCGGGGAGCCTGTGGTTCTCACTGCTGCTCTGGGAAAGGAGCCTGGCATTCCCCCGGGGCATTAACACACCAGCTCGGACTTGAACAGTGGACCACCTGGTCTGGCCTTAATTGAAAGAAAGCCACAGAGTTATAGCACATTGAGAAGAGGTCTTAAAGAGGCCATCTGCTAGAACCTTGCATGTCACAGAAGAGGAGACCGAGCAGAGTAGGGAGGGAGAGAGGAATTTATGCTTTTGAGGACTTTCTTTGTGCTAGCAATGATTCTTTATGTGGTGCTGAAGCTAGTAAGGTATGTTTTCACAGTGCTGTTTTAGAGACGAGGAAACTGGGACTCAAGCCACTCAAGTGACAGACTGAGGGTCACAAACTAGTAAGTGGAGGAGCTGAGATGTGACCCGAGTCTTCCCAGCATGCCCTGCTGCCGTGCCCTGGCAGACCCCACACTGCTCCGGACCCCCAGAGACTCTAGCTCTGTTTCATCAGACCGGGGTCCTCTACATGCATGGGTCACTCTGGCAACCTGGTGAAGCCCACAGACACCTCCTTAGAGTAACATCTTGAAGTGCACAAAACAAAATGTTACCACATTGAACATATCTAATAATATATTAAATAGTAAGATCTAGCAACAGATCTAATACCTTACATGAGTTCCAAATAATAAGTGTAAACGAGAGTCTGAGGAGCCGCTAACTAGCAAGAGGACAAATGGAAACATCTGTGATTTCTGTTGGTGATCAAGTCACAGGCACTCCTCATGCAGGCTTGCTGCCTACATTCACAACTGGGGACAAAGGTACATTTCAGTTAGAGGTGAGTGAAAATAAAAAATTGTCCCCCATCCAACTTCACAGACTCCTGAAGATTAAGCAAACCTCACAACATAACAGGTGGCAAATAAACACATGAAAAGATACTTGTCATCACATGTCATTAAGGAAATGCAAATTAAATGCTAATTAAAACAATAATGAGATGCCACTATGTGCCTATTTGAGGGGCCAAAATCCAGAACACCAAGTGTTGATGAGGTTGGAGAACAGGAATGCGCACTCATTGCTGGAGGAAATGCAAACTGGCACAGCCACTTCGGGTGACAGTCTGATGGCTTCTGACAGAACTAAACATATGACCCAGGAGCCATCGAGGCTCTTTAGAGCTGAAAACTTATGTCCAGACAAAGACCCGCATAGGGATGTTTACAGCAGCCTTATTCATAATGGCCAAAACTTGGAAGCAACCAAAATGTCCATTTGGTAGGTGAATGGATAAACTGTGCTACATTCAGACTATGTACTATGAATCAGCCCCCAAAGAAATGAGCTATGAGGCCGGGAAAAGGCAGGGAGAGACTTAAATGCATATTACTGAGTGGAAGAAGCCGCTACATACTGTATAGTTCCAACCACGTGACATTTTGGAAAACAACATCAAAACACAGTGGAGACACTTAAAAAGACCAGGGCTGCCAGGAGCTGGGAAGGTGGGGAGAGAGGTATGAGCAAGCAGAGCACAGAAGACTTTAAGGACATGAAAATATTTTGTATGGTATCATAATGATAGATACAGGACATCATCGTTTAAACCCACAGAATGAACAACACCAAGAATGAACCCGAAGGTAAATACGGACTTTGGGTGAGGAGGAGGGGTCTGTGTGAGTTCATCCGTTGTAGTAAATCTACCACTCTGGTGGGGGCTGAGGATCATGGGGGAAGCTGTGCCTGGGTGAGGCAGGGGGTATGTGGGAGATCTCTGTACCTTCCCCTTAATTTTGCTGTGAACCTAAAACTGCTCTGAGAAAAAACAAACATAATAAAACAAACCCCAAACACTGCAGAGCAGAGCAGCACTGCCATGAATCCTTAGCACAGGGGACACCTGTAAACCTTCTCCTCAAACCTGTAGGGCAAAATAATAACTTTCCATTTACTGAATGCTCACAACATAGTGCGCGGGTTGTCATCTAAGCAGCTGTATTTCCTGCTTACAACACCTCCTCGAAGGGGGTAATACTACCTTCATTTTACAGATTAGAAAATTCAGGTTTCCAAGTTGAATCTTAAAACAAAGTTGGGGGGGGCCTGGGTGGCTCAGTGGGTTAAAGACTCTGCCTTTGGCTCAGGTCATGATCTCAGGGTCCTGGGATGGAGCCCCGCATCGGGCTCTCTGCTCAGCGGGGAGCCTGCCTCCCCCCACCCCCCTGCCTGCCCCTCTGCCTACTTGTGATCTCTCTCTCTCTGTCAAATAAATAAATAAAATCTTTAAAAACAAGACAAAACAAAACAAAGCTAGAACTACCTACTTACTATATGTTTGAATTACTGGATTAGTGTAATCAGAGAGATTGCAAAGCAAGCTGTTAAAAACCCTTTTACCTGAAACCCCTTGTTTTTTAATTTGTGGCAATAAAACAAAATAAATTGGATGCTGAAGCTGATATAAGGCTGCAAATGCCATCTTTAATGCCAAGTTTCAAACTACTATGTCTGTCAAAAGAGCTTCATTGTACCAGAAAGTGAACTGAGAACATCTAATAAGCAAACACTCAAACGTGAAATTCTAAAACCATGAATGCATAAATACAAATTAATGTAGCTGTCCATCTTAAATATTTTGGGCAAGATTTCTTTTTTTAAAAGATTTTATTTATTTATTTATTTACTTATGGCGAGTGCAAGCAGGGGGATGGGCAGAGGGAGAGGGAGAGGGAAAATCTTAAGTAGATTCCGAACTGAGCACAGAGTCCCATAGGGGCCCGATCCCACGACCCTGAGATCATGACCTGAGCCAAAATCAATAGCCCATTGATCAACTGAGAGAGGCAACCAGGCACCACCAGACAGGATTTCTTTTGAAAATAAAGGTAAGAATGATGCCTGAGCAAGCTTCCCCCCCCCCAGCAACCCATGCCCCATCTTTGACATTCCACAGTAAGTGTTGAAGAAACAGTGTGGTTGGAGGTACGATAGATTTCCTATTTCTGACACTGTAGTGCCTACAGTGAGGTCCTTACACAAAGGCCAGTTAACTACGCACTGTAGTCTGGGACTCCGGGTTCTGAACTTCCTTGCATTCTTCCATTTATCCCACAAAATTCCAGGCAAGCCCTTTAATCTGGTTCACCCTCAGTTCCCCCATCTACAAAGTTGGGATGATAACACCGGCCTGTATTACCTCACAGAGTTAGAAGGAGAATTAAGTGAGATGCTAGGTGCAAAATTGCTTCCTGAGCAGAGAAACTTAATCCCACTGTGATGCATCACCAAACTCTAACAAAGGAGAAGTCACCCAGCACAGTCTGGGGCGCCATGGTAAATCTGGGCGGGGGGTGCGGGAATACAAGGGGCCCCTGCAGCACTAGCGGGGATCAGAAACCCACGCTGCCCACACCTGTTGTTGAGTTCAGCAGTATTGGCGGCAGCAGAAAGGCCGATGATGTGCTCTTTACGACAACCCTTCCTGCCAAGAAGGCATGAAAACACTGCAAGAATTTGGACCTGGTGGTACTCGGGTTTATAATTCCTTGCAAGGGAGCATAACCTGCATTCTCCTCTCCCCCGATGACCAGGGCTCACAGACTTCACCCAAGCGCCTCTCTACAGGGGAGAGTTTCAAGGAGACAGTGACCCACCATGTCCAATGTCTGAAAGTCACGGAGTAGGCAAGAATACAATAGTTGTCACAGTTTGGCTAACTCTGAGGACCCCAGGGCCCCTGAAAACAATCACCTCTACTGGCGTGGTGGGAAGGAAGCCGGAATGGGAGGGAGGTGAAGCCACGGGAGCGAGGAGCCCAGAGATCATCTTCCCCAAGAATTTGGTTGAGAAGGGAGGAAAAAACAGATCTGATGACATCAGTTTTGTGAGAAGGGACAGCTGCTTAAAGGGAGGGGGCAAAAGGATGGGGAGGGAGATGAAGGAAGGGAGGGCGACGAAGGAAGGGACGGAGTTAGACAACGGGGTAGGCTTTCTTAAACGGCTGTTCAGGGAGTACCATGCCACTCAGCATGGAGTTATCCTAAGTTGGTTCTAAGACTGTCCACTCTGCTACCTTCTCCACTGGGGCAAATTCAAGGCTGATCTCCCAGGGCGGGGTCAGCCCACAGTCAGAGCAGCGAGATACTGCTGAACAGGACTGCAAAGGCAGCACAGGGGCCTCAGGATGGGCAAGCCAACGAAGATAGCGAGAGGCGAGGCTGATGGCGGGGCAGGCAAAGGAGGAGCCAGCCGAGAATGGGAACCTGGGCCAGGGGCGGGTGTGGGGAGGGCGGCCTTTTAGATGAGTTTAGCTGGAGCAGTCCTGGGTGATGGCGAACTCCTAGGTGTGGCCCTGGGAAGGGGTGGCTGAGGCAAAGGTGGAGGGCCCTGAGGAGAGGGTCCAGGGGGGCAGGCATCAGACATATGGGAACACTGGCCAGAGCAGGATGGGAAGGGATGGGGAGCAAGGAGCATGGAGTGGCTGGGAGGGGAAGGGAGTTCTGGAACCCCAGGTTGGTAAGGGAGAGTAGGCTGATCAGCCAGAGCACCAGGCCAAGCCCGGGGTGGCATTGGATGGCAGGCACCAGGGAGCCACAGATTTGAGCAAAGAGCCACAGTCAGATCTGTGCCTTGGAAAGACAGCCCCACAGGGGTGGGTAGCTGGGCTCGGGTGAGGGAGAAAGGCAAAAGGGAGTTAAGAGACTGGAAATTGTGACCACCAAGGAAGAGGTCACTGCTGCCACCAAAGTGGGGGAGGTGGAAATGGAGGGCAGGGGGGTGGGCGCGAATGGAATTGCAAAGGAAAGGGAAGTGAAGAAACAGGGCAAGAGAAGCAGATGTCAGAAAGAAGCTGGTGAATGTGGTTTAAAGGTGCCCACGGGTCATCCTAAAGACAGCCTAAAGACAGCCACAGGTACCCAAGTGGGGTCATGGAGCTCAAGAAGGTAGTGACTACGCAGTCATCACCACGAGGAGGGAGCTGAGTGTAGGGAAGATTCCCCAAGAAAGCACCCCCTGCAGAAGCAAAAGGAGTCAGACACAAGCCGTTGGAGGACACCTCGTACATCCCATGCAAACGGAAGAAGAGCACGAAGACGACTTTCGAAAATAAATCAAGAAAGTTGTATCACAAATGCAACAGGAGAGTTTCAAGAAAGAGGAGAAAAACTAGCAGCTACCAGTGCTTTAAGTACTTTAGGTATATTTCGCATACAGCCTTCATCTCAGCCCTGTCAGATGATAGCTCTTAGTACTCCCACTTCACAGACAAAGAAACAGAGACATCACAATACTTAGTAAGCAGTGAAAGAGAAGATTCAGAATAAAGCCAAATGTTGTTACAACAAACTACACGGAAGGCACTTCAGGGATTTGCCTCCCGTTCACTACCCCCTGCCTCCCCTCATACCACTATCCCCTTTGCTTACCGTAGCCCTGACTCAGCTGCTGCTTCCAACTTCCAACAAGAACTTTCCCACCTCAGGGCCTTTGCACTTGCTGTCCTCTCAGAACAATCCGCTCTTTCCCAGGCTGACTACTTCTCACCTAGAGACTGTAGCTTTAAATGCCACCTCCCTGACACCCTGTCTAGAATCAACTCCTCTCCCCAAGTCTAGCACAATGCCCACAACATAAGGTCCTTCTTGGGATGACATGATAAAATTATCTTTGTGTGCTTCTCTTCTCCCCTAACTGGACAGAAAAGCCTGCAAGTGCAGGGGTCCTCTGTGTCTTTATCCTTCTCTCTGGCATCCAACATAGCGAGCCAGACCTTAGCAGTCACTCAATGAGGGAGTAAAGGAGTACATTAATGAACATACTTTTTCTTAGGTAGTGTGTTAAGTTCTGTGAACATTCCTTCTGAGAAGACTTTCAATCAGAATGACCAGATCTGCCCGAATCTGGGCAGCAAGGCTGGTGTTAGCCTTTCCCTCATCTGCTGGTCTGTGGTGAAAGCACACAATAAAATCCTTACGCCTGAGAGAGCTGCTCCTCACAGTTGAGAGACCGGTCTACCTTCCCCTTCCAGTACCACTCAGATTCCACATCCCTTCCATGATGACATTTCATGTGACTCTCACTCAAAAGCCTTCCATGGCCTTGCGTCTCCTTCAGAGTGAAAGGCAAAGTCCTCCCAGAGGTTTCATAGTCCACACATCCAGGACCTTTCCTGAACCCCACCTGGAGCCGTCCAACCTCCACATTCTTCTTGTTATTTCCAGAATATATTGAGCACCTTTGCTTGTCAGCACCTCTCTGCCTGCTGCTGTTCCCCCTTGTCTAGAATTCTCTTCCCTCTAGGAGCCTACATACTCATGTTCTTGCTTTCTTTAGTTCTCTGCTCAAGTATTACTGTCACATAGAAGCCTTCCCATCATATCCTTATATAAAACAGCAACCCACCTCTGCTTGGGACGTGCACATCTCCTTCACCTTGCTTTCTTCTCTCTTTTATTTTCTCCCTAGCTCTTACCACTAACACACACACACTCTCTCTCTCTCTCTCTCTCTCTCTCTCTTTCTCTCTCTCTCTCTGCTTCCTACTGAGAAGAATGTAAATTTCAAGAGGGCAGGAATTTTGTCTGTTCTCTTTACTGCTGCATTGCTGGCACCTGGCATGTAGTAGACACTCAAAATTATTTCCTTAAAGGATTAATAATTGTGGGAAATTTAACTCAGGGATGGCAATTAAAAAATATGAGTAGGTGTAAATAGTCTGGTTGTTATTCAAAAGCAGAATGCAGAATTACTATAGGACTCAACAATTCTACTTCTAGGTAGATACCCCGGAGAACAGAAAACAGGAGCTCAATGGGCTCACTGCGCCATTATTCCCAACAGCCAGGTGTGGAAACAACCTAAGTGTTCATCAGTGGATGAATGGACAAACAAAATGTGGTCTAGACACACACAATGTGGAACTATCCGACCTTCAGGAGGAAGGGAATTCTGACCCATGTTACCACATAGAGGAACCCTGAGGACATTTTGCAAAGTGAAATAAGCCAGTCATAGAAGGACAGGTATTGTAGGATTCCACTTACATAAGGCCTCTAGTGTATTCAGAGTCATAAAGGCAGAAAGCAGAATGGTGGTGACCAGGGGCTGGGGTGGGGGAGAGTGGAGAATTCTTGGTTAATGAGTATAGTTTGGGATGCTTCAGTTTGGATGATTTAAAAAAGGGGGGGGAGTTGGGGAGCTAGATGGTGTGATGATTGCATAACAATTGTAAATGTACATATTGTCACCGAACTATACACTTTAAAATGGCTACAAGGGTAAATGTTACATATGTTTCACCATAATTCAGCTATTGGAAAACTGCTAAGTGGGGTTGGCAATAACTTGCATGTCTGAGTCTATTTTCTCAACTGTAAATTTTATGGAATCTGATTACAGATTAAGTATCTGATTAAAATTTAGCCTTCGAATTGAGATGTGCTGTAAGAGTAAAATATATTGGGGCACCTGGGTGGCTCAGTGGCTCTGCCTTCGGCTCAGGTTGTGATCTCAGGGTCCTGGGATCGAGCCCCGCATCGGGCTCTCTGCTCAGCGGGGGCTGGTTCCCCCTCTCTCTCTGCCTATTTGTGATACCCCCCCCCGTGTGTGTCAAATAAATAAATAAAATCTTTTTTTAAAAAAAAAGTAAAACATATTTTGAAAGCTAAGTTAAAAAATGTAAACTATTTTACTCCTAACTTTTATAGTAATCACATGTCGGAATGACCGTATATTTGATACATTGGGTTAAATAAAATATATTATTAAATTTGAAAAGGGGGGGAGAGCAGATCCTCATACCTGCTACCACACAAGGAAACCTTGCAACATTGCTAAGTGAGACAGTGACCAGATGCAAAACAGCAAGTATTACATGATTCCACTTATCTGATATGCCTAGAATAGAAGTTTTATAGACACAGAAAGTAGATCAGAGGTTACCAGGGACAGGGCAGGCAGGAGGGGAGTTATTGCTTAGTGGGTACAGAGTTTCTGTCTGGGGTGATGAACAATTTTGGAAACAGAAATGGTGAAATATGGTAAATGAAATTAATGTCACTGAAATGTATACGTGAAATGACAATTAAAATCAAAATAGCAAGTTTCATATATATCCATAGTTTTTTGTTTTTTGTTTAAAGCATAAGGAATGGGGGAAAGAAGTAAATGCAAGAGATGACTTTCTTAAAGCTAGAGAGAGCAACAAACCGCTGTGGAATAAGGACTGACGTGCTAGCTTCCTGGATTGGACATAAAGGAATTTTCCCAGATTTAGACAGCTCTCTCCTAGAGAAAAGATACAAGAATAAAAATCTTCCCACTGCTGAACTCCCATGGACAAACGTCTGGTGACAGCTTGCTACCCTGTATTTATATCTCTTAAGACTATGACACATAAGAGGAGGTGGGGAGCATGCCAGGTGGCAATAAAACATGATACATACAGCTGAAGGCTCTGAGCAGGCTCTGAAGTTAGAACATACTCGGGTTTTCTTCCCAAGAAGCTGCAGTGAAGTTTAAGGTGAACAGCTTTTATGTAATATAAAAGAATGCACGGAAGAATGTTTGTCTATACCGTTACATTTGCAACCCCTAAGTGTACACTCCTCTAACTAGGTTACATAGTATACTGCTTGCATACCTACCTGTGAAACTTGTTATTTAGAGAACTGTGGCCTCCCACCTTTTGCCTTTTGCAAAACTCGTTTGCTGAAGGGCAAAGTAGGAAAGGACCAATTGCTTGAACCTGCAGGCATTTGGTTCTCTTGGGCACCGTCTTATTCTGTCCAATCCTGCTTTCTTTCCCACTCCTTTCACAGGTGTTAATTGCTAATGAACATCTTATACTCCAAACACCTTCTAAGCATCTGCTTTTGAAGATCTAACCTGTGACAAATACCTACCATTTGTCAGACATTAATCTAAGTCCTGGGGAATCAGCCAAGTAGAGATAACAACTCTGCCCCCATGGGGTTTTAATGGGGTTTCTGGGAACACTTTTGCCTACATGATAAGGCAATGTTTGGAGCTAGAGCAGCACCTTCTACCTTCTTCCTGTCTTGGAAGCAGATGTGACAGCTGGTGCTGGAGCAGCCATCTTGCTACCACAAGGTGACAAGTATGATGGGACACCTAGAGCTGTACTATACCATTTAACAGCCACCAGTCACATGTGGCTATTGAGTATTTGAAATGTGGCTGGTCTGAATGGAGATGAGCTGTAAAATACATACAGGATTTTAAGACTTAATAAAAAATGAATATGAAATATATAAATATTTTTTAATATTGACTACAGCTTGAAATAGTGTGGACATATTAGAGTAAATAAAATATATTATTACAATCAACTTCACCATTTTTGGTACTTTTAAAATGCTGCTATGAGAAAATGTTAAATTATATATGTGGCTTGCATTATATTTCTACTAGACAGCTCTGGCCCAGAGAATCAGAAAATACAGCCCTGAACCTCTAGCCACTATCTCTCTACTGATATTTGGTTTAAAAATAAGCTGGGTGCTTGAGACCTGGGGATAAGCCAGGCATGTCCCCATTGCCATAGAGCCCACAGTGACAAAGACACAAAAAGCAACCAAGGAGGGATCCTGATCAGCAAGATCTCATAGGACCAGAGCCTGGGGTCCCCAGTGGGCACCAAACCCAGACTGAGGATAGAATAAAAGAGGAAGTGGAGAAGAGCTCAGGGAGGGCTCCCTAGAAAAGGTGATGCTTGCTTAATCTGAATCACACAGAGAACAAGCTAGCTAGGCCAGGAAGGGGCCCCTGTTCAGCACAAGCAGTATACATCCTCCATGGGCTAGGGCTCTAAAAGCCCATCATTTGATGACATTTGAAAAGGAAAGTATAGACTTGTATTTGTTCCCCTTCTAAAGAACGTTCATCATAAATAAAAGCAAACCTCTGTAAAAAACATGTATCTGCAACTATTTTTCCACGTCCAGTGCTATGCAGATGTTGGCTGTTAATAATAGTCGTGGCTGTGATTGTTACAGAGGTGGCGGCCATTCCTGCCTTATTGTGACCAGACTGCTCTTCACTCAGTGGCCCTGCTCAAGGCCACACAGCCCACAGTTCAGGATTCAGGGGGTGTCCGTCCCAACGCCCACTCAGCAAGGCCAAGGAGATCCCAGTGGGGATAATCCAGCTGTGGCAGCTCCCTTGCAGAGAAGGAGCACTCTCCTCGACCCTCTCCTGCACTGCTGGTGGGGAGTGTTCTCTGGAGGAACTTCCAAGGAGAACGCCTTGATGCCCGTGTTTTCAATGTGATGCACACTCCCTTTGGATCAGAATCCTCACGACTATCCCACGGATAGGATTTCATGTGCATAAGGAGTGTGGGTGAGAACCTGGGCTGCAGCACTAGTTAATGGCAACAGACTTGGAACGAGCTAAGCAGTTGAATCAATTGTGAAATGGGAAGTCGTGAGAATAATAAAAGGGTTAGAGCCCCACATACTGACGTAAAACAATCCCCAAGATAGATCTGAGTTTAAAAAGCAAGATGCAGGATGTGTAAACAAACTATTTTCCAGTAAAATAGAAGTCACGGGGATTACACACACCCAGGTGCACGCACGTGTGGAGACTTTCAGGAAAAGCAGACCAGAAACAGTCCTGGGTGGCCTCTAGGGCTGCCACTAGGACCTGGAGAGAAGATACATTTACCACAGTACATTTTCTAGTCCTGCTTGAATTTTTTTTTCATCATAAGCATACATTTATTTTTTTAAAGGAAACTAGATTTTTTTTCTCAAACAGATAAAGAAGCCTTTATGTATAACTGTATTTATAAAATGAACCCCAGGGAACCTGAACTAACCACTTTCTATGAAGACAGCTCAGGGTAATATGTGAGGGACTGGAGTCGCTCAAGCTCGTATCTAATGTCCAGCGCAACTCCATGTGGGGCAGTGGTGACAACTGTAGGAATGAACACAAACCCGTGGTAATCTAGGCCAGAGAACCTGGCCAACACAGGGGCACTAGGAGGCCGTTGAAGATAAGCAGACAAAGCCAGAGTTCTCCTGCAGGAGCGCGGACCCCGGAGACCACCCTCTGCTCTCTCCGCCCGCCGACAGCTGTCCATATTAGGCAGAGTGGTCCCTGAGGTGCCCCAGCCAGCACAGTGGAGCCCAGCTCTGAGAGCAGTGGTGGGTGACTTCAGAGGTCCGGAATGTCAGATAGGCTTATCTAGACCAGGAGATAGCAGCCTCCCCTGCCAGCTTCGCCCCTCCCAACCTACCTCCCTACCTCCTGCTGTGCTGGGCTTAGGAAGCTGGGGAGCCACTTGCGTCACCCAAGCCCACCGCTGGGAAGCCCCTGCAGAGGCAGAGGTGGGCAAGGGTCACAATCGGGAACAAAAGGTATGCATGCAGTGACCCTGCTCAATGTTCACAAAATACAGACATTTCCTCCTCCCACAATAACCCAACAGTCTTCATGTTAGAGGCAGGCCCCATTCCTGCTGGTGACAAGAGTTCATGAGTCATTTCCTGCATGCATGCTTTTATGATGTACAGATGCCTTCTGGTCTGCCTTGGTTATCTGTTATCACTGAACAACCCCTTGGAGGGTGACAGAAAGAACCCTGGATCAGGAATCCAGGCTCATCCTCAATGGTCCCCCAGGTCCTCTGCTTGACTACGAGCCCCTCTCCACACAGCCTGGCCCCGGGAGGTTGTTCTTTCCAGGTCTCCTCCTGCACCCATCTATTCTGCTCTCCCTGGATCTCACCCTTTCCCCTCCCCCTACTCTCTCCACCCACACCTTCATTCCTCTTACACAGCAACACACTCTTCCTGGATATAGCTCTCCACCTTATGTTCCCTCAGCTTGGCAAGGCAAACTTCTCATATGTCAAGCTCCAAATCATACCTTCTCTTCCAGGAAGGATTCCCAGATTGCTCCAGTCCAGCTCAGTCATTGCTTTTCTCTACTTCTGCAGAAGAGAGGACGCACCTGTCTCATACACTTAGGATATTAATGAAAATAACAGCTAAGCATTTGCTGATCACTTATGATGTACTAGGCAGTGTTCTAAATACTTGACCAAGATTGCCTTAGTTAGTGCTCACATCAGCTCTGTGAGAGAGAAACCATCATTGTCCTCATTTTACAGAGAACACTACTGAGGATCAGCAATTTAAGTAGCCTGCCCAAGGCCACAGAGCAAGTTTGAGGCTGACTGGTACCTAGACACATGCCTGGCACACAGCAGCTGCTCAATAATTATTCACATCATGAATGGCTAAAAAAGTTTAATAAATACAGAAATAATGTTTGTCTCCCAAACTGCTCCGAGCCACTTCTCATTCTTCTCTCAAGCCACCTCCTCTGTCAGGTGCCTAGTAAGGCACAGGGCACTAGCAACACCTGCTGAATGAGCGAACAAAAGAATACTGGAGCAAACCCATCAATAGAGTCCAAATCCTGACAAAGCCACCCGCTAGTTTCATATTAATAGCCTCAGGTCCCTGAGTCCCTCTATGTCATCTGTCAAATGGAGAGATACACAACATCCTCTCAACTTCCTCCTGACATTAGGTGCATATAAAATAAAAGACCAGGCTTCATGATTTTGTGATGATGGCAATTCTCATGTCAAACGTTGTATTGTTTTGTTTTGTTTTTCCTTCTGGGCTGTTTTCCCCCAGGAACATTACACAATTAGATGCGAAATTTGATCAGGGTACTACCCTGACGCAGAGCCAATATTAGTCCTAAAAGAGTTAATTTGGCTTGATCCTTGGTTCACTCTATCCTTAGCAAAACAGGTCACACCCAAGGAAAGGATCATTAAGTGCCTGACAAAACCCGCATAACTAATCAATAATGAACCATGGTCCCAAGTTAGATTATGCAGTCGACACCTAAGCCTAAGCCACTGCTCTAGTGACATTGCAGGTCCT
This sequence comes from Procyon lotor, assembly GCA_028646535.1. Lineage (NCBI taxonomy): Eukaryota > Metazoa > Chordata > Mammalia > Carnivora > Procyonidae > Procyon > Procyon lotor. Next base: position 36,732,068 of record CM053613.1, read on the forward strand.
GCCCCCTGTTCTTGGCACGCCCGCCAGAGGCTTTCTTCTCCAAACCGATGCCGGTCAATTTCCTCCAACCACCACTGCCAACATATGTGCATGCATACACACACACACACACACACACACACACACACGCACGCACGCACGCACTCACTCACTGCTGGCATGAAGAGGGCAGCACAGTGCTTAGCACATGATAAGCTGCCAATAAAAGCTTCTGAAATGCTAAAGCCCAGCTCCACCCCAGATGGTGCTGAGATGTCCACAAGAATGGAAAGGTGAGGGTTCTGGCTGAATTGCACTTACTTCTACTCTAACTGTGGCTAGCCAGGGGTTTGGCTATGTGCCTGAGACCAGACCCGCCCGTTAATGCTCATCCACGTGCATGCTAATACCCAGCATTTCTTGTTTGGCTAATGCTCAGCATCAACTACTACACCCAAGGATACCTAAACGAGGTGTGTGAGACAGTGTCTGTTCATGTTAGAAGAGAGGGAGGAGTCGCGTTCTGTGTTTTGTTTGACTCACAACAAGGACCACAAGCTGCAGGCTCTTAGGCTGGTATCAACCGTCCACATGAATCCAATCCGGAGAGAGACTATACCGTAACCGGAATGCACATAAACAGTCCCTACAGAGGACACCTGTTATTTCTCCATCTCACACCTCTATGACCTTGGGGACCTGCTCCTCCCTCATGTCAATCATGATGCTTGAAAGGGAGTAGCCAGTTCTCCTGGTTTGGGCACAATAATCGGTCCAGAGACCGGCCAATCAGAATCCTTCCCTGAGATTTTATTCAATATTGAGTAGGAGGAGAGAGAGAGAGTCTGGTCTTTGGGTCACAGAGCTATAAAGATATGAACTAGAGGCCACCAACATGGAGAAAATCTGTTCGCAGGAGGGAAGAATGGAGCCAAAATAGAGCAAAATATCCATGACACAGATGGAAGGAGAGAGGCTGGGAAAGACTGTCTGGACCTTCCTGTTTATACAAGTTAATGATTTCCTTTTTTGTTTAGCTTTGAGCTGGGTTTCTGAAGTGTGCATCTCAAGTGACCTCACACAGTCCTAGCGGTACTTAGAGCACATTTTCAAATGTGTTCCATGCGAGAGGATCTAGGTAGTTTTTAGGAGATGGGCTACCACACATGTGAAAGGTCTTTGTTCCTCCTACCATGAGGCATAAAATGCCTGAGCAAGATGCGCTCTCAACTCTGCATCACTAACCACAGATGTTTGTGCTTTCCCCTTTGTATCTCAGGCACCGGTGGTGACCTGCCAACCACAAGAGTCCACAAAGACTCTTCTATCTCAACCCATCAAAGCTTGTAAAATAAGGGCTGGCCAGACGGCCGAGGCAACTGACCGATGGGTGATTTTTTAAAAAAAAAGTACACCTTCCTGGTGGTCAAGCCTCCATCCAATCCCCATGTTGGCTCACTCCCTTTGCAGATCTGTCTTCGGATCACCGAGGGAGCCCTCTCAAAAGCCAGATACTGTGGACGCAGGAGGCCATGGCACTTCCTCATAGAATAAGGTCTCTGAAAAATCTTCCCGAGAAAAAACCTCGGAGCCTGGCCACCTGACTTCCATGGGACCTTTTCAAAAGAAAGCCGCCACATGCTGTTACCAGAAAAGGTGAGGCTTTGAAAACAAACAGTCCCCCTCTCCAAGTCTGAAGAGCTTCCCAGTGATCCAGGAGCCGGGAAGTTACAGCAGCCAGGTGGGGGTGGCGCCTCGGGGACCGGTCGCACCCCCTTCTCTCCTTTTTCTTTAACACTTCCGTCTCTGCTATGAAGGGCTAAACCTTGGCAGGTTATGGGCAGGCACTGCCCGGATGGCTAGAGCTCTGGGCTCAAGTTCTAGCCTGGCGGAATGCTCTTCCTATGCCCCATCAAGTCAGCGCGCCCCGGGCTTGGAGGAGCCTTGGCAGCTGTCCCCCCGAGGGCAAGGGGAAGAGGCCGTATCCCACGGTACACTCAACAGCTCCTCATCACCAAAGCAAAAACACAACAGTCCTGATTGCCATGGAGAGGTCAATCCTCTTGTCTGGGATCTGCACCAGCTAAAATTCCAAGGGCTCCGGCTGAGCTACCTCCCGTGAGGTCTAAATACAGCACGCTCACTGTTAACCTAAACATACGGTCTGGACCACTGCCCGGGGATGAGAGCCCCTAAGGGCCAGCTGGAAAGTCTTGACTTCTGGCTGCCCATTAGGCAATGGGCATCGCAGCGAGAGAAGAGATGTGATGTACTGCTTACTCAGGCCATGTTCACCAATGTAGCCTATAGTCAAAAAGGGGGGGGGGGCGCGCAGTAATCAGCCTGCGCGGGGTTAACTGCAAGTGTGACCCTGAGCACAAAAACATATCCTGGGGAAAAGGGTGGGTGAAGAAGCGGAAGAGAGAGGGAGAAAAAGGCAATAAGGACCAAAGACCTAGTTCTTCGCCAATTAAAGTCAAGGGGTCTTTCTACAATGGTGGCTCCCAGGGGAACAGAATTTAGGGCATAATCTCTAAAATCAGACAGACCAAGGCTGCCTCCTTGTTGTGTGATCATGAGCAAGATGATTGACTTCTCAGTTTCCATAGCTCTCAAATGGCCCAAAGGACCATGGTGTGTTCACCGAGACCGTGCTTATAAAGTGCCCAGCATGCAGAAGCTGCTCAACAAATCGTAGCTACTGGAAGTAGTAGCAGTAATAGGAGGAGGATAATGACAAGCCTGCCTTTATTCTCTCTGCCGTGGAGGGGACACAGGAAGAGGAGCTGAGGCCACATTGGTAAGATAGAAGCTCCCACCCAGCACACGCTGTGCTCGTACAGACAAAGGAAATCTTCAACCGGAAAAATGCTCACAAACCTACCATCCCTATTAAGAACCTCAGAACGGCAGAATGGCAACAGCTGCCTAACCTCCCAGCAAGCCAACCCACACGCCCCACGCGGGGAAGAAATCCCAGGGTCTATCCCTTACCTTGGTGTTCATACAGGACCTCCCTCGCTTGTACTCCTTGTGGGACCCACGCTTGTCCAGTTTGTACCACAGGGCTTTGGCCTTCCAGGTGGTCACCTTGGACTTGAGCTTGGAATAAAAGTTCCTGTGGTCCAGAGGGTCTAGGTCCAGGTGTCGTGTGAGGATGTTGAAGGCCTGGAGGGTGCCTTTGCACGTGGAAGCCTGCACAAAGTTCTCGAAAACCTGCCCGGCCTGGCTCTGCTTCTCGTCTTCGTTTTCCCCCATGTTTCAGGAGCCGTGTGGCGCAGCGGTAGGGAGACGCCGGAGGACCACACCATCAAGTACCTGCAGACACGTCACACCTGCAAAGGTAGGTGGAGGCAGAGGTGAGTGCCATGGCAACGTGGGCAGAGGAGGGGGGGTGGGTTCTGGGAGGGAAAAATAAAAATCCTTCGGGATGTTAAGCATACTAAACATCAACACTTAGTGCTAAACATAAACCATCTTTAGAAAAGGTCCAGTCATCCCTTCTGACCTGGCAATGCTGTCTTGCTGGCAACCTTTCTCCCCGGCCGATACCCCACTCCTCTCGCTGGCTGTAAAGAACTACAGACTGCTCGTGTCTGATGTCATCGTTACTTGGTCAATCTTGCTATGAGCCAGATAGCTCAAGAAATAGGAACTAGTGAAGGAGGGGAGGACAAAGCAGAGAAGCACACTGGAGTTTGTGAGCACCCCTGAAAACCTTTAATTCGTGGTGCTGTAAATGAGTTGACTAATATTAGTGTAATCCAGCCACATAACAGCGCACAGAGCAAAACATCCAAAGCACGTGCCTCCCCTAGATTTTGCGGCCTTCCCACCTATCTTTAGACACCAAACTTGGAAGTCTTCCTCCATTAGTTACCAGAGGGCAGGTCTTTCCCCTATACTGATGACAAATGGCAACTTCTCGAAGCTTCTCTCTATTCCTTGTGTCTGCTGCAAGCTCAGCATCCACCTCAGTCAGACACAGGCGCAGACACACGTGGGTCTCCACCCCACGTACCAAAGGGGCCTATGCTTTGTGAGCCCAAGCTGTGAGCTATTTGGAACAAGTGCTCGGGCCGATGGAAGGAAAAAACGCGATGGGTATTCATTCACAATACGAAAATAGCTCGCCGGGGTTTTGGCCATCGGCCTGTCTCTCTGCACCACTCTAACCTCAAGCATTTCTTAGGAAAGTCATTCAAGTTTCAAAGGAATAAAAATAAGTTAGGGTCGATTTTCCAAAGCAATAGCTGTTTTTCCAGAATCCCAAGCTAGTGCAAGAAGACCAGCCTAGAGGAACTAGGGCTGCCCAGCTGTCAGGAGGGCTCGGGAGGGTCTGTAAACAAGATAATACAGCATACCAAGCTTCCCCAGACAGAGGCCTGGCAGGAGGAGGTCAGCAAGCACAGAGGCAAGGCCCTTGGGCTGGGCGGCTTCCCACTCTCCAGACAGAAACACTATTGTGGGTGCATTTGGATTGTAGGCTGGCCTTACAATATTAAAAGCCAAAAATAGTGTTAATTTCTTCCTTCATCCTTCACTCCTTCATTTGACAACAATTACTGGAGCCTAAGTAAGAGCCATGCATCACCGTAGGTCCTGGGGATGCAGAGACAGGGGCTCGTGGGGAAGACAGGTGTATAAAGAGTTGATTACAAGCCAACAGGCAAGCGCTTTTAAAAGATGAACACAGTGCATGGAAGCCAGATAAGGAGGGGTCCAACAGAGCTTGGAGGTATCCAGAGGAGCCGCAGGACGGAGGGAGGGATGCCCAAATACTAAAATTTTAGGAACAAAGTGAATTTCACTAGGAGACCAGGGAATAGAAGTTCTCAGGCAAAAGAAACACCACACCAGTGTGAGTCTGGAAAGAGCTGGAACAGCTGCAGAATGACAGCAAGTTCAAGGCATCTGGAGGTTCTGGACTCATGACAAGGGGTGATGGGTGCATCCAGGGCAGATCCTGGAGGGGATCTGGCTTCTCCCATAGGCTGTGGGGTGCAGGAGACAGAGAAGTAGGCAGAGAGCAGTCCCTGGGCAGAGATGGCGGGGATGCACAGGAGAGGGAGAGGCCGTGAACAGACCTCTGTGAGAGCCCCGGGAGGGAGCAGCACACACACACACAATAGGGACACTGGACGGCAGCCCCGCGGGTACCACCTGCAGGAGCAGCTGGCTGGGGCCAGACACCCAGACGCTGCTGGCCGAGGGGGCAGTGGCCACAGCATGGGACCCCTTCCCTCCTCCCCTCTGCCCCAGGAGCCTCCAGCATGCCTGGCACGGAGTTCGGCTGTAGGTACATCCCCTGCTCAAGGACCAGCCAAGTTCCACTCTCCAGCCAGGGGCACCGTCCAGGGGCACTGACCTGGTGGCTCTGCTCCCCGCAACTCAGCGAAGTGAGCACAGGAGGAGAGCTGGACCTGTGCTTTACCAGGTGCTGATGAGACATGGATTCCCTCCCAGAGGCTCCCTCGGCTCCTCAAAACGTCTGCAGTGTTCACTTTGGAAGCATCGCTCACATTAAAACCTACCGTTTCGGCTCTCCCCCGGGTACAAGACTTGTCACCCAGAGAGCATAAACAGAGAGCAAGACTAGTCCACTTTTCAGAGTGAAGGAACATCCTCAGTCTCCCTCTATCTTTGGAACCACTCTGTGCCCAGCACCGAACAAGGATGCGGCCGCTGACAGAGAGCCACAACTACTTGAATTCTGAGGCTATCTTGCGGTCCTTTCTGGGGACGGGCCGGTGGTGCAGGGAAAGCCACAGGCTTCAGGGCGATTGGAGCCCAAGTCCAAAGCTCAGTTTGGCCCCTGGCTGCCCTCATGGCCTCACACGAGTCACAGAAGCTCTGAGCCTCGGTTTCTTCTTTTGTAAGAGACACGATAATCTCCACTTTGTGGGGTTGCTGGGAAGGGCGAGAGAGGTGTGGGATGGCAAAGCCCGGCCCCGAGGCTCCTGGAGGTGGAAATGGGTGCTGCATCCCTCATGTGGGGCAGACTTGTGCCTGGGGAATGTACCGGTTTGAGAAATACTTGTGTAAATCAACTCAAGTTGCCAACTCCTCCTTGTCTAAAATGGTGAACTGTTTAGAGGTATCAAGCCAAACCTGACTCCCAGAGAATCATTTACGAACTGGAAGAACCTGTCTCCTTCCAACTCCAGCAGCCACCCCTCCTCCCCCAAAAGGAAAATGAACAACTTAATCTTAGGGCTCCAGTGGAGAGCCAAGGGTGGTGTGGAGGGGGCTGGCTGGGTGTGGGGGCTCCGGGACCTGGTTCTTATCTGGAGGGAGATACGGGGGTGGGGGGGGAGGGTGGTGGAGAGAGATGGCAGGACGGCAGACGGTGCTGCCTTGGACTGTATCCCAGCCCCTCGTACCAGGCTCAGACCTGCCTCCCCGGTCTGAAGGGTCTGGTCTCAACCTGTAAAATCAGCCTGAATCCAGTTGAAGTCAAAGACCTTAAAAACGACACTGACACCCATGCAGGGTAGGTTTCCTCCGGAAGAGCCTCAGTGTTTAGAGTCTGCCAGATGAGGGTGTGAATCTGGTCTCACGCATATCTCAGCCCATTTCCTCATCCGCAAAACGAGATGATCACACTGGCTTCCTAAGGTCGGAAGGAATAAACTCCATCATGGGTGTGATGTATTTAGCACCTGGCAGCTACCCGATAACCAGCAGTAACTCAAACGGCCCAAACGCCATCAAAGCAGAAGGAAGGGACCAGCTGCCCAGGTCAAGGAATTATCTGGACTTTTAAATGTCCAGAATTACCTGGACTTTTTCAACTCAGAAGATGTGGGTTCAAATCCACTTCCTTGTTGTGTAGCCTTAGACAACTCACTTAATTTCTGAGATTTCAGTTCCCTCAAATGTAGAGTGAGGAGAAAGTTTCCAGGAACGTATGGAAAACATCCTCGGTATGAGGCAGTTCTGTTAGTGAGCTGGATAGGCTGACTTGGAGGGGCTCTGGCAGTCTGAATGGGAGCTCCACGCCCCTTCTTCCAGAGACTGGAGCGAATTCTTCCGGTGGATCCCCTTTTTCCTTCCCCAAAAGAAACTCAAGGATTACTTAAAGCAGAGGATCCTGGGTAGTAGCTCTTGTTAAAATTTTCCTTGTCAACCACCACCCAGCTGTGGCTTTTTAGAGTTTGATATGAAATATAAATAAAACCACCCAGAAATATGAAAGGTTTCTGCATTTTCTGGGAAGAAACAAGACATGATGCTTTAGTTTCCAAGAATAGCCTTGAAGCAATTTGGTTTTTGCCAACTGGAGTCCCTTATTTGTGGTTCTGCCTGTGTGACTTTATGAGTCACAAAGCAACCTCCTTTCCCTGCCCCTGGCTGCTACAAATTTAAAAAACCCAGGGCCTCCAATCATGAGGAATGGGCTCAGTCCAGGGCATCTGGGAGACGAGTTCAAGATTGACACAGAAACCCTGAGTACTTCTCTCAATGAGAGAAGGAACCTCCTGGCCAAAGAGCTTCCAGTGTGCTCACATTTAGGGCCTGTCCCACACCCCCTCTTCCCTGGGCCTCATCACCTGCCAAATGGCATCAAACAGGGTAACGAGGTGGTCAATAAGTTGGAGTTCTATAAAAACTTGAGGGCCAGAGGGACACCAGGCAGAACCTTCTCCCAAAGCAGCAGTTTGGCCCGGGAGAAAAGCTCAGCCCTCACCCCCACCCTCAAAACTCCAAGGCAAGGTATGGCTCAAGGTAAACTTAATCTGAAGATGAACTCCTTAGGATCAGGGGAGGGAGGTGGGCCAAACAGGAGAAGGGGACTAGGAGGTACAGACTCCTAGTTATAAAGTAAGTCACAGAGATGAAAAGGACAGCACAGGAAACAGCGTCAATAACACTGTAATGACCTTGTACGGCCACAGACGGTGAGTGCACCTGTACCACGTACAGCGCAAACCAATAGGCAGGTCAACTCGTGCTTCAGTTAAATGAGTAGATCCAGTTTAAGAACTAGACAATAAAAACCAGACCTCCTTGCCACGGACACTGCCAAGCTCCCCAACCAAACTTAGCATCTCCCAGGTGCCCCGCCAATGAGCCCCCAGGCAGGGCCAGTTTCCTATGCAATGAAACGAGGCTGCTCACCCCCCAAGCACTCACAGGGTGGTCAGAAGAACTAGAAGGCCCAGCTCCGAGGCTCACGCACAGAAGACCCTCAGTCACAGCAACCAGGACCCAACACCTGCGTGAGGCAAGAGGCAGCCAGGGAAATGCCTCCCGCATACACTGCATCTCCGCAGAGCCCAGGACCACAGGTGATGCCTGCAGGCCTCTTCTTCTCACCCCGGCCACAGGAGGCCCGACTTTCCATCTACAAGGACATACAGCAACCAACTGAACCAAGAGGGGCATCTCCTGGGGTTGGGAAGGGCCCCCTTGTCCCTGTCATCTCCTTCTAGCCAGGGGTCCCCAGCCTTCCCCTGTTCACCTCCCCAGATGGAGAGCACACTGCCTCCTGGGGTCGCCCACTCCATCCACCCTTGCCTCCTCTGAATAGAGATTAATTTGTCTTAGTCACTCCCCAGGGAGATCAATTCTGTCTGTCCACAAGCTTCTTTCTGTTCCTGATTTTAACCCCAGAGACTGCCCACAGGAAGTCAAAGCCCTTCCTTCCACGCAGGCTGAACCCACATGTGCCCTTTTCTAACATACGCCATCTGGAGCGCTGCTAGGAAAGGCTCAGGAAAATGCATCCAGGAGACATACTGGGAGAGCCCAAACAAGTTCCCAGCCTGCCACAAGGGCCTAGATACTGCCCTCTGTCTACACTGCCCCAGGTGGGGAGATCAGGCCCTGCTTCTATGCAGTTCCCCCACTGAGAGCCCAGGCCACTGGGGCTCCCGACCTCCCAGTCCCCAGCCCTCCCCTACTCTTTCAACAGTGAGTTGATATCAATGGTCTGGCTTAGAGTGACCTCCCACACTCCTACTTCCCCACCTCCAACCACTTCTTCCTGGAATCCCACAGCAGATCCCTCCCAGCTCCAATGAGCCAGATTCCCACATGCTGACCAGTCACGGTGCCAGGAAGACACCCACGGGACCAGAGGCCCACGGCAGGCCAGGGTCTTCCACCAGCATTCTCCTAAGGAGCCCTCACAACAAGTCTGTGGGGTGGGGTGGTCTTCTTCTCTCCTGTTTCTGCTCTGCAACAAGAGCTTTGGGGGGAAAGAGGCGAGGAGTCATCCCAGAGCTCACCCACCTTGCTTTTCTATAATGTAAAGTATAAGTTGGCCATATGTGCTTCCTGTTGTGTGTGCATGTCTGTGTGTATATACATGTGTAAGTGTGCACATACATATATATGCATGCACGTGTGTGTGCATCTGTATATGTTTGCATGTGCGTATGTGTGCCTGTATAATATGCATGTGTGTATATGTGCATGTGTGTACAAACACCCCTGTTTTAAACATCTTTCAATAAGGATTTCTTTTTTTTTTTTTAAGATTTATTTATTTATGACAGAGATAGGTAGCAAGAGAGGAAACACAAGCACAAGGGAGCTGGAGAGGTAGAAGCAGGCTCCCCTCTGAGCAGGGAGCCCATTGCAGGGCTCAATCCCAAGGCCCTGGGATCATACCCTGAGCCAAAGGCAGATGCTTAACTGACTGAGCCACCCAGGTGCCCCTCAATAAGGATTTCTAGCCACTGCTCCACACCTCCTCTTGGACCACTAAGCTGCCGTTCAAGGACCCTCCACAAGGAGCAAAGCCTCTGAGGAGGGCAGTGCTCCGGGCTGGCCAGAGGAGTCTGGGCCCGCCCCTCTCACCACCTCAGGAGGACACCAAAGGCAGTGTGGTTCAACTACTGACAGCGTGCCAGGCCCTGTCCCAGACGCTTCCATCTGTGATCTCATTTACCCTCCATGTTTGGCACAAGAAAAGGCAGACTACAGAGTAACCTCCTCGGCATCCCACAGGCAGGAACCAGGGATGCTGTGGCGGGGGCCCAGTTCAAGCTCACTTCAAAATCCACACTTAGTCACCAACCCATCAGTGCCACGTAGATGGAACTGCTATGGCCTGCCTTTGCCGAAGCCACTGGACACAGCAAATGGGGCCAGTCCTGGAGTCTCTAGAGATCTTTCAGGCCCTGACAGTCTGCGCGTGTCAACAACAGGGCACGGTCCCTAAGTTCCAGTGCCACCAGATAATAAAGTATTAGGCGGTCCCTTAAAAATCATATTTAGAAAGACATTTAATCCATGGGGAAATGTTTAGGCCCTAATGCAGAGTGAGGAGAGCAGAATATAATTTCAGGCGCCCAATTAGGATTCTGACCCCATAAAGCACTATCTATAGAAGAGGAAAAACAAGCCAAATATGAACCGTGTGTTCGTGTGTGTGTGTGTGTGTGTGTGTGTGTGTGTGTGAGAGAGAGAGAGAGAGAGAAAGAGAGAGAGAGAGACAGACATGGTCTTTCAGATGACTTTTATTTTTAGCTTCATACTTCCTGCAGATCCAAATGTTCTATCAGGAGTGTGTATGACTGCACAAGGCCCTTGTGTACAGACACCCCAAGCCTAGGAGTCTTTGGTCCCTGACTGGCCCAGGGGTCCTGACAGCAGGAGGCAGGTTTCAGGAAGCTTACCTTCCTCAGGCCAGCAAGCACCTGAAGGCCCCCATCACACCAGCAGCCCCCTTTTTCTCCAGAAAAGAGAGAACCCGGGCACCATGCTGACCTGATGAATGGGCTTGCATTCAGCAGGTGAGGGACCAGGCCCCAAGGCCGAATTCTCCACCACCCAGGCTCTGTTCTCTGGGCCTCAGGCCTTTTTCCAAGAAGCCACACCTTTGCCCCCATCTCCTGCTGGGCCTGCAGGATGCCTTGCCCATGAACCCACAAGGAAGAAATCTGCATACCTGGCTATCGGCCAAGAGGTAACAAAATTACGTGCATCTCAACACATACACGTTGGGTTCATCTTACCAACAAAGACTTAGTCTGTTCTGTGTGTACCCCAGATCATCCCGGGCGCCCAGGAATGCTGCAACCTCTCAATTTCGATTTCCAAGCGGCCCTCCTATCTCAGAACTTAATGGGGCTGCTGAGGATAAGAAAGGCGGAAGGAAGGATGCTGGGGGCTGAGGGAAGACAGGAGTGGGGACTTAGTGTTTGAGGGGTACAGACTTTGAATCTGAGAAGATGAAAAAGCTTTGGAGGTGGACAGTGGTGATGGCTGGATAACAACATCGCGAGCACACTTAATGCCACTGAGAAGCTCGACACGTAACAATGGTTAAAATGTTAAGTTTTATGTTTTGTAATTTTCCTACAAAAATAAAAAGCATAAAAAAACCCATCATCACATCACAACCTTATAGTACGAGCTGTCCAAGGCCAGAGTACAGAACTTGTGGCCCAATTAACATTGAAGTTAATTTTCTAAAATACATTTGAATTAAAACATAATAAGCAAAATAAATCATTAGGCTAATGAAAGAACCTTGCGCAGTGAAATAACTGATAACCTTTTCTTTTTTTTTTTGGAAAGTCATCTAGGCTTTTCTCATTCTTCCTTCCAAATCTTCTTTGACTCCAGAAAGACCATGCAAGCTCAGTCCTGACAAGTTGTACTTTTATCTCTTGTTCTGCCCTCCCCAGGCAACCACCACCGCTACCCACTCCCCCCACACACACTGGGCACCTGGGAAATTTCCTTCAACACCCAGCTCTCCGGTCTTGGCTCCCCGAGCCCACCACGCGCTGCCAGGGGAGAACGCCCCTGCATTCTGACCATCCCAGGCAGCGGTGCCAGCAGACTGCAGCTCTGTGAAAGCAGGGAATATTCTTCCCTGCAGCATACAGATTCCCTAAAAGCTCCCTGATGAAAGTCCAGATCAGCTCGGATCTGTGGGGCACGCCATCACGCTCGAATGAGTGGAGGCAGCAGCTGCACCATTAGATGAGACTCCTGTCCCTCAAAGTCAGGGCTGGGCATATTTTTCATTAGCTAACATCAATTTCAGGGACACTGGGTAAGGATCCTTTTTGAAGAATCCTGTTGTAAGATAGAGAAGCCTCCCCATTTCAAAAAAGCATCAAGTCCGATATATCGCACAGCATACTTGGTGTTCTTAAGCAGGGCTTGGGAGCAAATCCTCAGCCTACTAACTCCTAGACTTCCTTCCAGGCCTCTCTCCTCCAGACACTCGAGCTCCCTAGCCCCAGATGGGTCGGATCTCCCCCACGGCATCCTGTACTTGCCTCAATTATAGCAAGTTCCTCTGTGAATTTTTTACTTCTGTATTCCGAGTTCCTAGCATGAGACCCTCTGTATATAGTATGTGCTAAATGAATGAATGAATATTCAATCCTTGAAAACATAGGAATTGTTGATCCTAAATGAGTATCTACAAAGTCTTGGGCAATGTGTTAAAAGCTTCATATGTATTAAATAAGTTAATTATTGTAACAAAGCCAGGCATTGTTAGACACTATCGTCATTCCCGTTTTTCAAAGAATGAGGAAAGTCAGCCAATGGCCTCCAGTCACATGGCCAGAAGTGGTGAAGCTGTAATGTGAAGCCCCATGGTCAGAGTTCAGACCCCAGAACCTTACCCACTACCTCCATAGTGCTCCTACCCAGAGTGGATGGAGCCAAAAGGTATACAGGTGGTGCCCTACACACCACAGCAGAGATGTGGTCTCTGGTCTAGGCCAGGGACTGCTCTTCTTCCATCAAATTCCAAAATGCTACAATCTGGTTGATGAGATCTCCATGCACCATCAAGGGCTAATCTGCTGACAAAAATTCAGCCAAGAACTAGCTAACTTTCGGACTTTGGTGGATACGGCAGAGATCCACCATAGGAACTGTTGATCACTAGCTGATCGCTGCACACACTGCCCCTCCCTCCTGGGCCCTTCCCTGCAGCCGTGAGCACCCATAACCAGTTCTAGGTAATGGGCCATGAGCAGAAGTGATGTACACAACATCTGGGAACGCCCCGTAACAACCTCCCCTGGGGGCCCTCCGTGTTCATTCACTTCTGCCAGGGCACAGTGGCCTTGGAAGCCACCGGGGGAAAATGGCCCAGCCATGAGCAGGGGGGAGCCGGATTCCCCAGGTGTCCGGCTACAGGAAAGCCCTCCGTGATTAGGAACACTCGGACTTCACATACGTGAGACAGGAACTTCAAATGCAGGACAAGTCACCGAGAATCGGGGGTTTTTCCGCTAGGCAGAAATGACAGTAATGCAGGAGGTAAACCCCAGTGTGGTAGGCCTGGGGAACTGGGCCTGTGTCAGAAAGCTTTCTCTCCCAGTAACACTGTCAGTCACGTGGGAGTGAACATGCGAGAGGGGTCTCTCACTACCACCATTGTTGTGGGGGTCCACTTCCAAAACAACCACTTCTGCCACTGTATAGCTTACTTTCCATTGGGACCTCAATATCCTGGAGAAGTTGCTTGACGCTCAGAGTAAGCCTACCCACCTCTCCATTTACGCCCCCTCCTCCCCCCACCCCCACACATTGATACCCTGTATTGAAAATCCACAGCCCTTCCCTAAGTGAGAATGGACCGCATGGGACAACAGGGCAGAGAAGCCAGTCATTTCCTTAGGTTCAATGCCCCTCTTTCCCAGCCCCCTGCAGCCCTCAGCTCCTGAGCCCCTGGGAGCTGATGCGGTGTGGTGGAAACTAGATGGACTCGGGTCCACTGAGCACTCCCATGAACGTAAACAAGTGAGTCTGTAAAATGTACATGGGGTGCCTCCCGGCGCACGCTCACGCATGCGCTAAGCATTATTCCGGCACCTGTGGGGCGGGGGTGGGGTGGGGTGGGTGATTCCCACCCCATCAATCTCAAGGCAGCCCAAACCAAACCAAGGCAGAAACTGGAGCATTTCCACGCAAATGGAAAAGGTAGCTCCTTCCTTTTAATCTAACCTATGCTGGGATGGGAGAGCTAAAAGTGTATTTTCCGCCAAGTCCTTGCCCAGCACATCCTTAAGGCTACTCCCCAGATGAACCTTTGTCTCTGGAGGACATTGCATCCCCTGATGTGCTGAAATCAGGTCTCAGGGACTTGGACCCCAGTCACTGGTCTGGAGGACAGACACAGATGCTGGGGAGGAGACAGAAATCATAGCAAAGTGAACGTGAAAAGGATTTCTCAACACTGCCTGCTCGCTCTGCACACAGCTCCTCAACCAAGAGCCTGGGACGACCGCAGACTAGTCCCGGCCCTGAGAAGCTCACAGCTTAACAGTGTCTCACGGTGTCTGTCTTCCAAAGGCCCCAGATCTTAAAGAGTTGTGCCAAGTGACTGCATTTGTCAAGCCAAAAAAATATTTTTTCTCATTGCCTGACAAAAGTTTTGGGTTTTGTTGTAGTTATCATGTGAATTTATCCACATGAAGTCCGTCTTGAAAATGTGCACAGACTCAATCATAGTTAGGTTCTGTATGGCTTTTACCTGACACTCTCTGTCCTTCCCTTCCCAGGTGAGGTCGCCTGGCAACGTCCGCCCCCTCACCTCCGCCTTCCCTTCCATTCACCAGTCTGGTTCCCACGAACACACAGAGCCTGGTCCTGGCCTCACACCCAGGGCCGTAACCCCAATCCCATCATTGCATCTGGGACCCTATCTTGCTCACTGTCGCTCCCATTTTCAGTCTCTGCACACTCATCTCTTTCTAAGATTTTGCTGTGTCCCAAGGATCTGATCTTCACTCTCCTCTCACTGCCAAGGACCGAGACGCTCCTGTAGTTCAACCAATATCTACATCCCTCCATGCGATCTGCCGCACTCTGCGCCCATAAGCCAGCTGCAGTGACTCCCATACAGAGACCTCCTGTGTGGTCAGTTTATCTCCCCTGTCCCTCCCCTGCACCCCAAAACTCAGTGAACAGCACCATCTACAACCAGACCCTTGGGCCAAAGCATTAGAATCGCCCCTTCCCTTCCCCTCTCCCTCGCCTCCCAGGCGGTCCATCACCCAGTCCTGCCTGCCCAACAGCCCTGTCCATTACCACCTGCCTTCCTCTCTGCCCACACCTAAACCCTCAAAATCTCCTCACAGAGCCCTTCCTCCTTCTGGATCACCTCCCTCCAACCCACCAGCCTATTTCTCGAGCCGCCACCAAAGACACATTTACACCAAAAATACACACTTGGTCAAGATCTATTCCTATTTCAAGTCCTTCAATGCCAGCCACCACCCCCACACCCCCCAACAATCTCCAGGGCTAAGTCCAAATGCCCTAGCAGAGCAAAACAGAAACCACCTTCATGATTCCCCCCTCACCTGACCCCAACTGCTTCCCCTTCCCTTGAACTCTTGACTTACCGAGCCACTGCCACTCCCAAGGAACCAGACTCTCCCGTGGCTCCCTGCCTGTGCCTCGGTTCCCGCTGTTCTGTCTCGCATGCCCACAAGGAGTCTGTTTTCTCAATGAAAACCCAATGGGCTCTAGCGCTGGAATATCGAAGCTCACACCGTACCAGGGGTCCCAGTCAGAACCCTAGAGTCAGGCAGACTTGTGACAAACATGACCTACCACTGCCTAGGTGCGTGAGCCTGGATGAGTTACTTAACCTCTTTGAACCTCAGTTCCCCCATCCATAAAATGGGGATAATAATAGTCCTGACCCCACCGGGCTACATGAGGATGAAACACAATGATGCCTGGCTAGGCAGTCTTCTGGACGGCACTGCTGTTCTTTGAAGTCTTACCTGGACTTCCCCTCAACACCTTTCCCACACCTACCCTGTGGAGGTTCCCGTGATGCTTTCCTACATCCTGCTGCACCTGATTCGCTCACAGGGCTCCTTGGACTGTGAGCTCTCCAGCACACAACACACAGGCTGGCCCTGGTGCCTCTGGCAATGGGAGATGCCCGACCACCGCCGCTTATGGGTAAAATCGTGACTGCCCTTTGTCTCCCGATTGCCAGAACGCCTGCGGGGGCCTCCTACCCAGTCTGTACTTCCCATCTTGCCAGCACCACCCCCACCCTTGTTCCCAAAGCCCTCGAGGCTCCCTGCATCCCTCTGTGTAAGTCCGCACTCCCTTGATGTGCTCCCCGGGCCCTCCATGTGGACACACAGATGGGATGGAGTGACCGATGGCGTGACAGGCAGCCCACGGGAAAGCTCCGAGGTCAGAGCTGGACCTCCAGAGAGGAGCTAGAGTGTTCAGGCACCAAAGCTGCCCCGCCCCCTTACTGACCTTCCTTGCCTATGCATTGTTTTCGCTCCTGGAGTTCATGCCAGAGGCCACCAAACCCGGCCACACTGCAGATTCACCGGGAAGGGTCCAAAAATACAGCTTTCTGGGCCCACTCCCAAACAGAGCTTATATAGCCAGAGGGCCAAGGGGGAAGATGTTTTTAGCTCCCCGGGGAACGCCGTGGCCCAAAGCCAGGTCTGGGAGTCACTAACCACATCCGGTTCCATTCGCTACATTTACTAAGAACCTGTATTGTAGGTGAATAAGCTCTGTGCCCCAGCTTCTGAGAAATTGCCATGGGGGGGGGGGGAACTGCAGGACGGGGAGGGGGTGGACAAACAGTCACAACACAGGGATGGGGCACAGGCCAGACTATCTGGCATTCATTTAGCCTTGCGCCCAATACATTTTTTGTGCATTGATCTTGTCTGGATGATTAATATATAAATTCAAGGAAAAGGCCACTATTATGTTTTTTGGTGTTTTTCCCCATTTCCCAGAATACTCAGCTCAGTTCTAAGTATACAATTGGCATTCAATCAATATTAAAGGCTCAAATAATTAGACTTTTTATACCATGCCCCTTTTTGACTAATTCAGCCGCTGAGGAGTTGTCTATTCACTTTTACCTTCGTAATTTCAGTGTCAGCACGGTGTCTACTCCCGGTAAAGAGCTGGAACACGTTTGTCAAATAAATGAACGTCTACTGGTACAAATCTGTTTGGGGAGGAACAGAGCTGCTGACGCTGTATGACCTTCTGAGTTAGCATTCAAAAGACTTCCAAAATTTTTCATTAGAACGATAGACCTTTAATCTCAGGATCAGTTTCCCGATGTGTAATTAGACAGCTTTGTTGTTTACACTGTCACGCATGTTACGAGCGATGTAAGTAACAGCTGCCTGGACCTCGGCAGCCGGCTGGCCTGGGTGTGGGTGTGCCCGGGGCAGGGGAAGGACCGATGCTTGCCCCCTCCTTCCACAAGGCCGTCCTCCCCGCCAGCCGTTGGGCTGGCCACGCCCCTCGCCCCGGCCTCCACACAGGGGCCTGTCAACTGGGATCAGCTTTAACGAGCAGGTGTGCACCCCGCCTGGGCAGCTCAGCCCTGCCTGAGTCAGAAAACCCCATGGGCTGTTCAAAGCCTACCCACATGTCAACACACTCGAGAAGCCAGGCTCTGTGATTTAAACATGAAGTCCCCTGCGCTGTCAAGCCGTATGATGAAACAGGGACACGGGAGGTTCTCTAGAGGGATAGCCAGCCACATGGGAGCCAGCAGAATGGACAGACTCTGCTTTCCCTGGGCCCAGCGTGGCCAGCGGTTTGTTGTTGTGGTGGTGGTGGTTTGTCTATTTGTTTTAAGCCCTGAAAACCGGGCGCGCGTCTTGAGTACGGAACCTTCTGGATATGGCTCAAAGATCATCCGGTCCTCCCTCTAGGCCCAGTGTAGGGATGGGAAACCTGCAAATGCCTCTGCACCAAGGACCGGAGCGAATTTTCCTGGAGTGCATGCTGGATTGTGGAAAGCACTCGGGCAACTCAGTCTGAGGCCTGTTGGCTTCCTTTTTGCTTCTGCTGGAGAATCGCAGGATCTACTCGCCGGCTGTTTATTTGTTCCTATCTTCCCCACAGACACCGTTGACCCTGTGCCAGGCAAACGAACACCGTTGAAAAGTTCTCAGATGGGACCTCGGGGGAGTGAACAGGCCAGAGACAGACAGGGTGAGAAAGCTCTCAGAAACCATGTCTGCCCCTCAGTGGGACCCACCAAGGGGGTTCTCGGTCAATGTCAAAAACACTGTTCACAGGAGGCAGTTCATGTGCCTGAGCAGAAGACAGAGATAAAGACAGTTTTGTCCATTTTCTCGCTGTGCAGAGAAACTGAGGTCTCCTGGGAATGCTTTTCCCAAAAGCCGCAGAAAACCAATGAAGTTTCCAGAAAGTAAATACAGAAAGGCCTCTCTAGTAAGAAAGGGCAGACCCAGGCCCTAAGAGACACTCAGCCGCTGAGCTGACCTCTGAGGACACTCCTGGCTGGCCGGGTCGTACTGTGCCATCGGTGGGAGCCATGAAGTTGGCACAGAGGGCAACGTGGACCTGTGTGGGTGGGCAGTACAGCTCCGAGGACAGGGATGCCCCATGCTCCCGATGACGGGCAAAGGCTGTGTTCCTGTGAGCTCAGAGATGCTGGGATAAGCACTCTGGGACCAGAGCCTGCCCTGGCCGCTTCCCACTCAGTGATCAAAGTGCCCCTCACTGACCCACAGCCCAGCAGACAGCAGTGCAGAGGAGAGGACTGTAAGTGGGACCACACTGGTGGATTTTCCGTGGAGGCCGTGGAGGTTTAGGAAACTGTGGCCCACCATCCCAACATAAGAAATTTGGGCTGGCTAAATGAAGATGCCGGTCTCTTCACTTGGTGTTTAGACTTAGGTTCTGAAAAACACATTCACTAAAATAAGCAGCAACCATCTGAAAAGATCTCTTTTTCTTCATAAAAAGAAAGCAAAACCCAGGGGCCAAAAAGGAGACTATGTGGTGGGACCGAGAAGCCTTTGACTCCAAATTCTCTCGCCTCCTCTGGGCAAAGGACAAGTCAGGCTCAAAGCTCTGATTCCCAAACGGATTTCCTGGGGCAGATCTCAGCAAGGATTCATCCACAAGGAGAGTCCAGGACTGCGAAGGGCTCTCTCTCTCTCCACCATGACTCTTCCCTCTCTCCAGAGCTGATATTTTTAAAGACTCTGGCTCTCTCTCACGGCAAGTCATCCACTTCCTGGATCCTTGTGCCTTGTAAATATCATCCTTAAAAACAGCTATATCTTTTCATTGGTCTTTATTTTTAAGTAGCCTTCTCACCCCACAGCCCAGCTCCTGCGGAACGACTGTGTGGCCCTGTCTGGAATGCAGAACGGTCCCTGGAGAGACAGTCTGCACATGAACTCACAAGGGTGTTTGTTATCAGCTTATTTGGCAAGAGGAATCAGGGACATTCTGAACATGAGCTGCCAGGATGGCGGGTCCCACCACCCGGAGGCCTTCACCCCATCCATAGATAACTTGGCAGGCGCGCGAGACACAAGACGCGGAAAATGGACGCGTACCGTCTGAAAACAAGCCCCATGCACACTTCTACAGGGAAAGGTACTTCAGATGCCTGGAGAATTCATATCTGGAGAATCTTTGCTGGTCCCTACGGATGTTTCTTTCAACAATGCTCACATAATTAGCAAGTCTGATGCGAAACCCCCTCCTCCCACACTAGCCTCTCTCTCTAAACGTCCCACTGCTTTCACCCTGGGCTAAGAAGAAAACAGGCACGTAACTCTTCCTTACTCACAAGGACCGAATCGAGACCTTTCATACCACCACATCTTTTACTCGGAAACCTTCTGCCTTTTTATCTGCCTGGCAGTCTCCTATTCGTTCTTCAGAACCCAAGTCCCCCAGCACCCACTCGGTGCAGTGTTCCCTGTGGGAGGCTCTCTTTTCAGGGCTTCCAGAGCATTTGATGTGTTCACAACAATGCTTAGAACAGTAGCTATCACTCTATACGCATCCATCCAGCTGCCAGCCCAGGGTGCGAGCTCCCGGGAATAAAGGGATGAGGGCTTACTCACCCCTGCGTCCCCATAACCCAGCCCAGGACCTGGCACTCAGAAGTCGCCTAATAAATGTTTGATGTCCCAATCAGTGCCTGGCCCACTTAGCCCCGGCCCACCCTTCTCGGTGCTGAGGGAGAGGCCATGTGAAGTGTGGAGCGAGAAGAGACAACGGAGTCACACACACCCCTCTGAGCCCCGGCCCCTGTGAGTTAGTTCACTTGTATCTGCCTCAGCTTTCTTCTCAACACAATCATGAACCACACCCCCTCTCCACGGGCTGCTGTGAGGGACTGACAAGGTCGTAGGTGTCACCTAGTGCCCACTCGTTTCCTGGAGCTCAGTAGGAAAAGCTAAGCCAAATGGAGTCCTATTTTTTAAAAAAGTGAATGGCTCCCACCCTGGTTCACGTGCCATTAACACCGTGATAAGGTGGTCAGCCTCCAGCCCAAAGTGGCCTCTCTCGGGGTAAGAGGCAGCACAGGCTGCACTCGACCTACACCTTGAGCTTGGGATTCTCAAAACCAGGCCTGCTTAGCAACAAAGGTGATTTTTATCTGAAGGACAGACCCACAAAAGGCTGCTCCTACTGAGGCTGGGCAATCAGAGCCTTCGTTTCCTGTCTTCGGTTAACCTCTCCCCCCAAGACACCCCACAGGACAGAAGAACGCCCACCCCGCCGTGGTAAGTCACTAAGCGCAAGCCCATCAGCCGGCATGTGAGAAGCAGCCTCCTCCTTCCATGTGGTTGCACCCGAGTTTTATTAGGCCCCGATAAACAATGAGGGGGAAGCAGTGGGGCCCTACCAACGTGGGACAGTCCTGCTCAGGGTCAAAGAGAGACGTGGGAAGGGCGGTAGCTGGACCTGCGTGACGATGCAACGTGGCACGGGGGGAGAAGCCACTTCAGAGGGGGTTCTGGACTCCTGCGGTGGGGAATCCGGAGACCTGGCCTTCATCTCCATTCTACCCCTAGCTTGCTCCATGGGTCTCATTAAGCCAGGTCTCTGGGCATCGGTTTCTTTACCCACAAAATCGAAGAACTGGACTGGATGACCTGTAGATCCTTCCCAGCTTTGATGCCCTAGGGTCACTGATCTTAGAGGCTGACCCACCTTTCTCGGCCCCTCCCCTTTCTGTGCTGGTTACTTGTCTGAGACCTCTTGTAGCTCCCCCTGAGCAGACTTCTACCAACACTATGACCTTTCCTGCCCCACAGTGTCTGGTCACTCGCAAGCACAGAGCCTGGCCAGGCGAGAAGAGGAGAGACCTGGGGTCATGTTCTCCAGAACACACCCACTCTCTCTGATCAAACGACTCAACAACTCAACTCCAGAAAACTTGTAGCATTGAGAGCTTGCCTATGCCAAAAACCTCTGGTCATCTGGGTTGGTTTCTTCTCTCCCAAAGCTTTTCCTCACTCCCTTCCAATACCACCTACACCCCCTAGGTTCCTAACTCTCCAGCAAAACATGAGACTTTCCCCATGCTGCTCGGCAAGAGACTAGGGCTGCAATAGGCAGCTCTTATCTGTCCTCTGGCATGTCCCAGGGTTGGGCAGGGGAGAGAGAGGTGGTGAGGCTACAAGGGTCAGGAGAAAAGTGCCTACAGAAGCAAGCTCCAGCTACGTGAGGAGGAGGTGACCTGGAGGAGGCAGTGCGAATCGCCGGGACAGAGAGCACTGAAAAGTCATAGAATTTTCGGAAGCTCCTTGAGATGCCACCTAAGCCCCAACACCTCCCCTATTTCCTTACTGAGAAAGTGGAGGGCAGGTGAAGTTCCATGAGTGGCCCAAGGCCAAGCAACTCCACCGCTGACAATCAATACTAGAATGTGGGTCTTTGGCCTCAGCCCACTCTTCTTTCCACTCTGTTGACCTCAAGACCTAGTTAGGTTACTCTGATGAGGCCAGCTGGATCCCCTGCAGACTCTAAGATATATGACCCAAGTGCCGCTTAGGGGAAGAGCAGGCCCGGGAGATATTTTGATAACTGTCTCCCTGACCCCGTGCATTCCCTCCCCAGCTGGTATGTCTAATTGTTCTTTCTCCAGCCCTCACCGCAAAATCCTGAGGAGTTCAGAAGTCAGTGAGAAGGGAGGGGTGGGCCTTCCTGTCCCTACAGAACTCTGAATATCTAAGATAACCGCAAGGATCCCTCTTCCTTGGTCTAAAGGAGGTTGGCAGAGAAAAGTAGCAGACTGAACTAACTCACTGGAGCTCTGACCTGATCAGGCCAAGAATAGTCATCATGAGCAATTAGATGGGTCATCTGAATGTTTCTGACACCAAACAATGGGATTTGCCCCTGCCCAGAACCTTTCGAAGACCAACGATCACATCAGCATCAGGAGAGGGACGCTCAGAGTAAAAGATTCAAGGAATTAATTATTCAGTGCACATGACCCAGTTTTTAGAGGTGAGGCTAGGTGAGATGAGAACTTACCAGCTCCTTATCATGGCAAGAAATGCAAACACTTCACAGGGTAGTGTTCCCTTTGCTGCCAAAAAGGATCCATTTATGGTTAAGACTGCCTCCCACCCACCCCCCCTTCCAAAGAGCCAAAGCTCACTCATTCAACAAATATTTATTGAGCTACTCTTAAGTCCTATGCCCTCCAAGGATTTACATATGGCTGGGGCTTAGCAGAGTCTAAAGAGCATGGAACTTATAAACAGGAGGCCTGGGTTGTGTCCCAGCTCAGCCCTTAGGCAGCTATACTACCCTGCACAAAGTAAAAAATTTAAGTTAATTTTCTCATCTGTGAAATGGGAAGGAATCTGCCTGCTTATTATAAAGATGAAATGATCTTTATAAAATGTAAACTGCAATGTAAACCTAAGAGGTAAACAACAATGATGTAATAGTGCATGCTTCTCCTGCCCTCGAGAAGTTTATAACCCGGCTATCTTTGGAAAATAATCCAAGGTACATATTTGGCAGACAACACATTCCCTATAATTTGAGCAAAGGTTATGTTTCAACCTGCCAGTAGAGATGGGGCCTGTGGTCAGTCTCAGCCTTCCTGTCTGGAAACCCCAGAAGTGGCAAGAACGGGCAGAGTGAAAACAGAGGAGCGGGGACCTGCCTGGCCCTGTATCCCGCCTGGGTGAATGAAAGACCCAGCAAAGCCTTCTGACTGAGGCACAGGAAAGGACAGACTGGAACTATGGTCCATCAGCAAGGAAACACACCCCATAGGAGCACAACAGGGATGAACCAGCGCACATCCCTCCCCATATACATTTCAAACAATGATGGGACTCTTGGCCCACTGCCTTATCCTCCTCTGTGGACATATTCTGTATTCCGTGTTTCTCCAAGAATGAGGAAGGATTCTCAGGCCATGGCAGATGGGCCTATCAGGACCTCTTTGCCCAAACACCTAGAACCAGAATTTTTGTAGTAGCCTTTCTCCAGGTCCAGCCAACCCCTTCCTAGCCTGCTGGTCAGGATCTCACCTCCCATAGATCCTTGGTGCCCACCAGGCCAGCCTCTAAATGCAAGGCCTGACTGCCTGCTGCTCCTCCATAGGGGACCTCCACCCTGCTCCAGCCCTGGGTGGGGCACTTATGTTCTCCCCTCTCCTCCCTTTCTCCACTCTCCCCTCCACCAGGATCTGCCCTGGTCTCACACCTCCAGGGAAGCTCCTAGAGGCAAGGCTGGTTCTATTCATCTCTATGTTCCCTCTGACTCACGGCACTCTGTCAGTCCTTCACCACCCTGTAAACGCAGAATGATGGTCCCAAAATGTTCTCTGATGTCTATATAAAGAAGAGAGGCAGAGGAAGAAGGAGGAGGCGAGGAAGGATGCTAGACTGGAGGTCCAGGGCCCACGTTCCAATTCTCCATTTGGCACCAGTTAGGTAGGTAACCTTGAGAAAGCATCTTTAGGCCAGGCCTCAGTTTCCCTATCTGGTAATAAGGGGTTTGTGCTAAATAATCTCTTGGGTTCTCTCTAATTATAAAATTCAGTATTACAGAAACCGGACTAGCCTGGCCATAGGAGACATGTGTCCTGGTCCTTAGGAGCTGCCGCCGGGGGGGGGGGGGGGGGGGGGGGGCAAGTTAGCTGACTGCCCAGATCTCAGTCTCCATTGTCTATAAAAGAAGTGAGGATGATAGGACCGGCCCTCCCAGGGAGTGGGGTCCGCGCCAGACACGCCCATAGAGCTTCATGAGCCACAAAGCCCTGAAGAAATATTGGGGTTCAAACTCCCTCAGTCAACAAAGAGCTGCTGACCTGCTGCCACAGGCCTTACACTGTGCCTCCAGCATGGGGATGCCTCACACAGGAAGGCTGGACGATGGATCTGTGCCCCCAAGGCTCGCACAGCTCGGGAGTGAGACAAACAAGCAGACAAACCTTAACTCAGCCAGCCAGTCATGTAGCTGGCATCTGAACAAAGCGCTATGGGAGTATAGAGGAGGAGGAGGGGCCAACTCTGCCTGTAGAAGGGAAAGAAGCTTCTAGAAGGAGTGCCACATCCCCAGAGTGGACATCTGTTCCAGGAGTTGTGGGACCAAAGCCACGGCCAATGAGAGAGAGGCAGAAAATGAGGCTACAAAGTGAGGCTGAGATCTAACAGGAGGGGGCCTTGAAGGGGCCACCAGGGGACTGATGGTCAGACTGTCTTCCAGGAAGGTCTGGCAGCACCTTAGAGGTCAGAGCAGGGGAACAGAGTGGAGCTGGGGAGAGCAGTGGTGGCGCCCACAAGAGTTCGTGAGGGCGACTATGCCAAGTCATTATCAATCACTGTCCATACCCAGCTGCCCTCCCTATGCCTGTCTGGACTGCTGAATCTACAGAGCTGACCAGCTCTGCTCTCCTCCGAGGGGAGCCCAGGCAGAGGAAGAGGCCGTAATCACACTTGCAAATCTTGGACGCACACTGCGGTGCTCTGTAGTCACTCCCTCCAGAAGCTGCCAGGCCAGATTCTTGCCTGGGCCCAGATCTGGGCCAGCCGGAGACGGACACACCATCGGGCCTGGGACTGGAGTCACCATAACTGAGCCAATGCTCTTACTAAGGGGACAAGGGGCAGAGAGTCCGCTCCCCCCACCCGCCAAAGACCACTGATGTAGATCCCAGACACAACTCCGTCTCAACCCCTGCCTCGCTCCCTCCCCTAACAGCATGGAGAGCCACGCAATGGACTGCTGGTCAGCAGGCAAAGACAGAGGGCCAAGCAGAGAAGGGAGGCCTTCACCAACCAGTTCACCTGGGCTTAAAGAGCGCAAGCACCCCTACCTACTCTTTCCAAAGCCTGAAGCCCATTCCTCAAGTGCGACTCAATGGCACGAAAGAGACTTACTTGATTCTTAAGCATCGCAGTGACTAAAGCCATCTCCTCATGGGATAAGCCAAGCACAGGTTGCCACGTTCCCTTAAAGACAAGAGCAATGGATGTCAGTTACATTATCTTCCATTCCAGCCTCCCATCTTCTCTCTGCCACGAGGTCCCACAGGCTGTGGACTTTACCCCGTAGAAACTACTACTCAACAAGAGGAAATGCCCAGAGAATTTCTCTCTGTGCTCCAAGTTTGGCATGTGAGGAAAGGAACTGCTAGGTGGTTAAACAAATCCCACTGTGTCCGCTGTACGAGCACCCTAGGGTTTATCACTTTGCTACGCAAAGGTTTACAGAGAAAGTCAGATGGGTCTGGAAAAGATTACTTTAGTGTCTGCTTTAGTAGAAACAGAAAGTGCCAGATTTTCTAAGGTGCAGACACGTTGAAGTAAGTCAAGCTGGTGTAAAACCTTGGTAATAAGTCACCAACGTGAAACTGCCACATTTCCCAAGGTGGAAAGGGTCCAAAGCACTAAATAAACTAGAAAGTTCTAAAAGCAGACCATCTGGTCATGGCTGAGTTTCCTAAACAAACTACTATCTTGGCTTCCCTTGACCACCAAAATGGTTTGGTCATATCCTACTGCTTCTGCAGAAAAATGTCCCTGCACCTGTTTGAAAACGGAGGCCAGTGTTCTAAAGCACTTCTAAGAATTTACTTTCCGACTCCAAATTTCCGAGAGGTGGCCTCAAGAGGGCAAAAGCCAACACGGAGGAGAAATCTGAGATGTTCGAGAGGTAACACACGCATCCCACGGACAGAGACATACTTTGCGCAGCAGGCCAGTGGGCCACTTTGCCCACATGGTCACACTTGTCTACTCTCTATCCACCAGGGTCTGTGTGTAGAGCCTGGGACATGAACTCACTTCCAGAATTCTCAGGTTCTACATGGGAGAGCTGCTACTCTCTACTGAGCACTGGCCGTGCGCAGAACGCACACTGGTAGACCAGATTCTGTTCCAGTGGCTCCTCACAGGCAGGAAGAGAGGCCTGGAGAGCAGAAGGGGCCCTGCCACAGCTCCCTGGCCTGGCAGGATTCAAGCCCAGGGCTGGCTGACCCAGTGCTCATGGGCTTTCCAACCATGCCAAGGCGAGAGGGGTCCCAGCACAGCCCACAAGCAGCCTGGTGAGCTCCGAGGGCAGCCACTTGGGCAGAAGTTCCAGTCACGCCCATCATGATCGTCACTGTCAAGCCACACCTCTCAGGCCCGCGGGCGGCTGACAAACAGGCTGGCCTGCCTCACCTACATTCTATCGGCCTGAGCTGTAGGCTCAGAGAGGTCGGAGGACTCCGCTTCTCTGCCCCCCTGTTTCTCAGAGGAAGCACACGGCACTGTCTGCACAGGGGGACACCAGTGGGCCTTCCTGGGCCGGTCTGTAAGGGCTGACCATTGGTCAGATTCCCATAGAGGCCTGGCCACACTGGAATCCAGCCACGACCAGGACCAGCTCAATCCCTTTATCTGACCAATAGCTAAACATATTTCAGACTCCCCTTAACTCCACTAAACCAGAAGGTCCTGGGGCCCAGCACCTCCCTTCCCCTCGAGGGGTCTCAGTTTCCTTATCTATAAAATGAGAAGTTTGACTTAATTGGTGATTTCCTCACCAAAGACCCCCTTCGAGCTGCTCCCCTCTAAAAGCTCTGACTTTAAGAGGCACCTACAAAACTCATCTGAAGTTAAAAGGAAGAATTAAGAGGATTAAGCTATGCCCAGGCATGGTGGTGGGTAGTTAGCACGTGCGAGCTGGACGATCCTCCCAGCAACCTTTGGGGGGCAGGCGGGACAGTC
>CM053613.1:36776951-36803482 GCA_028646535.1 Procyon lotor
TTAAAACAGAGAGTTGTGGCTGATTGAAAACTGGACGGGGGTGGGGGGGGTGGGGGGGGCTGCCTCAGCTTAAAATAGGCATAAAAGGACTAGCAACCAAATGCAGCATACGGACTTGGATCCTGATTCGAACAAACCAACTCCGAAAGTCCTTTCAGAAACAATCTGGGAACTCTGAATACAGACAGAGGACACCAAAGAACTATTGTTCATTTTATTACATGCAATAATGGCAATGTGGTTATGCAAAAAAACAAAAACATTCTTTTAAAAATACATATATATATACCGCATTAGATGGGGGCAAAATGACATGGTATCAGAGATTTGCTTTAAAATACTTCAGGAAGAAAAGACAGAAGGGGAGAAAAAGCAAGAGATGAAGCCAGCCCAGCAGAACCTTGACTGTTGAAGCTAGATAAGGAGTATATGGGGCTCGTTATACTATTGACTCTACTTTTGTGTCTGAAAATGCTCATGGATATGGTA
Organism: Procyon lotor; assembly: GCA_028646535.1. NCBI lineage: Eukaryota > Metazoa > Chordata > Mammalia > Carnivora > Procyonidae > Procyon > Procyon lotor. The sequence goes on from CM053613.1 coordinate 36,777,441, forward strand.
AAACAGAGGACTGCAGTACATGGTGGACGACAGCTTAATGAAGACTGGGATGAGAGGCTAAGGGAACACGGAGCAAAGAAGAAGGATTTGTAAGAACCAGGAAATAAATCTGTTAAGTTTGGTATGGGTTTTAAAAGCCATTTCATAGCACGGTGGGAAGCCATATTCACAGAGAATTACAACAGAAGTTGGGGGAATAGTGAGCACAGTGAGGGAGCTGCCCACACCACCCCTCCAGAGGACAGAGGCACAGCCACCGAGTCTCCCTGCTTCCTTCAGTCCTTAACTCACCACCTCAATCTCATTCATACAGACTGAGGCCAGAATCCTAGCTTGGTTACTCATTAGCCATGTGAAGTGGGGGCGGGGAGGAGTTTCAACCTTCCCCAGTCTCAGTCTCCTCATCTGTAAAATGGGGACAGCCCCAGCCACTCCTTTGGAGGGCTAATGTGGGGACCTGCTGCTAGAAGCAGTGAAAAGTCCCAGCATGATGAACAGCATTCCCTTCCCTGGCTCTTTAAACAATAGACTATTAGCCCTGGCAGGGCTTCTAAGATGAGCAATGTTCAGCCCAAATCGTCTTGCGTCCGGACCTTACCCCTCCCGCCAGGATCAAGGCTCTCCAGCAAAAAGGCAGGACCTCTACCCTTCAGAAGCAGGGAGTGAAAGGGATAGGTCCGTGGTTGACAGACACACCCAGATGTGGGTATGGACATGGGTGGAGAGAAGAAACACACCCCAATTATAGGCAGAGGAGGGTTACCCAGCTCTTCCTCTGCTCCTTGCAGCTCCTGGGAATGGGCCTCCAATGAATACAGCTAAAACCAGCCTTAGTCCATAAGATGCTTTTTACTAAAGTAAAACTGGTTGGAATTAGGCTAATCATGATTTTCTTTTAGAAGAGAGGGATGAGCAGAATGCCAGAGCTCCAGGACTAAAGAAGGACGGAGGCGCAGAGAAGAGTGATGGCATTTTTTATAAGGGTATGCTCAAACTGAGGGTCTTGATCACCTTACAACCATAACTAGTATAGCTCAACAACTGTCCTCCCCAAAACAAAACAAAACCAGGATCGGATCTAAGGTAGAGCTTATTTCAGCTAATAGTCTTCCTAGACCATTCCAGAAGCCAACTTTCAGAGGTGAGAACAAGTCAATGGCACAGGCAGGCTTCCTCCCCAACCCCCCACCCTCCAGGTGGTACCCAAACACCAGCAGGTCAATCCCTCCCCAGTACAGCATGACCAATACCAGCCATTCATCCCTGACCAGAGGACACAGTGAATAAGTGGTCTGCAGGTTGAACAACCTGGGCTAAGCAGGGTCAGTTCAAATGCTTTGCCAAAGAAACAGCCTCTGAATCTTTAGATAGAATCTTCAAAGGCCAGGAGGCTCCAATTGCACACAGGAGTACCATGATCCTGCAGACATCACTTTCTAGGGCCACAGGGCAGCAGGAAGAACACTGAATATAGTTCTGGCAGAGCCTGGTCCAAATCCTGGTTCAGCCACTTTCTGTGTGACCTTGAACACTTACCCTACCTGAGTCTGTTTGCCCACATCTAAAATGAGGAGGGTAAAACAGAGAGGAGAGTAACCATGAAATAAGCGGCAAAAGTGCCACAGGGCAGGACCCATCTGTCCCTAGGCACACAATAAATCTGTCCTCTGCCAGCAGGCAAGTTCTTACTGCAAGGAGTTTTCAGAACATCGTCTGGGGCTGTCTGGAGACTTGAGGTCCACTCATTGGCCCCGGGAAGGGGACAAGAACAGAGCTGGTCCAGGTGCCAAGTGCCCCAAGCACATCAACACTAGAGGGCCAACCTGCTGCTGGCTTGCTTTCTGAGGGACCTGCCCACAAGGGGGCCAGTTAGTGACTTCACCACCCCCTCCCCCACTGAAGCCACAGAACACTAGAGTGAGCAAGGGATGCTGACAGCAAGAGGGTCCACACCCTGCTACCTACCCCAAGTCCCACAAGGCTCAATGGCCCTCCAAATTAAAGCTCTTTTGGCCTTAAGGACCCAGGTTACAGAATTAACAATGTGGAAAGAGGCAGACGTTTACTCTGGTTTCAACACGCCTCTTCCCCATCCAGCAAAGGCGATGATTCCCAGCTCTGCCAGGAGACTGGCCTAGGATAGAGTTAACCCCACTTGCTCCAGTCTGGAAGCCAGGTCAGCAGGGACAGATGCTGCCATTGCCGGCAAAACCCCACTTCTCCCCAGGTTTAGTCAGATGAGGACAAAGCGGGAGCCTTGGACTCCCCCCCCCCCCCCGGGTGCTCCCAGACCTGGGGTGCGCCTGGGCTGCTGGGGGGTACACAACAGGACAGCGCTGCGGTCCCCTGGCCACCTCCGCACCCCGGCCCCAGACTCGGTCCCAATCCCAGCCGCAGGCAGCCAGGCCACTGACATTTGGCCCAACTTAACTTCCTGTTGTTAAGGAGGGAGGGGAACTGGGGCGGGTAGGGGAGCGCCCAGTGAAGAGCCGGGAAAGAGCGTGAACAGAGCAGAGCTCAAATTATGGGAAAGCAAAGTTTGGAGATGGTCTGCCCTGGTGGCAAGCGATACTGCTGGCGCCTCGCGCCCACTCCGTGTTGACGTTTGGGAATTTTCTCGGCTTAGAATTGCAGGCTTTGGGTGTTGGGGCGGAGTGGGAGGTAGTTCGGGGTACGGGTGGCAGGTTTTTATTGCGTTCTAATCGATTCAGAGACCTATCCGGCAGTCCCGGCCTCCCTGGGCAGGGCCACCTGCTTGCCCGGCGCCCCGCGGGGTGGGTTTAAGGCGAGAGATGCTGCGACCGCACCTGACCGGCACCCGCGCGGGCCAGGGCGCAGAGTCCAGGCTCGGCTGCCATGGTCCCCGCCCGACCCTTCCTCCCTGAAGCCCCGCACCCTACCCCCCTTACCGAGATCCGCGCCAGCCACCGAGCCTCAGATAAGCTTCTGCCTTCCCCTCGGGCAGCGAACGCGGCGGTCAGGACCCGCCAGCAGCCTGCGGAGCGGGGAGCCAGAGAGGCAGCCCGGTGCAGCCTTAGCCCAGCGAGCGCCTGCAGTTCTGCGCCGCGCGGCTGACTGCGCTGGGAGCCGCCCCCACCGGCGGCGCGGCCAATAGCAGAGCGGCCGGGGGCGCGGCCCGCCCCCGACCCGAGGCCCGCGGCCAATGGCAGTGCGGCGCGGAGCCCACCCCCGCTCCACGCCCGCTCCGCCCCCATGGGGCCAGCTGTCACCGCGTCGGCCGGCGGGCGCACGTGGGCTGTAGCTGTTCCCCGGAGCTCAGGGAGCCCCGGGCGCTCCCACTCAGACCAGTACACGTGTGAGACCAGCGGGGGGCCGATGAAGGCGGGGCGTACTGGTGCTGCTAGATGAAAACCTGAGTGCTAGTTTCCTACTGCCAAGGGAGAGGCAGAGGCTGGGCCTCACGCTTCTTGGCCTAGGCAGCTGGAAAGCAAGCCTCAGCTTCCCCTTTCTGAAGTGAGGGAGCAAGCTTGGCACTTCCTGTAACGGCTGTGGACCTCCCTCCTTGCTTTGCCTCTTGACTACCGGGCTTCAGCAAACGCCATTAGCTGATAGGCTCCTCCCTCCACCTGGACTGGCCCAGCTTAGAATGAAGCTGATGAGAAGAGGGGCGGTGGCTCAGACCACCTATGTGACCTTAGTCACATCACCTAAGCACTGTCTTCTCTTGGCTGTCAAACGGCTGCCTTAATCTCTGTTCTGGCCGCGCTCCTGGGTTGCCCACACCCTCTCAGCTGCAGAGAGCACCATCCACAGAAAAGACAGTGTGGGGCCCAGTGAGGAGTGCGACGCAGCTCTGTACACGGTAAAGACTACCGTGTCTTACTCAGCTCTGGAGCCCAGGCTCTATCACCAGCTGGGCCCAATGCAGGCATCCATAAGTGTTCTGGGGACCGAGCTGAGCCAGGAGAGGAGAGCAGGCAAGCTTGGGCGGTGAGAGGAGAGTGCTGTGGCTCCAGGCTGCTGGAATTTCCACAGCTCCAGACCCCCTCTAGAAAGGCTGTGCTCCCTTGCCAGGCATGTTCAAACAGAACAGCTTGCCCCCATCAAACGTGGGGCTCACTTTGTTCTCTCTGCTCCTCATCAGGGGATCCTACTCCAGGCCTTTTGGGGTTTCCCAGGGATGGTCCTACCTGGTAGCTCTCTTAGCCTCTTCAAAGTTCAATCAACTTCCTGTAGATGAACTTCAGCAAAAGCTGTCTCTGCTCAGTTTGTAGAAGTCAGCAGTGACTTCCAGAGGGACAGCTCTCCTCTCTGATGCAATGCTGCCTGCGATGCCCGTGGACGGAGTGGTCTCTGTGCACACTTTCTCAGTCCTGATGATAGCTCTGTGAGGTCTGTATCTTTGCCATCGTTCCCTTTAACAGATGTGGAAACTGAGACTCAGGGAGGGAAAGTAACTTTTCAAGGTCACATGGTTAATAAGTAACAGGGTCGGAATTTGAGCCTAAAGCTATCTGATCCCAGCCTCTGCATGCCTAACCACTGTGCACTGGGGCCGCTGCAGCCATTCTCGTGGTCTGAGAGCACTGGACAGGCCACGTCCATCTCTAGACACTGTCTTGCCCAGACATTCTGTTGAGCTCAGGCCCGGGCACTCTTAGGGTCAGGAGATGAAAGGAGCATGGGCCTGCTTTATTTACAGATTACTGCAGGAAACCCTAGACAGAGAGGAACTTCAGGAAGCAGCATTGACTCTGCCCTCAGCACAAAGCCTCACTAGACACAAGGCCTCTTCCTTCTGGCCTGGGTCCGAGACACCCCTGTTGGGGATGGAGCTGGAGATATTCATTCAATTCACAAATGCTACTGTGAGCTGGATGTGGTTCCTGCAGTCATGTGACTTACAACACAGCTGATAAATAACCAGAAGTACAAGGGGCTACGGGAGCTCTATTCTTTATTACATTTATCTTTTATAATTCCCACCACCTTATCTCTAGCACAATGTTCTCCAAGTTAAACACATTTAGCACTACTTCAGGAACACTTTGGGCCCACCAAGTTTTGCAAGAACACTGCTCAGTATAGGAGTTCTAGTAGCTCAAAAACTAAAACTTATCCGTGCTTTCCTAGGAGCTTTTCCTCTTCTCCCCCACCTTTTTGTTTTGTTTTTCCCCACTCCACCTTCTTAACTCAAGGCTCAGGTAAGAAGGACCCTTACTAGGTGAGTTTTTAGAGCAAGTTGGGAGCTCATGGGGGCTCAGCGCATGGATGGAGATAAGCCTTGGGACCTCTCAAGCCAGGGCCCCGCACCTCCACACACAAGCCACCTTTCCCGGCCATCTTGCTGGAAGGGAGAGAGAAATGGGGGACAGGAGATAACAACTCCACCCCCTCTGGACCCAGCAGCAACCATGGCATCTCCCACTGGACTGTGGGTCTGGGAGTTTACATGACTAAGCTCTTCAAAGAGAAGGTCATGCAAAGTTAGAATGGGCCATAGAAGAAATACCATCTAAGCCCCTCACTTAACAGATTAAAGAAATTTTAAAAAACAAATGGAGCCCCAGGGAAGGGAAGGTGCTTGTGAGGTTCACAGAGTGTGGGAATGGGTTCCAGGTCTCCGGAGGCCCTGGCCTCCCTCTTAGCACACAGGCAAACTCAAGCTCCTCGTGCCACAGCTCAGTAGGCTATATTTAATAATAATCTCTTCCCCAGCCCACTCTTCTCAGGACGGTGAATGTGTGCTGCCGAAGGTTGCCTGGGAGATGCAGATGGCCACATTAGCATCAGAGGGAGGGAGAGAAGGAAGGCCCAGATTCATCCCTAAAAATATCTGCATCTCAGACTGGAAGCCATGGGTTTACCAGCACATACGTGTCCCCCTCGAGAAAACTTCAGCTGGTGATCTCCATCATCATTGGTTATCTACATGACAGTGTTCCAAGACAGCTGTGGGGGTGTCAGGACTGGATTCTTTTTATTTCAAGCCTAGCAATTTGCTTGAAGAAAGGTCAGAGTTGAACTAAGTGGATTCTTGATGCAAAGATTTTCTGTGAAGAAGCCAGGGTGCTTCTCAGGGCATCTGAATGGCAGGGAAAAGAGTTAGACCACCTGTGTTTCCTCCTCCAAATGAGAAAGGGTCCCTGCCCTCAGACCCCTTCCTCATGTACTTATGTTCCAGGAAGGGGTAAAATAGTGATTACAGTTCTCACCAGTTCCTACCCACGCTGCTATCGAAGGCTTTGGGCTTTCAAAAGGAAGTGGAAGGCTGGTATCTATACAAAGTCCGATGACCTTCCTAAATGATGAGAAAAGGCTGATTGGCCCCGGGCCACCTTGGGAGCTATCTTGGGAGAAGGACTAAGCCAGGAAGTGGAAACATTTGTACCTCCCTCAAACAGACACAGGAGTGTGTGAGAAGCAAGATCATTGGGGCCTTGTTCTAGCCCCTTATCTTCCTGATAGGCCCCAGAATGCTCTATGTTTCATAGATAAGACATATACATGTTTTCAAGGTCATTAGGCCCTCATCAGACCTACCATATCTTCAGTGGGGTTTTCAGAGACAGTTTGGGGGAGAAATGGCACCTGTCAACATCAGTAATGCTCTCAGAGAGACCATGGCACTTTGGGGAATGTGTGTCTGTTGGCAGCAATGATGGGAAAGTCGGTGCTAGAGAGCTGAGAGCAGGCAGGAGGTGACATACTAAAGCAAACAGACAGAGTAGGTGTGCAGGGGGTGAGAGGAAGAGACACGGGGTTATGAAAGTAGTCTAGCCCCAGCCCCAAATAACCTGGGGAGTGTGTGTGTGTGCGTATGTGTGTGTGTGCACGCACATCTGTGCTCAAAGCCAACTGTGAAATACAAGGGCATAATTCTGGTCCTTAGAGACACAAGAGATTAAACAATGCTACAAATGCACCCTCAAGGTAGGCTGGGGCACACCTGCAGCTCAGGCAGACTGCTGTTCATGCAAACCGGAAGCCCACTCTACAGCATTCTATGGTCATTGAATGGAGCTAGGGAGGCAGCTCCCAAACCCTCCACAGTGCAACTGTCTGGGAGCAAAGACTGGGATACTTTTCTCTATTCTAGCTCATGGGGGGGCGGGGCACTCTTCCATTATCTATCTACCCCTCAGATACGCATAGTGCCATTATTCTAAGAGATGTCCTGACTAAGGAGTTAGTAATATAGTCTCTGAAGTCAAGATGTCTGAGTTTGACTCTCACCTCTGCCACTTATTGACTGTGTGACCCTGGGCAAGTGACTTAACCTCTCTGGGCAGAAGGTTCCTCACCGGAAAGAGGGGAATAGTAATAGGGAGATGTATGCATAGTGCAGTGCCTGGTACACAGTAAATGACGTATAAAGGTTTTTGAATAATAAATTGAGGACTGATAATAATAGGGCTATAGAGAACAAGAGTATCTAAGAGGCATTGTTATGAGCAATTCCAGGTCAGGCACAGGGCCACTTCCATCACTGAACTTGAGTGTTTGAAGTGAATGCAATTATCATCCACACCTTAGAGATGAGACAATGGAATCTTGCAGAAGTGATGTCACTCATCCAAGCTCTCCCAGGAGCCAGCATACGGCAGGGTGGATCTGCCTAGCTGACCGCCGCGCCTGTGCTCTATGCACTCTCCTGGTTACAAGATGGCACAGCTCCCAGGCCTGGCCAGCCGTAGAACCCCAGGGGTGGCCCAACAGACACGCCCGTGGTCTAGGCAGATTCCATCTTCAGGAGCAGTGTATAGATAGAGCAGTCTCTTTGCACAGAAGTCAAGGCTAGCAGTCAGCGTGTTCCACATGCAATGAAAGAAACCCAACCACAACGGGAGAGAAAGAGACTCCTAGGACAGAAGAGACCAGAAGTAAGAGCTCTGGCTACCTTTCTTTGTAATTCTCTTGGCTCTGCCCTCCTGCATATTGGCTTTGTCCTAAGGCTGGTTTTCCTCATTGCAGCCAGTGCCAACAGCTTTTGTTGCCTCAAACAACCTTATCCCAAAGAGAACACTTCTGACCCAGCATTCCAAGCAGGAGTCCTGAGACCCACTCTGCCTGGATTGGGTCACATGCCCACCTGAATTGGTAGGGTAGCCAGGGGACTGGAATGTGCTGATTGGCTGTACCAGGCGAGGCCCCTGCCTAGCACTGGGAGGGGTGGTGCTCAGCTTCCCCTGAGACGCCAGGCTGCCAGGGAGAGAGGCGGACACTTGACTGAAAGCTGAGCGCAGTATGGAAGGGAAAGGAAGGACACATAGCTATTTGCTGGGTTGGTACGGACCAGAGAACGCATGAACTCACAGGAGGAATTCACACTTTTCACCTCTCAGAAAGTCATGTCATTCTGACCTCCCCTCTATTATCTGCTCCGCACCTCCACCCTGCCACATACCAACCCCCCATTAAGCTCTTCTCTAGCTTCAGTGCATTCTGTAGTAAATACATTTTAATTAAAATTGAATTCCTGCCCAACTGCTTTCCTCTTCAAACCTTTCCCCTCAATGCAGTTTAGACGGCAGGAGACCACACAGTGCAACCCAGCCCCTGACTGGTTCAGAAGGGGTCATTCTCCCCCGGTCAGATGCGCAGGGTCTGCAGGGGCACCCGGGTATCGCCGTGACAGAGCCAGAGCCAGCTGCACAGGTCAAGTTCTGGTGGAAAGCGCTCAGGTTCCAACCTCTGCTCTCCCTACGAGCGTGACTTGGAGCGAGCCAATTAATGGAGATAACAGCCCTTGCTCATAAGGGCAGAGGATGGATCACGTCAGATGCCAGACATGACGGCTTACTGGTGACCTTATTGAGTGCTAGTTGCTTTCTCCCCTATTTTGTAAGCGTGGTGGTTTTGTTTCCTAGCAACTTGCCACGCTGGAACTGGGTTTCCCGGAACTCCCTTTCCTGGATGATTCCCAGAGAGGACTGGCCGCTCGGCACCTGTGCATGAGATAAGGAAGGTGGACGTGACCGAGGCCCGGAAGGTCAGGGCCGGGGCTTCAGGCCCCAGTGCGGTTCGTGCCTGCTTCTGCTTGGACAGGGGTCGGGGGGCAGCAGCGAAGCCCCTAGAGATGGCTTCCTCTGGCATCTCTGAGTCTGGGGCCGGTGCACATGCCCCAGTTTGGCAGAAGGTCTAAGCTGCTTCTAAGAGTCACTGCATTGTTAAGGTTGGAGGTGATTAAGAAATAAACACGAATTCCAGCTTCTCTTCAAGCGCTCCAGCTTGTCCGAGTTCTTTTTCCTCTCCATTTCTCCTACTTCACATCCAAGTTTTCTTCACACTTGCCAGCTCTGCCGATGGACACAACTTCAGGCCCACCAGCAGCCACAGGGTGCCTGCCTTTCAGACACATCTTCGCCAGCTCCCACGACTGTACTGTGAACTCCAATCCCTACGATAATCCCTTGTTTCATATCACAGTAATGGTCCCGCTTCCCTGATGAAACCCTGATACAAGCCTGCCATGGGCTCATACATTATTATTCTTCACTACATCCCTATGGGATTACTTCTGAGAAGTACTGATTGCGATTATTAACCCTATTTTGCACTTTGTATATTAGTCCACATTCCAGAGAAGCAGAACCAATAGGACATAGGGAGATAGATAAATAGATTTATTATGGGAAATTTGCTCATGTGATTATGGAGACTAAGTAGTCCCACAATCTATCATCTGCAAGCTGGAGACCCAGGAAAGCCACTGGCATAGCTCTAATCTGAGTCTGAAAGACTGAGAACCAGAGAGCCAAGGGTGAGAGTCCTAGTCCAAGGGCAGGAGAAGACCCATGTTCTATCTCAGCAATCAAACTACGAGAGCGAATTCTCCCTTCTGCTGCCCTTTTGTTCTATTCACACTCTCGAGGCAACGGATGAGGTTGCTCCCACTGGGGAGGGCAATGCCTTCCTCAGTCTACCAATTCAAATGCTAACCTCATCCAGAAACACCCCCAGAGACGCTCCCTGAAATAATGTTTAATCAAATATCTGGGGACCCTCTTGTCCAGTCAAGTTTGCACATAAAATTAACCACTACACTTGGATGAATTCAAATCGTGGAGGTTAAATACTGTGTCTTAGTAACTGGCAGAACTAAGATTCAAACCTTCGTCTATCTCGCTCTTGTGCCTGAACCCCGGCCACTCAGTCACCCTGAAATCATCAGAAGCATTACCTCATTAATTATAAAAGGCTGCAAATGTGATGTATACTCATTAGGAATAGGAAAGACTCTTAGACATATCAGTTTAAAATGTTTAAGATGCCAAAGACGTGACAGAAAAAGAGATGGACGTACCCCAAAAGATGTAGAAACGCTGCCAAGAGGGGATCAATTGCGGATTCACGGGTCATCATGCTGAAGTGGCACATTAAGCAAACTGGTCTAGGCCGTGTCTTAACTGAAGGGGTCCGACCGCTATCTGTACAGCCATGTCTGAAAAGAAATCTGACTACTGTTAGAAATATTCTAGTTGTTTCTCTGCACAGCTCACCACTCAGTACCCTCCCACTGGCCAACAATCCCTGACAGTCCAACTGGGAGAAAATCAAAGAAGCAATTGAGTGAGGACTGCTCTGGGTTTGTGCCCAAGAGTCACAGGATCCCCGGACAAAGCAGGAAGGCACGGCCACAGCGGCCTTCTAAGAATGCCTGAGAGGCCAGCCCTCGAGGTTTTCCATCTCCCTGAAGACCAAGGGAAGGATCCTGGAAGGAGGATGTGGCTGTCCCATGGAAAGCAAAGCAAATTTATGTGGCAGGGCTGGTTCAGAGCAGAGTAGGAGGACAGAGACCGGGGAGAAGAGCAGAGGGAAGACAGGGGGTGGGGGGGTGACATGAAACATTAACCCATTGGTTCCAGCCTGTATCTCCCCATTCCTCCCTCATCCCTCCCAGTCTCAGGGTTTTCTCCTTGCTGTTCCCTCCAAAGGGCCCTCCCTCTTCCTTTCCACCCACCGAGAACCATCACTCCCCTTCGGACTCCTGTCAGTCACCACCTTGTGCGCTCTCCTCACCGCCTTGGTTCAGGGTCCTTGCACATCCTGGGAACACCGCGTCCCTCGGACACTCGAGTTGTTTCTCACACGCCTGAAACATCTGCAGAGAAGGGCCACGTCTCTAAACTCCTTTTCTTCTTTATACTAAAAAATAGGCTCCTTTCCTTTTTTAGTCAACGCCGTGCCCAATCAAAAAGAGGAATGTGAAAACTGTCATCACTCGCAGAGCTGGAGCATCACTTCCTTGGTGTCTATGGACTGATTTACATTCTCAATACACGTCCCTATGAAATTGTGTAGCTCAAGAGGCGAGGTCGGAGGGTGGTTAAGAGTTTGAGTTTTATAGTTACATCGCCTTGGATGGGCATCTCAAATCCTGCTGTGTGACCTCAGATAAATTAATGTCTCTGTACCTCAGTTGTCTGGGTGTAAAATGGGGAGTAAAGTTGTTACAAAGTTGTCATATGGCTTCTAAGGATGAAATGAAATGATCCACAGGAAGCCCACCAAGCCATGTACACAAAATCACTATTTGTGGTGTGTGGTGTGTGTTAAAATACACATAATAAGAAAATCAGCATTTCAACCATTTCAAAGTATAAAACTCAGGGGTATTTAGCAAATTAGTGTTGTACAACTATCAGCACGATCTCATTCCAGAACATGTCTAGCACCCCAAAAGGAAATCCTCCACCCATTAGGCAGACTCTCCCCACTCCCCTCTGGCCCAGCCCCCGGCAACCACTAATCTGCTTTCCATCTCCCTGGAAAATCACTTTCTCTTCGACCTTTGTCTCTTGCTCAGTTTTTTCCTGACAGCTTTGCATTCAAACCTTTCTCATAAACTAAATCAAACTTTACAAAGGGGAAACAAATACAAAACTACAAAGCAAACACAGAGAAATGATTTGGCACCTCTCCTTGGGGCACTGCCCCAGCAGTCCCATTGCAGAACTTTTAGAAGAGTGAGCTGTCCCTGCTTGGTCCGTCTGCCTCCAGGCTCACTCACCCCAAACGCTGTTGCCTGGCTCCCGGTAGGACTATGGATTGTCAAATCCACGTTCTATTTCCAGCCTTCCTCCTCCATCATGTTTTTGCACCTCATGATGCCGTGGACTACCCTCTACTCCTTCTAGAAACCCTTTCCTTTGATTCCAAACACCATGTGTCCTAGCTCTCTGGCCACTCAGCCTCAGTTTCGCAAGCTGGTGAGGGCACTTTCTGCTCTCCACCGCCCACAGCCCTCCTCGGGTCAGCACATCCGTTGCCCCCGCGTCAGGTGTCATACAGACACTGGCCACTCCAGCTCCTTCCTCATCCAGATCCCTGTGTTCTCCCACCCTCTGGACCTCCCAGAAGTCCTCGACACATCTCACATTCAATAGTCACACTGAATCGTCCAAAACGCACTAAATGATATATATTCCTAATCTCACTAATGGTGTACCAACTTCCCAAACTAGACTTTTCAGAGTCATTTGCACTTCTTCTCTTTTTCCTAAATCTTCTTTTCAGATGGATAACAAATCATGTCCCTATAGTTCAGAACCCTCTCCTGAGTCCGCTCCCTCCTCCCACCCTATTGCCACTGTCTTAGTCCAGATCGCAGGATCTCTTCTCCTGACAACTACAATGACCTTTTAAAAACCCATATATGGGGGCACTGGGGTGGTTCAGTCAGTTAAGCCTCTGCCTTTGGCTCAGGTCATGATCCCGGACACCTGGGATTGAGCCTCACATTGGGCTCCCTGCTCAAAAGGGAGTCTGCTTCTCCCTCTCCCCACTGCTCATGCTCTCTCTTGCTATCTCTCTCTCTCTCAAATAAATAAAATCTTAAAGAAAATAAAACTCATATATGTCCTTTCCATAACTGTCAGAATTACATGCTCAAAAGACAAAAGTGATCAGGTTGTACTATTTAACAGTCTTCTAGAAAATACAGTGAAACTCCTCACTTTCAGCTTCCAGAATACATCAGAACCCGTCACAAATCCTCCACTCTTCACTGTGGGTGGGTGGGCTTCTAGGTGAAGCTGCCTCCAATCCCTGGCCCCAAAGGTGGCACACATGACTCAGCCTGCTCCAATCGGCAACCCCCACCTCTCTGGCCCCAGTAACTGGTTCAGGCCCAAGTCGAAGCCAATGAAACACAACTCTAGGCTTCAATCTGAGCTATGAGGAAATGAGGCCTCTTCTTTGCATTGGACATGAAGAAGGAAGGTATAGAGACTGGAACGGCTTCATCTTTTGACCAAGGGGAGCCTGAGATTGGGGCTATCACTTACCCTGGTGACATCTTTGAGACCTGGAGTAAATCTTACCCAGACACATACCCAGACCCTTTGTTTCTTTTTAAAACATAAGTCAATACATCCCCCTGCTCTTTTTAAAAAATTTTCTTGGGCACCTGGGTGGCTCAATGGGTTAAAGCCTCTGCCTTTGGCTCAGGTCATGATCCCAGGGTCCTGGGATAGAGCCCCGTGTTGGGCTCTCTGCTCAACGGGGAGCCTGCTTCCCTCTCTCTCTCTCTGCCTGCTTGTGATCTCTCTCTCTCTCTCTCTCTCTCTGTCAGGTAAATAAATAAAATCTTTTAAAAATTAAAAATTTTCTTTTGTGGGCACCTGGGTGGCTCAGAGGGTTAAAGCCTCTGCCTTCAGCTCAGGTCATGATCCATGATCTCAGGGTCCTGAGATCGAGCCCTGCATCAGGCTCTCTGCTCAGAAGGGAGCCTGCTTCCTCCTGCCTCTCTGCCTGCTTGTGATCTCTCTCTGTCAAATAAATAAATAAAATCTAAAAAAAATAAAAAATAAAATTTTTTTTTGTTTTTAAATTTTTTCTTAAAATTGTTTGAATTGGGTTTTGTATTACTTGCAAACTAAAGTCCCTGCTCATTACCCTTTAAGCCAGTGTTTTCTAAATTTTGCTGAATATTAGAATCACCAAGGGGAGGGGTAGTTTTTAAAACACCAGTCACAATTCAATCCCAACATCTGGGGGTGGGAGCCAGGCATTAGTAATTTTTAAAGCTCTCAGGTGATTCCAATGCATAGTGAAGTTTGGGAACCACTGCTTTAAGCAAAGCAAGCTACCTCCTCTGTGTTTCCCCAGCCCCCTGCCCACCAACTTACCAGGGTTCTTTTCACCCCATACCACTGGCTGTCTCCCTCTTCGGACTTGGTGTATCTTAATGGCAGATTCACGTCTATATCCCTCTGCCTTGCATATGGTAGGTCTCAATAAGGGTTAAATAATGAACAGATGACTGGATGAATAGGACAGGTCCATTTTTAACTTCAAGGTACCACGTACTAGGTACAAAGTAAGAATGTTCTGGCTCTGGAGCCAGAGTGCCTTTGCTCAGATTCTGGCTTGATATGACTCAGGGCAAATATTGAGCTGCTCAATGACTCCCTTCTTCATCTATAAAACATAAACAAGGCTCAGTGGGTTAAAGCCTCTGCCTTCGGCTCAGGTCATGATCTCGGGGTCCTGGGATCAAGCCCCGCATCGGGCTCTCTGCTCAGTAGGGAGCCTGCTTCCCCCTCTCTCCTTGCCTTCCTCTCTGTCAAGGAAATAAATAAAATCTTTAAAAAAATAAAATAAAAATGTAAACGATAATAGCACTTACATCACAGTGACGTCAGGATTATCATAAGTTAATACACATAAAATCCTTAGAGCTTTGCTTGGTACATAGTAAGCACACAATAAATGTTAGCCCCTTCCATCCATCCATCCTTCAAACCAACCTACCTTCCTTCCTTCTTCCCTCCCTCCCTCCCTCCCCAATAAATATTAAGCACAGACCCCCTGGGTTGGCTAAGAGGTGAATGGGAGGTGAGGTGGGGGGAGATAGTGGGTGTGGAGGACTCCTTGCAGAATCTCATGACTACAAGGGGACACAAGAAACAGTAAGACACAGAATAGAAGTGATTGCCGATTTTGAAAGCCTTGAGCATGTTTGGATGCTGAAAGAAAGAGGTGACAGGAAGACGTTGAAGAGGGGCCTGCCGATTCAACACCTGCCTGCCCGAGCCAGATCCACAGGAGGTGAGAGGAGGTGGAGTCTCAGGCCCGAGGACAATAAGTCTCTCTTGGACACAGGAGGAGTCACAGAGAGGTGGTGGGGAGGCTGCAAAGATTTCACACCTGTATGCACTTTGGAGGCTGTTTTGCTTTGCACACAGCCTGTTAATGTACATGAATTTTGTTCAGGTGACTGGAGGTTCACTATGTTGGGGTGGAGGGTCAATTCCTGGTTGGTGGCAGAACAGAAGTCTCATAAAATTCCCAGTGCTGCTGGGCTTGCCCAGCCCACCGTGCCAACAGCGCACAATCAGGTGTTTATAGAGCCACCTGAATAGAGCCTGTGACTTGGATGAGGCCACGTGAAGGGCGATTGTTTGGCATTACTCATCTCAGAGAATTCCGTGGGTCTTAAAGGAACTCTTTTTCTGCCCGAGAGGGGAAGAAAGCACTTCCTTATGAAGAGCAGAGCTTCAAAACAGGATTCGTCGTATCGGAACTTTTTACCTGCCGGGTCTCTGTCTTTAAAGGTCTATGTGCTCATGCATTTGTTAGCAGAAAGGCTGCAGAGCTCTTGCCTGTGTTAGAGAAAGGAGGCGTCCAGCTAAGGACGTCCTTGAAAAAATCACTCCCTCTGCAGCTCTCCGTCCGTCTTCTTATCTGTGAAAGGAGGGAGTGGGACCATGGGCCTGCCCGCTTCCTTCCTCCCTCCCTTCCATCACTGGGCCTTCACCGAACTCCTATCAGACACAGGGTGCAACTGTAGGCACTGTGGGGCACACACAGATAAACAAAGGCTGATTAGGACATCGTGCCCCCCTCCGTTAATGTGCAGTTTTGTAGGGAAACAATAACTGAAATCACTGTGTTATGGCCTAAGTCTCCATCGCCTCTCATTGAAACACCTTCAGTGACTTCCCTGACCAGTGCCCTGCCTTTGTTCAGTGTTTCCACCACTGCAGGGAGGAGGTTTCTGAAGCATATGTCCAATCTGGAGGCTGCTGTCCAGCCCCATAAGATGACAGGGACTCCATGTCTGGTTTCCTTTCCTCATGTTCTCCTCTCGTCAAACCCAAGGTCTGCAAACTCATATTCACCCATCAAGGCCTTGCATTCTCTGTACCCAAGCCCTTGGTGGAATGAACGGCTGGTTCCTACTGTGCTAGCCCCAGCATTTTTAAACATGTCTCAGCTGCTGCATGTATGACAGCATGGGTATTTACCTGTGTGCCTCCTCTACGAGCCTACAAGCTCCTATATTAGGGAGGGTAGACCTGAATTATTGTTTCCTCAGTGCATGGCACTTAGCTGGTACCGAACTGATTTAATCATTGTGAAGTCATCAAATGTCATAGAAAAGAGCATCAGGAGAGGCACAGTCTCTAGGAAAACCACTGGGTGTAAAGACAAGGCAAACACATTTCTGCCCTCTGTTCTCCGAAGCCATAACTGTGCATCTGGGGGAAACCCAAAGACCAGGAACCCGGGGACTTTTTTCTAATTTCTAATAGCTAATATCTAATTTCTAAGCATAAGGAAACAAAGCATAACACATCAGTCTTGTACCCACCATACAGCTTTCACAAATCTTGCCATTTTGCCCTATTTGCTTCAGATGTTTTTCTTTTTTTAGAAACACAAACATTATAGTTAATCATAACCCCAAAGGGATACATTCGATTTCCTCATGAATGGTTTTTCTCATGAATTTGGTGTTTATCATTCAAAAAAATTTTTCACACTTTCATTACATAGGCATATATTTCTAAACAAGGTTTTGTACTGGTTTTCAAATTTTAAACATATTAATTTGATACAGATTCATACTACACAAACTTGTGATTTTTCCCCTTGTTTTTGAGATTTATCCATGTTGATATCTGAATTTTATTCATAAGGATCTGCATTGTTGATTAGTGTTCCACTGACTGAATACAACACATTTGATCTGCTCATTCCCCTGTCCATAGATATTTGTTTTTGCTATTATAACTGGTACCACAAGAACATTCTGTGTACGTCTCCTTGTGTATATGTCAGAGAATTTTCCCTACATATCTAGTATTGGAATGGCTGGATCATAGGGAATATTCTTTTTCATCTTTACTAGGTAGGTACACGTTGCTCTCCAAAGAGATTCTATCCATTTCCCACCATAGGTGCCGTTTACCCAGCATGCATCTGTGCAATCCACAGTTGGTGTTGTCAAACTTTAAAAGTCTTGTCTATCCAATGGGGATAAAATACTTCCTTGTGATTTTAACGGGCACTTTCCCAGTTACTGTGGAGGCGAGGCTTCATAAGTTTATTGGACATTTGGGTGTCATTTATTTGTGAATTTCTAAGCCATACCCTTTGTTCATTATATTCTGTTGGGTGGCCTTTTCCTTATTGATTGTAGTTCTTTACTTATTCTGCATGTAGTCTGTGTCTCATCTTTTTATTTGATTGTGTCTTTCCTTGAACAAAAGCCTTAATCTTAATTTAGGCAAATTCATTGCTTCCTTTCTGGTTTGTGGGTTTTTTTTGTTGTTATCTTCCTCTCTAAAAAATATTTCCTCATCCCAATGCTTAAATATAGTCCCTTATATGTACATTTGCTTCCAGAAAGTCTTATATTCTACTTTTTTATGTTCCATCTTGAATTTTCACTTTTCCATATGGATAACCAACTCCCCAACCCCATTAAATGAATGGGCTGTCCTTTCCTTATGAATGTCACTGCAATCATATGCCAGGTACCCAAACACAGGCAAATCTATTTCTGGGCTATCTGTTCTATCCCATTGGTCTATTCCATTCCTGCACAAATTCCTTCAGATCGATGACTTCACAATAGGTCTTAATAGCTGGCAGGGGGTCAGTCTCTTCTTGTTTTTCTTTAAAGTCACTTAAGCTATTCTTTGGCCTTCTCTCTTCCACACGAATTTTAGAATCCGCTTGTAAATGTCTAGGAAAATCTTCATTGAGATGTTGATAGGCATTTCACTAAACTTACTTATTAATTTGAGAGAAATTCTTAAATTTACGGTACTGAATTTTCCAATCCATGAGTCAGGTAAAGTTCTCCATTTATTTGGGGTCCCTTTTGTGTGGGATGTGGTGGTGAGGCCCAGAGCATCGTTCCCAGGGGAGAGGGAAGTGCATCTGAGAAAGCCATCACTGGGTGTGTGTCGAGCCGAGCCAGCAGGAAATGAGAGCAGGCTGTTCCAATGGACTGCTGAGGTTTGGCTAATCCCACTGTGGCAGATTCTGCCAGTCCTCCGGACCTGGGACTCTCTGCTTCCTTCCCAACCTGGTACTTTGAGCAGCAGCCCCAAATGGTCAAAGCTGGCGTGCCAAGCGAAACCATGGCCTAAATGTCTATACGCAGACAGGCATTTGCTGGGCCCCTGGGACAACCCAACCCTGGTGGCTCTCAGGGACTGTGCAGGCCTGTGCAGGGCCCTGGACCTGCTGCCTTCCACTGGCAGGTGCACAGGGGCCACGAACACGCAAACTTCTCCCGTTTGAGGTTGCTTTGGTAGAAACGGAGACTCCAGGCAAACCAAAGAGCCAAACAGACTGAACGGGGACATACTTCGCTGCAGGATCTGGTTTTGACTTTCCAATCCTGCTAGCAGGCTACTCTGCATTTTTAAGTGTTCGAGGGCCCTTAAAAACTGGTGCCTGGGTGACTGGCAGGGGAAGCTCTTTATGTTTCCCTACACCTTTTATGGAAACAAATCGCTACAGTCCACCATGGAAAGATGAGGACAGAGGCTTGTGTAAAGGTCTCCACCTTGCTCCCTCTGGACCTTCTGGGCCTGGCGCACAGTGGAGGCTTGCCTGGTGCAGGTTAGAGTCGGTTCTCTTTTATTCAGTATCCATCATGCGTCAGGCCCTGGGTTAAGATCTTGAAAGCTACCAACCCATGTTGTCCTCAACACAGGGGCATTATCATCTTCGTTTTGAGATTAGAAAAAAAAACCTCAGGGAGCTGAAGTAACTCATCCAACCAAGGTCCTACAGAGAGTGAATGAGACAACGTGAACCAGGCTCTATCTACCTGTGGCTGCGGGATCAAAGTCCAGCGCCAAGTACTTCTTCCCATTACTGATGAGAGGAAGACAGGGAAGAAAAGCGAGGCAGGAGAGAGAGGAGGCAGGGAGACACAATGGAGGGAAGAGAGGGAAAGAGGAAACTGGGGGCAGGGAGGGAGGGAGGCCAGTGGAATTGGAGGCTCAGGCCTGTCCTTCTCCTCCTCTCCCAGGGTCTGCATCTTAGGGTCCTGTGCACCCAGAAGCCCCATTACCACGGTCTCTCCAGAGTGCTTTTGTTTGCCCTTGGAGGAAGGAGAGGGGGACTGCAGACTTTCACAGCTGAGGATCCTCTTAGAAGGGGAAGGCACAGTTCACTGAGGCCTGGGGGGTGCAGAGGAGAGTCCTGAACCCAAATACCAGGATAGCTCTGCCCTTCACAATGGGTCAGACAAGCCTTAGCCACCCCATGACCTCTGTGGCCTGGAAGGGGAGCTCAGCTAAAGACCAAAGGGAATATTAGAGAGGTAATCTCAAGAGTATAACTGGGTTAAATATTATAAAAAAAAAAAAAAACAACAAGAAAAACTCTTTTAGAATATAGAAATTATTTATCTCTAGGGGTAGAACTTGAGATCTTCTCTGTTCAGATATTCTACTATATGTTTTACAGTGGGTATCATTCTCTCTTTCTTCATTTGCAGGATGTTGCTCGAAGATCATCCCCACCTCTCAATAGATGGAAGGGAGAGGGTGTGTGTGAGCAGAGGGATTGGCTGTGGGCAAGGGGAGGCCACTGCAGGGAGGGGCTGGCCTCCTGTGAGCAGACGCTAAGGTGAGGTGCACATTCCATAAGGTGCATTGCTGGGGCATTACCTCAGCAGGGAAGGAACACTCTGGACTTTAGACTTCACTTCTACCTCCCTCTTCCCTGCTCCTGGCTCTCCGGAACTCCTCCCCTTCTTGATGGCTCCTGAAGGAGTTCTAAAAGGCTGTCTCTTCTTCCAGTCTCTCTGAGGTATGGGATTAACTGGAAACCAGTCCGGTTTGCCCCTCAGCAGGAAATGAGACAGACAGGATGTTGGTGCCAAAGCAAGCCAAAACCCTAGTCAGCACGGGAGGCGTCCACCAGCTTCCTGCCATGAGCAGCTGGGCTCTGGTAAAAGGCATGCTGGGACAGGAGTAGTGGGAGCTGGCCCCAGAGGACCTGAGGACTGACTGACTGGCTATTGCCCAGGCAGGGGCTCCCCAGCAGGTGGGCAGGGCTCTGACGGAAAGCATCTCTGGCATTTGCTGAGGGTACTTGTCCTCAGGTGGGCAGCAACATCTCCCTTCTCAGGGCCCCCAAGTTTCTCCTCTCCTCTCCTGTTGCTCAGCCTTTGCCGATCCCGGTGTGACTACCTGAAGAGCCAGAGAGGACAGACAGAAAGCAGGGCTGCAGGAGAGAAGGGACCATGCAAAATCAAAATATCTGTTTTCCTTTGCCACAATATATTGTGCAACTGCGGCAGATTCTGCCTCCCAAAGGTGGTGCCAAGAACATCTCCCATCCCACATTCTCTTTCAAAATGCTATCTTGCCCTTTCTCCATCAAGCGGTAACCTCTATTTCTTTACCCTCCTGAATTTGGGAGGATGCTATGACTGTTTTGAACAATACAATATGAAGGAAGTAAGTTGTACCAGAACTGGGATAGCCCGTAACTGGCCTGGCAGCTTCATCTTCCTCCCTCTTGGAACCCAGCAGCCATGTTGTGAGAAGCCCACGCCACATGGAGGGACCCGGTGCAGTCCGCAGCCCCCGCTGAGCCCCGAGGTGACAGCCAGCCTCAAACACCAGCCATCTGACCTGCGGGAGCCATCTCCGACCCGCAGCCTAGTCAAACCATCAGGTAACTGCAGCCCCAAGTGACATCTGATGGTCAGCACATAAAAGACCCCAGGTGCAAATTGCCCAATTAAGACTAGTCAATGCACAAAAACATGGGAGATCATAATAAATTAGTATATGATAAATAGTTTTAAGCCACTAAGTTTTGGGGTGGTTTGTTATACCACAATAGATAGCTGGAACAGAAAAAGACTATCCCCAAAACATGCCATAAATAAAGCCACCATATATTATTTCCCATGAGTCTGGCTGCTCAGTGACTTCAGTCGGTTAGCTAGGGGCTGGTCGGTCTGAGTGTGGCCTCAGCTGTTCAACCCAGCTCTCTCTACCTGATCTCTCATTCCCCACAAGCTAACCCAGGCTATTCTCATGGCAGGGGTAGGGGGTTAAGAGTAGAAAACACAGGCTGCTGCTGCTTTTTTTTTTTTTTTTAAGATTCTATTTATTTATTTGAGAAACAGAGAGAGCATGTGCGAGAGAGAACTTGAGTGGTGGGGAGAGGCAGAGGGAGAGGGAAAAGCGGGCTCCCTGCTGGGAGCCTGACTCGGGGCTCCATCCCAGGACCCTGGGATCATGACCTGAGCTGAAGGCAGATGCTTAAATGACTGAGCCACCAAAGTGCCTGAAGACGAAGGCTTCTTAAGATCTAGGTTTGGAACTGGCACACTATCTTCCATTAAATATTATCCAAAGCGAACTCAAGACCAGTGCATATTCAAAGGGTGGGGAAGTCGATTCTGTCTCTTGATGAGAGGGTCTATAAATTTACAGAGGGTGTGAGGGCTGCCTGGGGGTGGCCCAGTCAGTTGAGCATCTGACTCTTGATTTCTGCTCAGGTCATGATCTCAGGGTCATGGGATCCAGCCCTACACTGGGCTCAGCAGGGAGTCTGCTTGAGATTCTCTCTCTCCCTCTCCTTCTGCCCCTCGCCACTGCTCTCCCTCACTCACTCCCTCTCTCAAAATAAAAAACAAGCAGAGAGTGTGAATAATGGGAGGGGTGGAGAATTACAGCTGTTTCTGCAATCAGTTTATCCCAGCATCTAATGAGGATATTTAAAAGTTCGCTAAGGGTTGTGACACATAAATCCCTCCTCCGTTTTTTACTGGTGTCTTTAGTTAAATCTCCAGTGCTCAGTATTACTTTTCATTATTTTACCTTTCCAGCCTTTACATGGAGGTAGGGAGAAGAGCACTAGCTTTTGGGTGGCCAGGCACACTTGTCAAGTCCTCTGGTCTTGTGGTTTGCAAATGGTGCTCTGTAAAGCCCTGGGGTCCCATGGTGGCTTCTGAGCAGCTACCACAAGGGAAGTGGGTATGGACAAGTATGCTGTCCCCACCTTAACCAGCCAGCGCTGCTCTCTTACAATTTCCTTTGGAGAAACGTTACGCAGCTTTGAAAAAATAAAACGGAAGATTTGAAGTCCACTGAACTAGACCAACCTCTCCATCTCAGAGAAAACAATCTTAAAGGTGTCTATTCCAAGTTACTCAGCAAATAAGAGTCTTGGCTAGCCAGTCTGCAGACCCACCATTCAATCCAAGGCTAGTTCTCCTAACATACTCTCCCTGCCCTTCACTGGGTTGAAAATGGGAGAAGTTTACTGTAGCCTGGGGGACAGGGGGAAATCGAGGCAAGCAGAAGCAATATTCCTGATACTTTTTTAATTCTCTATTTCCCCAACAAGTGAGACCGTTCACTGTCCTTGAGCCTTGAACCCCACCCCCATCACATACATGCACACATACCCTCACATAATCCCTATGCGGCTTGATCCCCAAAACCACCAACAATTTGGGGCATCGTATTGGCAGGCAGGCAGGCTGGGCTGGCTGGTCAACCCCAAAGCAGAACAGGGTATACTTGGTAGAGTTGACTCCTACAAGGCAGATGGAGCTCCATCTGGAAGAAAAGCTCATCTCGCAGAAGTCCTGATCTTGCTTGGAGCCTGTGATCTCCTTGTTCTCCTTCCAGTGTGTTAATTCCATTTCTTCCCAACTTAGATTTTTTAGGACATGGGCTATTTATAGCTCCTCCTAAGCCCTTTTCAGTCTGTTTCCTGTTCAAGTACTGCATTAGTCACCAGAAAGTGTTTCAGGCAATCTCCAAGTCCCTGCCTGATCTCAGCAACAGGGAATAGAGATGATGGTCAGACTCAGGGTGGTCCTGGTGGGGAAGGGAGAAGCAGGAGGTAGGAGGCTGAGCAGGGAGGCAGAGGTAGCCTCAGTTGTCCCCCCATCTTCTGTAACATAAAGCTCTGAGTCCTTATGGTTTCTTAGAGTTTACTTAGTCCTTGGAGACACAGAAACTCTGCAGAGGCACCTCCATTTGGCTGCATATTTTTGCCATTACTTGATGACCTATTTGCATGCAACTCCTTGTAGAGAATTTCCTCCCAAGCCATATACAGTGATTTCATCGCACCACAAACTGAGCTTCTATTTGCAGTCAGTGATAGAGGCTCCTTCCTGACTTCTTCCTGCCTGTCCCTACATCTCTCCTTTTTACTGTGGCCTGCCTAGGCTGCTCTAAACTTTCTCTAAGCTCAGGTCTCACCAAGTATGTTTCGTCCCAGGTACCAGCTTCATCTGAGTGAAGGGCCCCTGACCTGTGCTGAGCTTTTGTATTCATAGGCCCAGGAGCAGTGACCTCGGATGCCAAGGGGAGGAAGAGGCAACTTTAGCCAAGGGAGTGGGCAAAAGGGCAGCAGCCCAGTCCGCCATGCCTCCTCGCCTTCCTATGCTTTTGTTCATGGGGTTCGCTTGCCTGGAATGCCCACCCTGGACCAGGAGGAATGTATCAAGGGATCCGTTGCTGAAAGTCGTTAGCAGGCCACCCACATCCTCTGGCAGTCCCTGGCCACCTTGAGCACTTTGATCAACCTCTTGAGTACAGGTTTCTGACCCTGCCTTGCTGGGGACAATAGAGGGAAAGGCAGAGAGGTGTCGGAGCTTCTACTCACATAGCAAATCATCAGGTGGCCAGCGTCCACCAGACTATGATCTTCCCATCGGTAGCTTCACCATCCCCAAGCCCCAGACCGGGGAGAGCTTGTGCCTGGCACAGAGCTCCCAAGGCCTTCAGCGACGATTCACTCTAGTCTCTCCTCAGGGGCAGTGGCCTTCTCAGCCCCAGCCTCGGGGTGTACAGGACTCCCTAACACTAGCTGGTCACTGAGCACCACTTTGTGTCAGGCTGCTGCCGTGTGCTGTGCAAACACTCCAAATGCTCAGAAATAGTCTTGGTGAGAAGGTACTTGAACTAAATGTGACCCTCCCATCTCATTCCGAGTACGAGCACGCATGCCAGTGCGCCCTGAGCTGAAGAGGGGAAGGAGGAGGAATTCAAACATGAGACATGCATGCCAGATGCCAACCCGGGCCCAGGCCTATCAGGGCTACTCCTGAGCTGTGATGGACACCAGCAATCTGGCAAACCTATTTTGATTTCCATTCAAATTCCATCCTAGGAAGTTTATTACAAACTATCTCCCCACGAAGCACGCTCAGCTACATAGCCCAGAAGATGCAGTCCACAACAGCTGCATCAGACTTAGTCAAGGATGAGACTGCTTCTGCCAGAGCGGAGTCCTGGGACTGACTTCCAGGGAGTGGGTGAGCCAGGATCAGGGCAGGATGTCCCTCTTCTGGGACCATGACAACAGACTCTGAAGCAGAGAGCGTCAGAGTGTGAGAACTTTATCCAAGCCTCTCTTAAAATGAGGCTCTTTCCTGCTTCTGTTTTTTAGGTGATAAAAATTAATACACATACAGAAAAGTGCACAGGACCTTTTACATTCTAGTAACTATAAAGCAATCACCCATGTACTCACCACTCCCATCAAAAAGTGCAACACTGCCAGCACTCTGAAGCCCCTCGCATCTATCTGATCAGACTCTCCTCTCCCTTAGGCTTTGATGGCATCTACTTCCTTGTGTCTTTAGTTAAACCTGAGTTTGCATCCCTAAAGAAAATAGATTTGTTTTGCTTGTTTTGAGCTTTGAATGAATAGACTCATTGTTGGGCTTCTGTGTGTGTGTGTCTGTGTGTGTGTGCACATGCACACATGCACCTGGCTTCTTTTGCTCAGTTTTGTTTATGAGATTTATCCGTGTTGTTGTGTGTAACTATAGTGTGTTCATTTTCCTGGCTATATAATATTCCACTGCATGGATATGCCATGTTTTGTTGATACTGCTGCTGATGAGCATTTGGGTTATTTCCAGGTCCTGACTACTATACACAATGCTGCCATGAGCATTCTTGTATGTGTATCCTGGCATAAATGTGCATGCACTTCTCCAGGGTTTGTATCTAGGAGTGGAATTACTAGGTCATAGGATGTGCATGTCTTCCCCTTTACGAGATAACAGCCAACGGTTTTCCAAGTTGTTGTACTACTTCTTCCTCTCTCTCCTGCACAATTGTAACAGCTATGCTGAGGGGCGGAGATCACAGGTTCAGAATTACTGGTCCCACAGAGATGCTTCAGGAGGAAGAACTTCTGTTGAGAACAATCTGCATGTGCCTCTGTTTCTTTTCCTGTGTCACTAATGGGGCCTATCAGCCCCTGCCTCACTCTCCCAGCCTCTCTGACTGGAGCTCCCCATAGTGAGCCCAATACTCTCCCTGCTCAGGCTCACTCAACGGTGGGTGCCAGACTCACCTGGTCAAGGACATGGTAGGCACTTGTCATCTGAAGGTTAGACCATGGGTAGTGGGACCCAGCCATCAGACAGGAAGCCAGAAGAAATTATACGTGGTGGAGGCTTGAACAGGATTGATGGCAGGACGGCATTGTCATACCTGGGACCTGACAAACAGGGAAGAGGAGATATTAGGACCCTCACCAGGCCCAGAGACCTGGGGCAGAGCCAAGACAGGCTTCGGCAGAGCAGATCGCTTATGAGTCTTAATATTGCAGCAAAAACCCAACTTCAATACTCCTAAACAGGAGAATTTATTGGCTTATCACAAGATATAATGATAGGCCTGCCTTCAAGAGAAGCTTAATCAAGAAGAGTAAGATAAAGCTCCACAGAAAAGATAAAATTCCAGAACAGGAGGGGCACCTGGGTGGGTTAAAGCCTCTGCCTTCAGCTCAGGTCATGATCTCAGGGTCCTGGGATCGAGCCCCGCATC
>CM053613.1:36803982-36836586 GCA_028646535.1 Procyon lotor
GGAAATTTGAGCAGATACGCACAGAGGAAAGATGATGTGAAGAGACCCAGGGAGAGACCACATGAAGACAGAGGATTGGAATGATGGGGGCCAAGGAATGCCAAGGGTATCAGGCAAACCACCAGAAGCTAGGAAGAGGCAAGGAAGGATTCCTCTATAGCCTTTGAAGGGGCAGAGCCCTGCTGATATCTTGACTTCAGACTTCTGGCCTGTGAGACAATACATTTCTGTTGCTTTAAGCCACCCAGCATGAGGCACTTTTTTTCGGTAACCTACGGAACTAACATGGCCAACCATGGTAATCCCACCCTCTTAGCCCAGCCCTGGCCAAGGAGCAATAAGGGGAAGACTGCTGGGCTCTTCCACTTTTCCCTCTGCTCGTGCCTGGATGTGACTCCAGGAATTGCTGCAGCCACCATACTGCGAGCCTAAAGGCTAAAGCCTTCACAGCGGAAGGTGGAGAGTTCATACAAAGGACTTGGGACAGATGACCTGCCGAGTTGCCACTTCATCCAAGCCGGAGTGTGCCTGGTGTCTGTGTATTCTGTTGGGTGAAATGGTGCAGTTCCCTGAGGTTCAAGGCAGAAGGTGAAGCAGAGGAGCACCTGGGTGGCTCAGTCAGTTGAGCCTCTGACTCTTGATTTTGGCTCAGGTAATGATCTCCGTGTCATGGGATTGAGCCCCACGTCAGGCTCCGCACTCAGCACAGTCTGCTTGAGGATTTGCTCTCTCCCTCTCCCTCTGCCCCTCTGACTTGTGTTCTCTCTCTCAAATAAATTAATAAATCTTAAAAAAAAAAAAAGAAGACGAAGAAGAAGAAGGTGAAGCAGAGTCTCGTTGCCGACACAAGCGTCCTCCGTGTGGGGATCGACTGTCACACGTGTTCAGCACTTTTCCCAGCCGCCCCCTCGTGCTGACGGAGGCTCCCGCCTCCTTCCATCTGCTGTTCTGCATCTCAGCACTGACTGGGGGAGATCATTTGCAAAGATGGCTGTAAGAACTGCCCCTAGCCGTGCACTTCCCAATCAGACCTCGCTGCCCTACCAGTACAAGGTGGTGTTTATACTCCTATCCCTTAAATCCAGGCGTGGCCAGGCGACCTGCCCTGCCCTGCCCACTGGGAAACCAGCATGAGACACAAGCGGAGGTTTCCGAAGCACTCGTCGGGCAGGGCTTGCTCTTTGGGCCACAGCTGGAAGCCTGGGGCCACGATGCAAATGGGCCTGAGCTAGGCTTCTGAAAAGGCCATGAGGAGGAGAACTGAGGCTCTCCAGCCGACGGTCAGAACTAATTGCCAGCTCTGTGAGTAAAGCTTCTCAAATCATCCAAACTTAGTCAACTGCCCATAACTGCAGCCACATGCATGACCCCAGGTGAGACCAGCAGAAGCCCCGCTGAGCCGAGACCAGCCGGAATTGCTGACCCACAGAACCACAAGCAAATACAATGGCTATTGTTTTAAGCTTCTAAGTTTTGGGGTGATTCATTACATAGCACTAGCTAACTGATGCACTGGCAGACGATCCCCAATCTGGCACAACCCTCTCTGGCTCATTCACAGGCCAGGCATGGGGTGAGGCCCTATGGATACCATCAAGAGAGAACAGACCTGGTCTCTGCTCTCTTAGGATATTAGCACAGGCCAGGCCCTGTCCCAAAGGCAGTAGATATGTCAACCCAGATGAGAGTAGTTTTCACTACTCTCTTCCTGCTGAGGAGACCAAATCTCAGAGAAAGGAAAGAAATTGCCAGCTGCAGTACACTGTATTTTCCAAAGATGGCTGCAGCAGCATCTGCCCTCTGATATGCTTACTAGGACCTTGGCACCCTCCCATCAAGACGCAGAACCTTATTCTCTTCTTGAATCCAGGGAGGCCTGTGATTTGATTATAAACTAATAGCAACAGGAGCGATGCTGCCTGACTTCCAAGGCAAGATCATAAAAGAAGCTGCAGGTTCCACTTTATGAGCTGGGGCACTTGCCTTTGAAGTCCTGAGCTTCTGTACAAGATTGCCCTGCTCTGAGGAATCCTAGGACACCTGGCGAGGCCCCACGCAGGTGTGTCGGCTGACAGCTCCCACCAAGAACCCAGCTGACAGCCAGCCCGTATCAAACTCCAGATGATTCCAGCCCCGAAACGTTGAGGTATCCCAGCCTCTGAACCTCCCTTGAGGCCCAGAAATTACAAATCAGAGGCCGGCTGTCCTCACTGCACCCTGCCCAATGCACAGAATGCACGCGCATAGTCCCATGAGAGTTTTACAACACGGAGTTTTGGGGTAGTTTGTTCCACAGCAATAATAATGAGGCACGTAAGGTCACACAGCTGGATAACGGGAAGGGGAATGAGGTTAGACTTCGAACCTTGGCAGACTGACTCCAGAGCCTGAGCTCTTAACCACCACCCCTTCTACCTCCGAGAGCCTTTCACTACCATGCTTCTCTGCTTCCTCCCCAAACGGAAACTCGGCTCCTGACACAAGCCCACCTCCCAAAGAGCAAGGAGGACAGGAACAGGCTTGCTTCTCACTCTGATGCTTCTAGGCCACCACTGCCCACTCAGAAGCCCAGGCCCCTTCTTACCTTGGCTCCATGACAATACTCTCCCAACCCTGACCTCTCCTTGACGACCTCAGTTCCTGCTTCAGGGGTTTGCTTTGCTCCCCACTGAACACCATGTGAAAATGCACCTACTGTGGGTCAGGCACGTGGTAGGCAACTAGAAGCTGCCTGTTCTAGGCCTTGTAGCCCCTTCCTCTGCATCTTCAAAGCCAGTGGTGCAGCCTCTTTAAATCTCTCTGGCTCTCCTGACTCTCTTTTCCACTTACTTATAAGGACCCTTGTGATCACATTGAACCCATCAGACTGCCCAGGAAAATCTCCCCATCTCAAGATTCTTAATCATATCTCCAAAGTCCCTTTTGCATGTGAGGTAACATATTCCCAGGTCCCGGGGACTAGGACACAGACATCTTTAGGAGGCCATCATTCCGCCTACCAAGAGCTCTTGGATGGAGTTCACATTTGGGTGAGATTATATATTGACAGCAGAAACTGCCACTCCTCACCAATTATTCAGCTTCTCTTCCTACTAGACACACACATCCTTTCCTTGTATTTATGTATGATGACCATGCTTGGGGTGTAAGCATAAGTGATAAACTGATGGGCACGACTGCAGGCCTGCCCTATACAAACTCACTTACAAGCCTGGCCACAGAACACCCAATAGGCTCCTACTTTTCCCCATCCATAAGCTAAGTGAAGAGGATTCCAAAGACCCAGAGGAAGATACAGCCACATGGGGGAAGCCGCCAGGGTTCCTGAATGACTGTGGAACAGTATCCCCACTGACCCACACAGTATTCTCACATAAATTAAGACAATGACATTGAGGATTGTTTGTTACAACATTTGCCTACATTGACAATATACAAGCACAGGAATGTACTTTAAAAGAATTTGTATAAATGTATTTCATAAATTTTATAAGGTATTCAATTTTATAAGTAAATATAACATTAACTTATTACAATAACTTGATTTTAACATAGACTCTATATGAACAAGAAAGCTACTTGATAAAAACAAAATCAGGGATTATGCCTCTCAGCTGCAGGCAAGAAGAAAGAAATTGGACTTATTTCTGTTTTGTATGGACTGCACAATATTGAGGAATTAGGATTAAAATACATAACTGCAAATGATAACAAATATATTTTAACCCAGTGTAATCTCCAGAAACTCTTAAATAAATAGAGATCACCAAAAAAGCTTGGTTCTGAGACCAGCACAGAAGCTAGTTAACTTGGCAAAACAAGTTAATTTGGGTGGAACTTCGACACTTGATTCATTTATACGATGTTCACTTTCAAAAAGAGAAAAGACAATTTACCCAAACCCTGCAGGACCAATAAAACCAAACCAGGCAGACAAGAACAACAGGAGCCCAGTGATCAAACAACTAGAGCCAGGAATTTCATAGGCTGAGAAGCAGGGTGTGTGGGTGCGTGTGCACGCGCACACACGTGGATATGCACATGATGGGGAGCCGGGGGAAGGCATGGTCAGTAAGATCCCGTGGTCTTGGAAACGTGACCTTCCAAAATGGTCCTTCTGGGCAAATGACTGAAGGATCCCACATCTAGAGGACCATGTGACTAGCCAGAATAAAACTGAGAGTTCCTGCAATTATCAGTGAACAGCGCCTGGGGGCCCCTAGCCCTGTGGCCACAAACACTGAAAGGGAAGTTGGGGAGACTGGCCACCCTCGAGCAGTTCCTTACCTGTGATACATTATGGGAGACTGGCTCTGTGGCCCATCAGGGGTGGGTGCAAAGTGAGTCCTGAGGAACCCCTATTTCCTCTGGCACAAAAAGACATGGAAGGTTCTGGAAGCCCAGCCAACATGCGGCCGCACTGTGGTGCCCAGGATGGCAGGAAAAGGCAGCTTGTCCCAGACTGGCCTGGGCTGCTCACACCAGGAATGACCTGCTGGGAGAAGACAGACAGTCTCACTGACCAAGCACAGTTCTGTGCCAAGCTCTATGCCCTGCTCTTTACATGTAGTTCAGTTGAAGAACAACGCTGTGTGGTAGGCCCTTTTAATCTCCACTTTAGTGATGGGGGATGGAGTCTCGGCAAGATTAGCAAGTCAAGAGCACAAGCCCGGCCATTCATGGCAGATGGCATCCGAGTGGAGCCCGGTCCATGTGCTCAGACACCTGCTGGAGGATTCCAGCTGCACACCACAACTGTCAGATCCCTTTCCTCTTGACCCTGAGGCTCCGACTGAAATAGACCAGAAGAGGGAGGTACAGTGACCCTCAGTGCCACAGTTAAAGCTATAAATGTTAACAGGAGCGAAAACGCTGACCTTGGCTGGCAGTGAGCAAAGCAGGGAGCTGCAAAGCCAGGGTACACGGTGTGCACAGGGGGGTACTCACCCATGGCCTCAGGGCTGCGGGCACAATGTGCTCCCCTCTTCCTTACCTCATGGGCCTCAGATTTCATAGACTCGGTGACACAGACCTGCTGGAACAGCAGAAGGGCCCTCAGAACACCCTGAACCACTCATTGTTTATACAACAGTGGCTGCTATGAGCTTCCCAGAGTTCATCACCATGTGACTGCCCATGTTAGAGGTGGGGAGACTGAGGCGTCAACAGGTTTGTTCCTAAATCAGGATTCTGAAACTAGTGAGAGCTGGTAAACTGGAGGACCATGGTCCCCCAGCACGTTCATCAGATAGCTGATGCACTGATTGTGGGCACCAATTAATAGCAATAGTAGCAGTCAGCATCTCTCAGGTAACATCTGAATGCACCTCTGTGTGGGCCCCTGCCTTACCTGTGGAGCAGGTGAGCAGAGGGAGTCTGGATGGCGGGGCAGTGGACTAGTGGTAGAAAGGGCTCCCACACCCTCCTCCCATCTCGTGGCTCACATGGTGAAACGGACCCCTTACTTACCCGGGCTGGGGCTTCTCTCTTCTGTGGGACAGCACATGCAGCTCTTCGTAAGCCCCAAACAGCCAGCACGTTAAATTTTTGTTCGTTTTGTGTTTGCTTTGGGACAGCATGTGATCTGAAGCCGCCTTTTCTTTCTAAGTGATGTTGACCATTCCCTGAATCCCAGCAGCCCAACCAGGGTTCCGGGGATGTTGAATCCTCTTCTGTTCTTTTCTTTAATAAAGCTGTTGCCCAAGCCTCCTTCCTCCCTATAAAATATGTCAAGCCATAATTTCAAGAATGACACTGAAATGCATACACTTGCACTGAGAAATGACGTGGGGGCATTTTATGAGACTGGAGATTGGTAAGAATGGGGGATTTTCTATAAAACTCTAACTATGGTACTTTATCATTTAAAAACGTTTACAAATAAGGAGTATTTATACACGACTGGCTTTTTCTAGGCCCTTCATTTTTATTGTTGAATGTTTTCTTTAGAAGTATCCCACCCTGCGAGAAGGAGACGGGGCTGCTAGAAAAGGAATCGTGAGAGAGGCAGCCAGCACCGGGCCCGGCCGACCCAGAACACGTGTGAACGAGTGAGTGGTCGTGGAGATGAACGAAGTTATCTGTGAGCCATGCTTCCCTCCGCTCCTTGTCACCTACAGAACAGCACCCAGAAATCCTGTATACTTCACCCAAATGCCCCCAGGACCAAATGCCTGCCCCATCTTGAGGGACCAGGGACGAGCAGAGGCCCGGGCCAGAGCAGGGGTTCATGGGAGCCAGATGCCAAGAGGCAGCCCCTGGCCCTTCCCCTCCTGGGCACCTGCTGGTTTCTCAAGCCCCTCCATATGGTTCTCTTCGGGGCTCCTCAGAGCGCCCCACCGAGAGTCAGAGTGGGGGCCTGCACCTGGGACCACAAGGGCCACAGCTACCAACGGGAGGAGGGCGGTCAGGAAGGGCCTATGGAGCTGGCTGTCGGTGTGGTGAGTCTGCCCCAAGCCTGAGGGAGTTGAGCGAGCGGGGGCAGAGTGCCAGCCAGCTTCCCAACACACCTGCGCACTTTGCATTGTCTCCTCACCAGGCAAGAAAACAGTGCTGAACTTTGACTTATCAGTTAAATTATAAGAAAATTGTCCATTTTCAAATGCTCTAGCCCTTTACCTCAGATTCTGGTAGCATCTCCTAGCGGTCTGAGCCCCTTCCTTCCCCATCCCTCCCCAAGATGAGCACTGCCCATGAAAGACAGAGAGCAGGTCCCCTTCTCCTCTGGTGGGTTGGACCACACAGTGCACACTGCCTTCAACACTATACCCTTCACCCTGGTCCTAAGAGTTATGGGGTAACAAAATCAGTAGAACCAGTTGGCACCCCCAAATCCAAGGGCCCCTACTTTTGGCTTCTGTTCCCTGAAAATTTTGGGTAAAGCAGAATGAGGACTGGTTAAAAGCATCAATACTCAGACCCACTAACGGTTTTCCTACCTAAAAACGTGGAGCATGAAGATGTGATGTGAATGTTTATTGGGGGAGGAGGGTCTCAAATTCTGCAAAATGCCAAGTAAACCTAACTTACTGAGGACCTACCAGAGCCCTTCAGAGGAGGGTAACTAAGATGACACTGACATGTGAGGGACGGCCAAAAGAAATGGTAATGTTCATCTCAGAAAGCATGTAGATGGCCACTGTTTTCAAACCTCTGGACTCCAGCTCCAATGAGGAAGAGGAGTGGGCTTATGTGGAGGAGCCCTACAAGGGAGGACAGTAAAGGCCACATGGAGGTAGATGGCAACAAGCTGAGGAAGAGCCAACAGTCAAGTAAGATAGTGAGTTCCCCACCCTTAGAAGTATCCAAATATCCATTCACTCATTTACTCCTCAACACATGGGTATTAAGGTCCAGCAATAATTTGAGTGTCAGACAGACAAGGCTCCTGCTGTCAGAGAGTTTATATTTTAGTGGGGAAACAAACAAAAAAACTAAAAACAATAAAAATAAAAAGCCAAAAATACATATTCTTTAGAGATAGGAAAATGCAAAAAATAAATAAATAAATAGGGTTATGGGAGAGTGTGTGGCAGGCATCTCCTTTGCACGACGTGGTAGGGGTGAATATTGAGCAGAAGCAGAATGGCCTCTTACAAGAAAGGTGTTAAAAGAGCACCAGGGGGGGGAACCTTTGAAAGTCCTTCCGTTCTGAGCCCATGACTTCACATAATGCTACACGCCTGCTCGTTCACTAATGACTACTGCGTGACTCCTCCCCCGAAGGAACCCTGAACCAAGCCCCACTGGGTGCATGGCTAGAGCCAGGGGTCCCAGGCACAGTGGGGTGGTAGCTTTCCCTGTTCCTCACCTGCTACCTCCTCACATTCTGCCTGCTTCCCAGGCTTGATTGCATAATTGCTGGGCCAGGATTTAGAGCCAGCACAGCATGAGCTTGTAAATCTTCTCTCACATCATGAAATGCCAGTAATTTCACAGCCAGGGATTCCTGTTCTCATAAAGTCCCCACACCAGCAGACTTGCATCTAAAAGTGTCCTCTGGGCTGATGGATTGATGTTAGAGCTGCTCCGGAGCCAAACACGGGGGCAGGCAGCCTCGGCCACCTGCTTGGCTATTCTGAAGCCCCCAGAAGCGAAGGTCATGATTATCAGGCCAGGTTGCTGGGGCTTTGCCTGCAAAGAGACCCTCAAACACAGCTCCCTGAGAAGTACAGGAATGGAACTGGCCCCACATTGGGAACTGAGGCCACATTTGTATTCCAGACTATTTAAGAGGAAAAAGGTAGTTCTAAGCAATATGCACAGTTGTAATCCATATGGAGACACAGCCACTTACATTTAAATTTGCCAGTGATCTTCAACCCTGGCTCCCATTAGAATGACCTGTAGAGTTTTTACAAGACAGCCTTCCAGAAGGGGGTGGGGGGCAGTTCCCACCCATGGAGATTCCAACCCAGTAGAGTCTAGAATCTAGAAATGAGCTCCTACATTTGTATGTTCCATAGATAAAGATTCACCACCTACTTTATTAGAAAAACAGAAAACAAACAAGAAGGATGTTGTGGCAGCCTTCCAAGATGGTCCCCAATGATCCCTACCTCCTGATATTTACGTGTTTGTGTAATCCCCTCCCCTCTAGAGGGAGCTGGACCTGGTGACTCACCTCTATGAATAGAACAAGGCACAAAATGATGGAAGGTTACCTCCAAGACCAGGTTACATAAAGACTGTGACTTCTATTTGACCACCTGCTCTCTTTCTCTTGCCCTCAGGGGAGCCTGCTGCCATGTGGCCAGTCACACTCTGGAGAGCCCCATATGGCAAGGAAGTGATGTCCCCAACCCGTAGCCAGTGAGTACTTGCGGCCTGACAAGAGCCACAGGGGTGAGCTTGGAAATACATTCTCTCTCAGTCCAGTCTTAGGATGACTGCTGCCCTACTGACACCTTGGCCACAGTTTGCCAGTGATTCTGAGACAAAAGCACCCAGAAAAGTATTACTAGATTCCTGATCAACTGAAACTGTGAGCTAATAAATGAGGACTGTTTTAAGTTATTATGTTTGGGGGATAATTTGTTAATGCAGCGATAGGTAACCAATATGGATGTATGTAACAAAATATTAATAGTGGTTCATCTCTGACCAGTGGAATTACGAGTGATCTCTATTTTCTTATTTTTTATATTACCAAGGCTATATTCAAAATGAAAAAAAAAATCAATTTCAAATTATATTCCAAAAAAACTTCTAGAGGAAACATAGGAGAAAATCTTTGTGACCTTATATTAGGCAAAGCTTTCTGAAACAAGTCACAAAAAAGGGTAACCCCCCAAAATTGGACTTTATCAAAATGAAAAACTTGATCTTCAACAAACATCACTAAAGAAATAGGAAAGACAAGGGGCACCTGGGTGGCTCAGTTGTTAAGTGTCTGCCTTCAGCCCAGGTCATGATCCCAGGGTCCTGGGATCGAGCCCCGCATCGGGTTCTCTGCTCAGCAGGAGACCTGCTTCTCCCGCTACCATTCCCTCTGCTTGTGCTCCCTCTCTCGCTGTGTTTCTCTCTGTCAAATAAATAAAATCTTTAAAAAAAAAAAAAAAAGAAAGAAATAGGAAAGACAAGTCCCAGACTAGGAGAAAAGATTTCCAAATAAAGGACATTTTACCACAATATATGAAAAGCAACAAGGTGGCAGCCCATAACCCAATTTAAAAACGAGCAAAAGAAGAGACACAAACAGCTGATAAGCACAAGAAAAGATGCTCAGCATCATTAGTCATTAGGAAAGTGAGAATTCAAACCACAGAGGGATACCAATACACACCTATTAGAAGGGCTATAGAATTGAAATGGCAAGTGTTGACGTGGATGGGAAACAAGCGTGACCTTCGTTTGTACACTGCTGGTGGGAATGTGACATATGGCAGCTACTTTGGAAACAGTATGGCAACTTTTAAAAAATCAAATATAAACTTGCCACAGGGCCCACTCCTAGGTGTCAATCCAAAAGAAATGCAAACACGTGCACACAAAGACTTGTAGGCAAATATTCAAAGCAAAAACTGGAAAAAAGTCCAAATTTCCATTGATCAGTGCATGGATAAACACAACGTGGTACATCCATACAACACTATTCAGCAACAAAAAGGAACGATGTCCTGATTCATGCTCCATCAACAGACCGCAAAAACAGTATCCTAAGAAACCACACAAAAACTATATATTGTGTGATTCTGTTTCCATGAAATGTCAGAAAAGGGAAATGCATAGAGATAGATCTGTATTGTCTGAGGCTGGAATGGAAGTCTGACAGCAAAGGAATGGGAGGAAATGTTCTAGGGGTGATAACTATGTTCTAAAACTGACCCGTATGGGGCGCCGGGTGGCTCAGGGGGTTGGAGCCTCTGCCTTCGGCTCAGGTCATGATCTCAGGGTCCTGGGATCGAGCCTGCTTCCCCCTCTCTCTCTGCCTGCCTCTCTGCCTACTTGTGATCTCTCTCTCTCTGTCAAATAAACAAAATAAAATAAAAATAAAATAAATAAAACTGACATGTAGGGATGGTTGCACGATTGCACACATTTACTAAAAATTACTGAATTACACACTCACAGCAGGTGGATTTTATGTTGCGTAAATCATACAATGAAGCTATAAAAAAAAATTATGTCTGTAACCTTGGACCCAGGAAGTTTGTGTCAAGGGCATAATCAGAAACGTACACAAAGATATAACAAGTATGCTTATAACAGTGTTTTAAGTTAATGAAAAACTAGAAGCAATCTGAATGCTTAGTAACAGATAATAAATGATTATTAAGGGGTGATCCACCTAGCAGACTAGCAGGGTGCAGCTGCTGAGAATGTTATTTACAAAGAATTTTTGACAACCTGGGGAGATACTTAGGATAGAGGACAAAAGTTGTTCTGATAGCTCGATTTCTCCATGAGCAAAGAGTCCATATGTGTTATTTTTTTAAACACAGTTGAATTTGTTCTAGGAATGTATGTGTCTATACACGTAACACAACCAGATGCATACAGTTGTTTTTTTTTTCCTTCTGGACATTTGGAAATAGTAAACAGTTGGTGATTATATAAGTAATTTTTGTTTTGTCTTTTACATTTTTCTGATTTTTTTTTTCAAAAAACATGTATTCATTTTAAAATCTAGGAAAATTTTAAAAATTAAAAACCTCATCTAAAGAAAGCAATGGGGGCGCCTGGGCGGCTCAGTCATTAAGCGTCTGCCTTCGGCTCAGGTCACGATCCCAGAGTCCTGGGATCGAGCCCCACATCGGGCTCCCTGCTCGGCAGGAAGCCTGCTTCTCCTGCTACCATTTCCTCTGCTTGTGTTCCCTCTCTCGCTGTGTTCCTCTCTGTCAAATAAATAAAAAAATCTAAAAAAGAAAGCAATGGCAGACCCTTCCTCTCCTGGTCAGAGGAGGGGCTGTGGTTTCCTGAGTGAGGAGAACACCCTGACCTCAGTATATGATGCAGAGGGCCTATGAGGTGCTGCAGAGAGAAGGGGCAGTGAGCACCCCTGGAAACAGCTAAGTCCATTCATCCCCACTGGGACTCATGGGTCTTACAACAGGGCCAGCCCTAATGTAAGGACACTTCATTTAGCCAAGAGGAGGAGGGGCTCCTGTCAAGGAGTGGTCCCCCAGGGGCTGGTTTCTATGTCACTGCAGGTGACAGGCAGGGAAAGTAGCAATGACCTTAGAAACAGATGCATGAGACTTCATAGAAACTTCTGGACAAATACCATATGATAGATGTGGAACTTAAGAAACAAAATGAACATAGGGGAAAATATAAAGAAGCAAACCAAGAAACAGACTCTTAATTATAGAGAACCAACTGATGGTTACCAGTGGGGAGGGGGGGTTACATAGGTGATGGGGATTACGGAGGGCACTTGTGATAAACACTGGGAGTTGTGTGCAAGCAATGAATTACTATATAGTACACCTGAAACTAATATTACACTGTGTGTTAACTGGAATTTAAATAAAAACTTATTAAAAAAAAAAACACTTCAAAAAAACCTGCTAGAGACCCAATTCTCTAAGCTGAGAATCATGGAGAGAGCCTAAATGTGAGAGGGAGAGAGACCAGGGTTTGAGTCCTGGCTCTGCTATGGACACCACGCTCTGTGAACTCTGGGATAAGCTACACATCTCCGCAGAATCTGTTTCCCCATCTGCATAGTGGGAGACAATTAGACTGCCTATTTCCAAAATGGAAATCTACATCATTGGTTAATAAGATTCAAGGAATAAAAGGGTTACGTTCATGCCCCAGGGCCACCATAACAAATTATCACAACCTGGGTGACTTAAAACAACAGAAATTGATTCTCTGGACTTCTGGAGGCTAGAAGTCCAAAGTCAAGGTGTTGGTGGGACCATGTCTTCACTAAAGGCTCTAAGACCTCATCTGGCTTGTTCGTGGCAGAAGCCCCAAAGACTATAATAGTAACTGGTACATGCTTAACAAAATTTACACAGACAACGAACAGGTTAATAATTCAGAGGACAGTGGATTATCTTTTGGGTTTTTTTTTTTAAGATTTTATTTATTTGACAGAGAGAAAGATCACAAGTAGGCAGAGAGGCAGGCGGGGTGGGGGTGGGAAGCAGGCTCCCTGCTGAGCAGAGGGCCGATGCGGGGCTCGATCCCAGGACCCTGAGATCATGACCTGAGCTGAAGACAGAGGCTTTAACCCACTGAGCCACCCAGGCGCCCTCAAAAAAAATCTTTTTAAAAAATAAATAACAGAAAAATTTGAAATATAATGAGAGTTACTAAAATGTGAAGCACAGACAAGAAGTAAGCAGATGCTGTTGGAAAAATGGCACTGACAAACATGGCCCATGCAGGATTGCCACAAACCTTCCATTTGCAGAAATCCACACTATCTGCAAAGTGCAATAAAGCAAAGCTCGGCAAAAAGAGATATGCCTGTACACCTATCACAGCTTAGCCTGGCCTACCTTCAATGTGCTCAGAACATTAGCCTACAGCTGGACAAAACCATCTAACACAAAGCCTATCTTATAATGAAGCGTCGAATACCGGGCATCCTATAGTAAACACTGTACCCAAAATGAAAAAACAGAATGGTGTTAGGATGACAGAATGGTTGTGTTTCAGTTGTCTACCCTCCTGATGCCACTGCCCAGCACCACGAGAGAGGATCGTACCACATCTCACTAGCCCAGGAAAAGATCAAAATTCAAAGTATGGTTCTTACTGAATGTTTATCACTTTTGCACCACTGTAAAATTTAAAAAATCATCAGTTGAACCACTGTAAGTCGGGGATCACTTGTCCATAATATTCGATCCTATGGATTTTTTTTCCACTGTCTGGTGGGATAATCTATTGAAATATTAACCAAGATTCCTGTACCCTTCTGAACATCCTCTTTCTAGGACCCTTCACCCAATCAGGCAGCAGCTGAACGGAGCTGGTATCAGGGCCTTATGAAAGGAACAATGTAAGAAACACAGATGACATCTGAACTTTGAGATGGCAGATTAAAGATGATGGCTTCCATTAAGAGGTTGGGTCTATGTCTCCTCTCCTCCTGGTGAAGCCAGGTGAGTTTTGTGATTCTACCAGTAGAATAAGACAGAAGTGGTGTTATCCCAGTTGCGAGATCAAAGACTTAAGAGGCTAACAGCTTCTATTTCCTCTTTCTGGAGCCAGGTTTCAGAGCCTCCTCGGGTGGGAATCCCTAAGTGCATGGAAAAGCCCTGGAGGACAGGATTTCACATGAAGAGGGCGTGTGAAGCTGCGGAGCGCCCTTGCAGCACCAGACATGTGCATGAAGAGGCCCCATGGAAGGGCATGCTTTACCCCTGCCAATCTCTACTCAAATTCCTGACCCACAAGATGTGACCAAAATACAGGTGCTAGATTTAGCAAATAAAATTAGAGGACATCCAGTTAAATTTGCATTTCGGATCGACAACAAACAATTTTTTAGTATAAGTATGTCCCCTGTATTGCATGGGATATATTCATATTTTTAAAAATACACTATTTATCTAAAATTCGAATTTAACTGGGATTAAATGGTTATAGGTATTGTATTTGAAGATAAATTTTTAAGTTTTTAGCATTTAAAGAGAAACTTCATACAGGTGAAATTTTCATCATGGTTTATCTGGCAACCCTAGACCCAAATAAAATGTATATGTCTTATACCACTCACTGATGGGGTAGTTTCTTATTCAACAATAGAAAACCAGAACGGCAGGAACAGAAGAGAATCTGAGATGGATAATACACCAGATGTGGGGCTATAAAGTTCCTAGACAGAGCTGTTTTTCTCGCCCTTGAAAGCAAAACAAAAACAAAAAACTTGGGGCGCCTGGGTGGCTCAGTCGTTAAGCGTCTGCCTTTGGCCCAGGTCAGATCCCAGGGCCCTGGGATTGAGCCCCGCATCGGGCTCCTTGCTCGGCAGGAAGCCTGCTTCTCCCGCTACCATTCCCTCTGCTTGTGTTCCCTCTCTCGCTGTGTTTCTCTCTGTCAAATAAATAAAATCTTTAAAAAAAAAAAAAAACTTCTTTGATGGGAGAAAAAGAGAAAATAGTGGGGCTAGGTCAGGAACACAGGTTACTGCACACTTTGTCCCCTCCCTTGCCCTCCCTCTCCCGGGCAAAGTCCCTTCGTGTAGGGGTGGGCGAGGGAAAGGACAGTGTCACACACAGATGTTGTAGGGACTGAATTCGGAAAGCAGAGGGAAACAGCCTTTGTTTCAGTGTAGCCAAGGGCATTCGGGTGATGCCCTTGCCCTTGCCCTTGCCTCTGAGAGGGCATGGGTTCACTGTCACAGAGCCAGCAGACTCGGAAGGACTTGGGACGGAGGAGCTGGTGTGGACGATGACCCAGTGGTGAGGAGGCCCTCTTAGTGTAGAGGGCCTGCTTCACTGCAACCCCCACCGCCCCACCCTGCAACCAATATCTGGCACTACCCACCTCCCGGGCCCTAG
Source organism: Procyon lotor (assembly GCA_028646535.1). Lineage (NCBI taxonomy): Eukaryota > Metazoa > Chordata > Mammalia > Carnivora > Procyonidae > Procyon > Procyon lotor. The sequence goes on from CM053613.1 coordinate 36,818,946, forward strand.
GAAAAGGGTCTAGGCAGCCCCTGTACTTATGGGAATTAATTTCCCTCATTCAGTGAGATGAGTCTAAAATAAAACTCATTTCAGGCAATGCAAATAATGAAATGTATGTTCCTAGCCATCTGAATTAATAGATTAAAATCTCACCCTGCTACACCCATAAACCATTTTGTACTGCACTGCTGTTGACATATTTAAATAGGAAAAACCTACATTTTTGTATATTAGTACTAACACCCCTCCACTCCCTTCCACACGCCACGTTCAGGCTTTCACCAGTCAGCTGAGAGACCATTTCTAGAAGTTGCCTGGGCATTGCCATGTAGGTTAATGAGGAGCATGCATTCTGGAGCAAGACTGCCAAGATTTGCAGCCAAATGGCTATGGGTCCTTGAGCAAATGACTTAAATCACTCTGGGCCTCCATTTCTTTACTTATAAACTACCAATACAGTAATAAAACCTACCCCACACCCTTGCCGTGAAGATTCAAGTAAACACGAGTATGTCTTGTAAGTGTTAGCCACTGTTATTCCTTGTGCTTACTTGGAGATAGCATTTGGTACTTACTATTTTATAAAAATCCACGGAAAGTAGAAATGTTGAAGTAGTAATCATCAAACTGCGACGAAGATCAGAAATCACGTGGGAAGTCCTCATTCTCCAATAAGCATCCTCCGGTCTGGCTTGCCACCTGTGGGTCCCATTGTTAAAGAACAAGATTCAGGGAAAACATACAAAATCTAGAGACATTCCATAACAAAGCCGATGAGTGCCTCACCAAATCCCCTCAGCATTTCCCACATCAGTGTACTCCAGCCTGGCTTCCCATCTACCTGCATTCAAATTGTCATCTCAGGTGTTACTTTGGGGGAAACCCAAACTAAGACACGTACTATTCAAGACTGTGTCTTAACAGGCACATTCCATGATTCGATAATGCTTTTAAATTAGGGAGGATATTAACATCTCTCCTAACTTTAAGAGCCATTGTTACTTTTTCAACAGAAGCTATTGTCCAAGTTTTAAACATAGGACATTTGGATGGATTTCTGGGAAACCTCCTGTGTGTGAAAGTCGAGGACCATCTGTGATTCAGTCATTCCCTCTCCTGATGGACTTTTGGGTTATTTTCAACCACCGCGAGCACAAACAATGCTTCAACTAACATCTTTGGCAAAATCTGTGCACACATCTTTGACTCTCTCTTAAGCACAAATTCCCAAGAATGGGGTCACTGTGTCAAAGGATGTGCATCCATCCATATGATCAAATTGCTCCCCAGAGAGGCTGTCCCAGGTTAGGCTCTACCCCTTCCCTAGGTCTGGCTTCTGAAGTATTTTTTCAACTCCATTATCTGTTCATCCATGGCTGTGTAAACACCGCCTTTACCCCTGGCTGAGGACTGTGAAAGGCAGGTAAGAAGCAGGCAGTGAGCTCAGGATACAGCAGATGTCAAGCAGGGGCAGAGTTCTGGGTCCAGCCTCAGGGTTAAGAGACTGAGGTGAGTGGGGCGCCTGGGTGGCTCAGTCGTTAAGGGTCTGCCTTCAGCTCAGGTCATGATCCCAGGGTCCTGGGATCGAGCCCCACATAGGGCTCTTTGCTCAGCGAGGAGCCTGCTTCTCCTGCTATCATTCCCTCTGCTTGTGTTCCTTCTCTAGCTGTGTTTCTCTCTGTCAAATAAATAAAATCTTAAAAAAGAGAGAGAGAGAGACTGAGGTAATAAGAGTTAGAGTCCAAGTCAAGGCTGACCTGGGGAGCAGGACCACAGCTGCTAGACAACTGAAATTTTATACAGGGACATAAAGGGTGAGGCCTCACCACACAGATCATGGCGTAAAGGCTGCATCTCTGTGAGCCAAGGCAGGGCCTAGATGGCCCATAATACCTTCACGCAAATTAGGAAAGGATGCCTCTTCTTCAGGTTAAAAAAGAAAGGTCAAGTTAGCATATTCCCACGTAACCTAATACAGCTCTGCGGGCTATGCAGCACCCCTGGCTCTAAGTGCACACATACTACGGGGGCACGCCTGGGGCCGACAGCACACACGTTCCCCTCTCTTCCCCTCCCCTCCCACCCCTGGTGAGGGGAGGCAATCATGTCAAGTTCAAAGTCTCAGGGGCCTGGAAATCAGGCATCAGAGGCCATTAGGCATCAAAGGCCATCAGCAAGACCGCAAAGGGCAGCTGGAGGGCAGGCAATAGAGGATGCAAAGATGAAGGCTGTTTATGCACGGGTCCAAGTGCCATTGTGAATTTAAGTCAAAGATAGCTCTTCCCACATACCTACCTACCCAGGGTCTCTGTGCCATCCAGTGTGCACTCACATAAATCAATCTACCATGTGGATGATGCCCTTTAGGTGAATTCCTGAACACAGGCCACCAGGCACCACCATACACTCAAAAGTCTACAGCTGAGTGGCAAACCCCACCTGGCGGTAGGTTGCAGGTCCTCAAGACCCGCTCTGTGTAAGCTCTGGAGGGAGCCGACTTCAACCCAGGCTTCGGCCATCTCCGGAGATAGTTCTCTGGGCTCACACCTGCCAACTAAAGACCTCGAGGATGAAAGAGGGAGGCTTTGGGAAGCAGCCAGGCAAGATGAAAGCCAAGCAAGCGCTGTGTTACAGTTTCCTAGAGGAAGGAGTTCTCGGCCCATTTGGTACTTCGTCTGGAGCATCTTCGCTGTAAGCGTCTTTGCCACAAAACCGATTTGCCGTAAGGCAATTTTGCCGTAAAAGATAAAATAACGACACCTAAAAGAGGGGCCTTTAAAAGGACACAATGAAACACGGAAAAGTTAATAAAATTATTCATTTCTTCCTTCATCAGGAGAGGTAGCAGTTTCCCAAATCCTAGGATGCGCACTTGTAACCGAGCACTGTATTGCCTTGTGAAAACCTCCCACAGGGCAGCTGGTCCTGGACGCGTGGATGAAAGGCTGAAGATCTAACCCATTTGTGACCAAGCTTTGCTGTCGTTCGGCCCGGGGTGTCCTCTCTTCCGGGAGAGTGTGGCTTGTAGTTGGGCCTCCCACTGTTTCACACCTCCCGAGAGCTTGTCACGGACTTTTCTAGCAAGATGTTCTACGTGGCTGTTAACATCCACCGGTTTAAGACCAGCCCTGCACTGGTCACGGTGCAGACACTATGAAGCCCAGTGGGGATTTAGAGACAGTCGTTCCCCTTCTCCGGCCGGGGGAGTTGGGGGGACAGCTCCAAGACCCCCCAGTGGATGCCTGAAGCCGTCGATGCTACCCAACCCTAGATAGACCGTTTTTTCCAAACACACACACCCAGGATCAAGTTGAATTTATAAGTGCGGCACAGAAATTAACAATTAAGAAATTAACAATTACCAAGCATAAAATAGAAAGGTTATAACCACACGCTATAATAAAAGTTATGTGAGCGTATCCCTCTCAACATATCTTACTGTCCTGTACTCACCCTTCTTCCTGCGATAATGGGAGAGGATAAAACGGTTCTGTGAGGACAAGAAGTGAGGGGAACGACCTAGGCACCGAGGCGCGCTGCACTGCCGTTGACCTGGCTGCATGTCGGAAGGAGGACCATGTGCTTCCAGACCATGGTTGGCAGCGGGTAACAGAAACCCCAGGGCGAAATGAGGACCAGGAGGGTCTACCGTAACATAAAACTGAGAACTTTGTCAATGGAGAAATAAAGCCCAACTGACAACCAGCTTCCATACACTAGCTCTGCCCAAGGCCTTGGATTCATCAGTGGAGGAATGTAACCAGCCCGCCCGTTGTTTTATCTTTTACTGCAAACCTGCCTTATGGTCAATTACTTATGCAGTGAAAATGCCTGCAGCAAAGATGTTTCTAGCAAAACTACCCAGAACCGATTCTGGGTGCTGCTCATTATGCTCAATCAAGAGCATGTACTACAAAAACCTGGAAGGGGTCTCACTGAGGCGACCCCCTGGCCCAGCTTCCGCTCTGGATTCGCTCAAATCCCACATTTTCATCATTTTGCCTTACCAGCAGCGCCTCCCTCCCCCGGGGAGCCCCCTAATCGCCCCAGACTTCCGGCTGCAGCCCCACCCACTCCTGCACCAGACCCTGCCTCCCCGCTGCTCCCCAAGCGGAGCCCCGGAGCCCCAGCTGTGCGTCGTCCCACCAGAGCCTGGAAGCACTGGCCCAGAGCAGCACTTGCCCTTCAGCCACACGGAGGGGCATGAAGGGCGGACGTGCCCGTGGCTAGGGGGACGGCAGCCTGACAAGCTCCCTCCGCCCTGTCCTGCCCCCTACTCCTTGCAGTTACATCTGTGCTCAGCAGCCAGGCTCACCACCCCAAAGAAAGAAGAGGAAATGCCCAACCCACACACCATGTTTATTTCCTTATTTACTTCCTTACTGTCTACTCCCCCTAGACGAATGTAAGCTCCATGAAGAAGGATTTATGTTCCTATCCTATTGCTGCTATAACAAATTCCCACAAACTTAGCGGCTTAAAACAACACAGATTTATTATCCTACAGTTCTGGAAGGCGGAGAGCTCACTGGGCTAAAATCAGGGGCAGAGCCGCATTCTTTTCTGGAAGCTTCAGGGGAGAATCCAGCTCCTTCCCCTTTCCAGCTTCTACAGGCCACCCACACTCCTTGGCTCATAGCCCTCTTCCATCATCAAAGCCCGAAATCCCATCGCTCTGACCTCTGCTTGGCCCTCACATGTCTGACTCTGCCTCTCTTGTCTTCCTCCTTGTACTTAGAAGGACCCTTGTGATTATGTTGAGCCTCTGCCCCCTCCCACCCATTCGCCAAGATAGTCTATCTCCTGGCCAGCTGATTTGCAAACTTAAACCCTGCCCCTCTCCCCGGCTAACACAGCCTATGCACCTGGTCGGGGATTAGAACACGGATATCCAGGCTGTGGGGCGGACATCATTCCACCTACCACGGAGTTTGTCCCTTGTTCACCATTGTATTCCCAGGGCCTGAACCGTGTATCCGACACGTAGCAGGCCCTCCATAAATACTTGCTGAATGAATAAGTGAATGTATGCATGAATAAATCACTAAGAATAATATTTATAAATAAACATCTAATCATGATTATTAAGTGCCAGGCACTATTCACAATGCCTTATGTGTATTAACTCATTGGATCCCCAACAGCTCCAGGAAGTACATTTTATTATTACCCGCCTTCTATCAATGAGGAAGTTGAGGCACAGGTGGGCAGAGGCCCTAGTCTATGCAGCAAGTGAAGGGGTGAAGCCAGGATATAATCTCAGATTTACTGAACCTTACTGTGTCACCAGCGCTGGCTGGGGACATTACATTTCTGATCTCATTTCATCCTTACAAGAGGCCATGAGGAAAACGAGCAGAGAATGAAGTCACCCACTTGGCTGAGGGAGTCTCAGAGGTTCTGTGAGGCGCTAGACTGCATGTTCCTTCTTCAGCCTCCTTTGATGCCAATTAGATCAGGACCCCGTGCCCCTAAAAGGGCTGTGAGTGCTCATGTTCCCACCATGATGCAGGAGTCTTGCCTTGGACTTTGTACAACTAGTACCCAGGCCCCTGGCAGGCCTGTAGCAGACCCTGACCTTCACCAAACAGTCATGGCCGCTCTGTCTCCTGGGAGCCTGTTCTCCTCCAAGGAACAGGAGCCTGTCTCAAACCTCACCCAGAGCTAAAGTTGCATTGCCCGTTCCGCTGATGACGCCTTTGGGGATCCCCCTAGCTGGGCCCCACACCTGTTTTGCATGGGCTGGAGCTGCGCACTCTGCCTGCTGGCCCCCCGTCACTGGCCCTGGTGAGCAGCTGCCCCTCCAGAGTCACTTCTGATTTACCCTGCCAGCCTGTGAGCACACAGGACTGCAGGAAGCCCCCAGACTCAGGCCTCGGCCTCCCCCAACCCTACAGGGAGAATGCTGCTCGCACAAGGAGACAGCACTACCCCCTCACTTGCACCTTAACCTTTGCAATCAAAGCCAAGGAGAGTGACACTCACTCGCGCCTGCCAGCACAGTGGGGCAGCGCAATTTCTATTCCTGCCAGCACATTTTTCTAGGTCAATGTCAGATCAGGGAAATCCAATACCACATGTCCCAACTTTTTATTTGAAAATAGAGAAGTTGCTTTCCAAAATAAATAGTGTTTACAAGCAAAGGCTGGAGAAGGCTCCATCAGCAATGGATTCGGTGCCCAGGCAGGCCAGATTCTTTCTAGCTTGGTTGCCGTGAACCCAGTGCCAGCCCCAGCTCCAGCCCTAGGAGAGGCCGGACTGGGGGGAGGACACGTGTGCATGCACGTGTGTGTTGGTGTGTGCCTGCCTGTGTGTGTCCACGTGCATTTGCCTACATGTGCACATGCGTGTTTCCTTAAGGGTCTGGGTATGATTAGCATGCACGTGTAAATTGGGGGGCTACACCCATGTACGTGTGTGTGTAGGCATATGTGCCTGTGCTCCGCTGGAGAGAGGCTTCCGCCTGGTGAATGTGTACCCAGCACCACTTCTCAGAGCCGGGCGGGAGTCACCTCCCTCCTCTCCTCTCCGCTACCTCCAGTCTCAGCCCTCCTCCTGTTCTTTTTCTCAGCTGAGCTGGGGCTCCGATTTGGATGTGCTGTGAATGCATTTCCTCCATCCTGCTCCCTCCCACGGCCCACCCACTGCCCACTGCCCCCTGGACTACTCCGTACGAGCCAACAGAGCGCCCTTTCTGGGGAGCAGGTTGGGATCCAGCAATTCGAGCTCAGGGTATGTGGACCGCTCTCAGTAAAGGTCTCTGGTGTCACATCACTCTGACAGTCACCTCGACTTCAGGATCTCCCTCCCCAGACCCTCCTTCTGGTGCAGACAGGGCGACCTTCCCCAGGACCTGCCTGGGTCACGGCCGGAGCCCCACCTGCCTGGCAACCACCTGCTTCATCAAACTCAACTGACTAGCCAGGCTTCCGAGAGGGGAGGGATTTTCTTGGCAAACCCTCCTGGCTCCTGCCCACCCCACCGTAGGCTACTTTGCAGACCACATCTGTCTGCCCCCTCCCTGTACGAGGCCCATCCCATGAGCCTCCTGGCCCGACTCGAGCTATTCTGCGTATTGCCTCAGAATTGTTTTCAGGTTGCTTCACGCACTTATCTTGCCCTCCCACCTAGATTGCAATCTCTTTCTAGAATTAAGCCCTGTGCTTCCTTTGAATAAACTGTGGAACCCAACACAGGTCCAAACAGGAGAGACCAGAGATAAGGGCTTTTGGGGGGGGGGAAGCCCCTGCAAGAAGAGGGAGCGAGAGTCAGGGATGGACAGCCATAAACCTGCGTGCCAGGCTCTGCGTCTGGTGACTTGCTACCCTGCCTCGTGTAATCCTCCCAGGAACCAGAGGAGCAGGGGAATATGGTCCCCATTTCATAGATGAGAAAACAGAGGCTGAGCAAGGCCCAGTGACTTCTCCGAGGCCTCAAAACGAGCCAATGGCAAAGTCAGGGGTTGATCCTGGGTGAGTCTGATTTCATTTCTCTGTTCCCTTGCAGCAGCCACAGCAACAGAAGGGAGTGTGCTAGAGTCAGAAGCTTTCTGAAATTCTAGAGCACACCCTATCCAGGAGAGGTAAGTAAGCTCTAGATTCGTGCTATCCAACAGAACTTTCTGCAATGATGGAAATCTTTACCCCAGTACTGTCTGGTATGGGAGCTGCTAGCCAGTGAGGCCACCGAGTATCTGGCATGCAGCCAGTGTGGACTGTGCATTTTATTTGATTGCACCTAATTTTAATTTCAATAGTCACCTGCGGCTAGTGGCTAGTGTCCCTACAGGACAGTATAGCTCAAGGTAAGTGCTTCCTGATCACGTTCATTCTGAGTAATATAGGTTTGCTCCCAGGCACCCACACAACCTCTCTTATACCTTTGGGCACACCTTGCTAGCATATACACAAAATACACCGAGAAAAAACACAGATGCTCACAGACACAGTTCAAAGCTATGGAGGCTTGATGCTGGGATGCTGAGCGTCTTTCCTGGGAAGGAGCCTGGCAGGGCTGCTCTCTCTGCTTGGGGTACACACACTGCCTCTACCAGGGCTCGCTGCAAAGCAAACACTCAACACGATGTTTGCTTCTTGTCTTCCTCCATAAAAGCCCAAATCCTCTTTGGATTTCTTTCAGTGGACAAAGCAAGCACTAGCGCAAGCCTCAGAATAAAGCTGCGTGGCATAATGCAAGCTTTTGAAAAGTGGGCTAAACCTGAGTAGACAATATTAATAATTTTACAATGAGGGGCGCCTGGGTGGCTCAGTCGGTTGAGCGTCTGCCTTTAGCTCAGGTCGTGATCTCGGAGTCCTGGGATCGAGCCCCATGTTGGGCTCCCTGCTCAGCAGGAAGTCTGCTCCTCCCTCTCCCCTCTGCCCTTCTCCCTGCTCATGTTCTCTCTCTCTTTCTCTCTACTAAATAAATAAAATCTTAAGAAAAATAATTTGACAATGAATGAGGCTGCTTCTTGCCACAGGCAGCTGACTCAACTGGTCCCACCCTCCTGGTTCCACCGGCCACCCCAAGGGTCAGGACCCCGAGAATAACGTCTGCATGAACTTGTAACCCATTTCAGACACACCAGCATCTAATAACGGCCAAGTTCTCTGCCAGTTCCCAGCCTAAGACACTGAAATCACTGTGGTGATGGGAAATCCCCACATAGGAACTGCACAGGACTTCACCAGTCCTTGCAAGGCATTCTGTCCCCCATGCCCCAGACAGCCCAGGCAGGGGCTGGCATACAGAGCAACTCAGAGTCCAGCCTGATGGAGCACAGGGCCCCTGTGAGGAACAGAACCTTCAGGACCCAGTCACAGCAACAGTACCTAGGGGGGCTCTGGCCCTGTGGCGGGAGGGAGCCAGGGATGCCATTCCTGGCAGCACTTTGGCGCCACCTGGTGGGCACTTGCAGCGTGCCGGCGCACACAGGCTTGCCAGGAGGAACCAGGCCTGTCAGAGGCAGTCAGGGATGTCCCAGGTCCCACCAGGCTGGGCTGAAGGGTAGTGCCTGGCCGCCAGCCTAGGCCTGCTGGGGCACTTTCCTGCAGGGAAAGGGCACTTAGGGAAGGAAGGGAGGGAAAGAGAGATGGGCAGCACTGGGGGGAGGGGCAGAGGAGGCGGCTCCTGTGCTGTTCCAGTCTGGAATTGGGAACATTCCAGAATCCAGGACCTCATTCACACCTCCATCGTTAAACTGTGCCAAGCCTTGGATATGCAGGGAGAAGCCAGACGGGAGTCTGGTGGCGGCCATAAAGAGTGACTTTGGGAAACAGGGTGAAGAAAAGGATGTCTGGGCTGGTCTCTGAGGGTAACAGTTTACTGCACATAGAGAGGCAGAGGGAGCAGCCTGGGGACCAAGGCCTGTGAGAGGGAGAGTGCTTCGCTAGGGGTGGCTCTGGGTGGCCAGAAAGGGAGAACATGTCTGCGGCAGGGGGCTGGAGCTGACGCAGCTGGGGGTGAGGCTCTAGGGGTCCAGCTCACCCAGGGCCTCATTTTCGGCAGCCCCCTCCCCACCCAGCTGGCCCAGAGTCAAACCCCCGGTGGCTTCCGAGTTTGAGTGGTTTTATCCAAGGCTGTCCGTGGCAGGTACAGAGCCACCAGCAAAGGTAGCAGACGGACCCCGCTGCATGGTTTGGTGGTAGAGAGGGGGTGCCGGGAGGGGAGGGGAGAGCCCAGAACGAGAGTCAAGAGACTCTGCCACCAACTGGTCTCATGACCTGGCAACATTTGTCCTCTCCTGGCCTCAGTTTCCCCATTGATTAACTGCAGGGATTTGCCGCCTCCTGACGGCACAGGGGAGAAGAATAAGGCACAAACAAGTCAGCTGCAAGAGAAAGGGAGCAGGGGACAACAGTAGAAAAGACTGTCACCCCGAATGACTCCTCAGTCTCATATTTATTAGAAAGTAGGTAACAACCAACAAAGAAGCCAGGGTAGGTCACACATTGACCATGAGTTTTGTAGATAAGTAAGAAGAAAGGCAAAATATGTCTGGTCACGTAGTGCATGATCTAAAATGAGCGAACCCAAACAAGAGGGTCATCTAACCAACTGCAGGTGCTCTCCGGAGAAAAGGAGATAATGGAAAAATGAAGCAGGCGGCGTTACGCCTTGAGCGGGCCGGGCAGCTGCTCGGCTCCAAGGACATCTATCGTCCTCTCCCCCAGAGGCTCATTGCCAGTGCATGTTTTTCTTAAGTCTATATCTAAGCATGCTTGGTAACTAATATAATTTCTCATAGGTTATATTTTAAGTGGTTCATTGTTCTGAGGGACAGTTACAGGGATTGACTGATGTCTCCGTCAACTCCAACGGAACTGGTCTAGGCCCTAAGTACAGGAAAGGAAGCAGGTACAGATCTATTTGTGCTTTGAGGACTATCCCTCTGCCCAGAAGGTGTATGGGTGAGGAACTGTAATGTGCAGATGCTGAGTGGGGCTTCTGAACGGGTCTTGAGCTCCGTCAGTGGGAGATGGGCCCCTCATGGACGGTAGACGCCTGGTTGCGGTTTATGGGGTTCAGACTTGGTCTCACATGATTTCTCCATAGCACCAAAGGAGGGCGCTCGGTGGAGCCCTGAGCTCTGTCTTGCTCCAGAGGTTAGAGGAACCCACCGCAAGAGAATCTGAAGCCCAGAAGAAAGGACCATGAACAAGGCCAGGGAATCCTTCAGGGGAGCTACAGTCAGAGGCCTCAGTAGTCTGGGGTCTGGGTAGAGAAGTCAGGACGGCCTCTGGCAATCATCCGGAAGCAGGGATGGGGGAGACATGACACAGATAACTGACTTCCCCCTCACTGGAAAGCACTGCCAGCATACCCCCGAGCCCTCACGGGGCCTCCCAACAGCCCTCGGGAGAGGCAGAGCCCGTCAGGGCACTAACCGGTTAGGCCTCATTTTATGATAGGAATCATGATAGTAAAACCTCCCTCCAGGAAGAAACAGCAGAGGTCAGGCGCCCTGCCCCATGTTTCACAGAACAGAACAAGACCCCCTGGGAGGGAGTGATGTGCCCGGCGCCTCAGGAAACATTGTTGACTCAGTGACAGAGAAGTAGCTTCCTATCTCCTCAGGAGCAGGGCCTGGGGAGGGACCCAAGCAGCAAGTGTGAAATACGCACCGAATTTCAAAGGCTTAGTATAGGCGGGAAAGCACATAGAATATCTCACTACTGATTTTTCTTTCTTTCTTCTTTTTTTTTTTTAAAGATTTTATTTATTTATTTATTATTTATTTGACAGAGAGAGAGAGATCGCAAGTAGGCAGAGAGGCAGGCAGAGAGAGGGGGAAACAGGCTCCCCGCTGAGCAGAGAGCCAATGACCCGAGCCAAAAGCAGAGGCTTTAACCCACTGAGCCACCCGGGTGCCCCCTGCTTTTTCCTTCAGTTACATGTTGAAATGACAAGATATTGGTATATTGGGCTAAATAAAATAGAACATGAGAAGTAATTCACCTCATTCTTTTGACTTCTCTCCTTGGGACTCCTAGAAACGTCTAGGTCCAATAAGCGGTTTGCCTCTGTGGTTCGTGTCACATTTGTGCAAGACGGGGCAGCACCAGGCGGTGGGCTCCGACCCTGGCTGGGCGAGTTTGTTGTCCTCACCCCGTGTCCCGTCGGCTGAGTGGAAGAGGGTGAGGACAGACGTGGGAATCTCTGAGGACTTTCCATGTGCCAGGCTCTGGGCTCAGAGAGCCTCAGGCTCCTTTCCAGTAAATTGAGAACCGCCTGTGGGAACCAGCACTTAGCCCTGGGACCAGCCAGGCTCTGCTCAGGAAAGTGACCCCGGGATCCACAAGGTGGCGCTGTTCCCACAACCCTCCACTTCGCAGGACTGTCGGGCAAGCCCTGAAGCATTCCAGCTTTTGCAAGAGGAGGTTTTCCCTGGACCGGTTGTTGAATTTCCTACTCAGCCTTCAGCTGCCAAAGGTTATTCAGACTCAGGAATGCTGCTCTTAAAAGTGGCCATCTCGGAATGCACACTTAAAAATAAGAATCAAGCAAGCTACATCATTACTGATTCTCTGCAAAGGCATTCTGGACCCAGGGGCCCTCATGCACACCTAACACGTGCAAGAGGAATAAGTAAATAGCACGTGGGTCCACACATGTGTGAACATGACAGCAAGAAGGATGTTCCAGATTATTTAGCAGTGAGGGTTTTGTGTTTTGGTTTTTGGTTTTTGGTTTTTTATCTGTTTTAATTTAGCTCTGGGATTTTGGAAGGGAAAGGGAAGAAAGGAAGGAATGGAGGGAGGGCAGGAGGGAGGAAAGAAGGAAGGGAGGGAGGGCGGGAGGGAGGAAAGAAGGAAGGGAGGGAGGGAAGGAGGAAGGAAGGGAGGGAGGGAGGGAGGGAAGGAAGGAAGGAAGGAAGGAAGGAAGGAAGGAAGGAAGGAAGAAGAGAGGAAAGAAAAAAGAAAAGAAAAGCTTACACTGAGGTCAAATATGTAAAATGAGGGGAAATTTTTTTAAAATTCTGGCTTCTCTAGTTGCAGACATGGGGATAGAAGAATCTCTTCCCAGTGAATTGTTTTCTGGAACATAATTTAAAAGCCATCAATCCATTCCCATTGCCTTATCTCATAGGAACGTAAACTGACACTCAGGAAAGAGAAATGACTTCTTCAATATCATACAGCTACTTTTAAATATTTTCATTTTAAACCTAACCCCCAAAAGCGGGGGTTTCCACTGAGGAGGGGGAAAAAAAAACAACAGTGTCTATTTTCTCTGACTTATGTCCAGATTCTCTTCAAACTGGACAACCCAGGATTGCATGGCCAGAGTGAGGACCCTCCCACCAGCTCTCAGCATCCATTGTCCTGCACCACCCTCCTCGAGCCCTGGGGGCTTAGGAAGGGCCAGAAGATACCCCACGGATATCCAAGAGGGGAAACCAAGGCACACAGGCGACTTGACTTGCCCTTGAGCACACAGTGAGTGAGTGTCAGTAAAACAAAAAGGAAAAGACTAGCACATAGTACACCAGCAACAATTCTACACACTGGTCTAGAGTTAAGTTTATTCTAGGGCTGGTGGGCCACATTTTTTTAAAAAGAGGGGGTGCTCAGTGAAAAAGGAAAATGAGAACAAGAGACTGTGCTCCTTCAGAACGGGAGCCCGTCTTCTTCATTTTCCTATCTTCAGGGCCAGGTATAAAGTGGCCCGCACACTCTGGCCCCTAGCTGTTCATTGGATGAATAAATAAATGTGACACAGACACGTAAGTAGATACATTTGGGTCCTGAGATTCGAAATTCAGCTTCTACACATGGTAATACCATTTCCATAATGCACTAGGCAGAAGCCCTGGAGAGAAGTTTGAGAGGAGGAAGGCTCTATTGGTTCTATTGGTCTATTGGCCTTTCTCCCCATCACTCTGAACAGCACACTTCTGGGAAAAGGCAGCCTCCTGTGACATTTTTCCCCATGCAAACCATTCATTTAGCTCAAATTTTCTCCCCACCTACTAAGCATTAGGTCCTGAGGGGTAGAGACTAGACAAATCAGCTAGCATATTTAATATAATAGTTCAGAACTTAGATTTAAGATAAGAACATTTAAAAGGAACTGTGTGGGGGCACCTGGTGGCTCAGTCATTAAGCGGCTGCCTTAGGCTCAGGTCATGATCCCAGGGTCCTGGGATCGAGCCCCGCATCGGGCTCCCTGCTCCACAGGAAGCCTGCTTCTCCCGCTACCATTCCTGCTACTTGTGTTCCCTCTCTCGCTGTATTTCTCTCTGTTAAATAAATAAAATCTTAAAAAAAAACCAAAAAACAAAAAAAGAACTGTGTGATCTTGAACAAGTGCTGACTCCTAGTGTAGGTGGGGATGGGGAAGCAATAATTAGTCATTCAATCCAGCAAAAAAATCACTGATCTCTAGTATGTCAGAACATAAGATCTGAGTAAGTGAGGGAACAGAGTGGAGTAAGGCAAGCCGGCGGAGCTCACAGATAGATGGGTCAAGACAACCCCATAAATAACTACAGTATGAGGTGATCTCCAAAAAAAAAATAAATATCGTAAGCCTCCCCATTCAAAACCATTAATGGTTTTAGGGCACCAGGGTGGCTTGGTCACTTAAGCTTCTGCCTTTGGCTCAGGTCATGATCCCAGAGTCCTGGGATGGATTCCCACATGGGGCTCCCTGCTCAGTGGGGAGTCTGCTTCTCCTTCTGTCCCCCTGCCCCCGGCTTGTGCTGGTTCTCCCTCTCTCTCTTTCTCACACTTTTGCAAAAATAAATAAATAAAATCTTTAAGAAAGAGAGATTTAAAACCATTAAGGGTTTGGTACACTTCTCTTCTTTTCCTTGTGGTTATGTAATTGTAATTAACACATTCCCTTTATATATATACATTTCTCCCATTTTTCCCCGAAAAAATGGAATCACAGGGTACATACCTTTCTGCACTCTTTCCATATTAACACACTGTGAACAGCTTCGTTCATTCTACAGACTTTGCATGCCATTCATCTTTCAAATACTTTCTGAGTGTCTACCGTGGACCGGGTACCACGCTGGGCACTGTGTAATAGGAAGTAAACAGGTAGCTTAAACCACGTGGATGTACCATAATTCACAAAATCATTTCCTTGTTGCTTCCAGCATCAAACCATTTCCATTGTCAACTTTTTCTTTGTAATGACAATGATAGCTAAGAATTACCGAGCACCCACTATGGGCCAGGGGCTATCAGAAGCATTTTCTGTGGATTATTTCATTTAATCTTTGTAAGCAGCCCACTGCTATTGTTTCAATTATAGATGAGGAAATGGAAGACAAGGGTTTAATCATGGACGCAAGATCATGTCGCTATACTAAATGGCGTAATCAGATTCAAACCCAGGCTTTCTGAATCCAGAACCCAGAGTCCTTCCACCAGGAGGAACGAAGCTACAATGAATAAGACTGTTCATGTGCCTTTTCACATTGATGGAAGCGTTTCTGGAAAATGGATTCTTGGAAATTAGAACTAGTGTTTCCAAGTGTATACAAATATGTTCTAAATGCCCCACAGATGGGACTTCCGAAAGAGAAAATGGAAAGATCTGTTTTGCATTGTGGAAAGATCATTTTTGTGTCCGATGACACCTCTGTTGTCCCAGAGGACAGCCGCCAGCCATGTGTGGCTTTCAAGCACTTGCAACGTAGTCGGCCCCAATTAAGAGATGTTTTACGTGTAGAACACATATCAGATTTTAAAGACTTTGTATGGAAAAAATGAAAACTATCTCATTGATAAGTTCTATATTGATTACATATTGCAGTGATAGTGTTTTGGATGCATTGGGTCTGATAAAATATATTTACGAAAATGTACTGTATTTGTTTCTTCTTTTTTTTTTTTTTTGTACTTGTTTCTTCTGATTTAAATGTGGGACTGAGCACTTCACATGTGGGGTTAGCACCAACCCTGGGTAGACTGTGGGGGCCAATGGGCAGAAAGGTCATCGGTGTGGAAGAAACCCACATATTTGTTGTCGGAAGTTTATGGGTTCAAACGACTCATTTATTCAGCACTCACAGTATCCCAAGCACCGTGCTCTTTGCACGCACAGTCTCATCATGTGCTTGACGACCCGAGAGCAGGCACAACTGTGCACCACGTTGCAGACGTGGAAGCTGAGAGGGACACAGGGTCATCAGTCAATGCAAACCAGCCTTGGGATTCCAACCCAGCTCTGACTCTGAAGTCAGCACAGTGTTTAAAAATAATTCACCAATTTCCTTTGAATTTCTTGCATAAGTAATACATGCACATTTTACAAATGTTATCAGGCACAGAAAGGCAAATAGGGGATATTCCGTGTTGGTCGACACACAGCAATGTGCACCACTGTTTTCCCTTTTCCTGTTTTTCCTTAGCTGTTTATCTTGGGGATCAGCCAATGCTTCACTTTCTGGTTTTGTTTTTGTTTTTGTTTTTTTTCTGGTAATGGATTGAGCTGAAATTCCCATCAAGTAAGCCAGCCATGAAAATGAACAATTCTGAGGCACTGAGTACATTCACGGTGTTGTGTCACCGTCACTTCTATCTAGTTCCAAAGCATTGGCATTTCTCCGAAGTAAAGCCTCCAGCCCCTGGTCTCCGCCTTCTGCATTCTGTCTCCATGGATTTACCCCTCCTGGATATTTCATATGCACGGACTCCTACAATCTGTGACCCATGCAATGTGGCTTCTTTCCTTTGGCATAATGTTTCTGGGTTGCATCCATGTTGTAGCATCTAACGGTACTCTATTCCTTTTTAAGGCTGAATAATATTCCATCGTATGATGAACCACTTGGCTTATCCACGCATTCGTTGGATGACCTTGGGCTGCTTCCACCTTCCAGCCGCTGCAAAGGGTCCTGCTAGGAATATGCCTGGATATGTACTTGAGTACCTGTTTTCAATTATAGAATTGGAACGCTGGGTCATACGGCAATTCTATATTCAACTTTTTAAGAAACTGCCAAACCTTCTTTTGCATTGACTGAGCCATTTTCCATCCTCACTGGCAGCGCACAAGGGTCCCAATCTCTCCATATCCTCACCATTACTTCGTTTCCCTCTTATCAAAAGGAAAATCGGGTTGTTTGTCTTTTTGTTGTTGAATTGTGAGAGTTCTTTACCTGCTCTGGGGACTCGACCTCTATCAGAGATCACTCCTCCCTTTCTCCGTGTCTGCTCAAATGCCACGTTATTGGAGAAGTCTCCCCAAGTGCAGATATTCCAGCAAGTGTCCCTCATCCTTCTTAATCATCTTCCTGTTTGTTTTCTCAGCAGCATTGATCACCACCTAAGACGTAAATATAAAATGTAATTTCTGTGTGCGTGGTGTGTAGGTTGGGAAGTCTCTCTATCCTGTAATGCAAACTCTATAAAAATAGAGGCTTTGCTTTTTTGTTCCTCTCTTTTCCCAGCCCCTGGAACAGAGCCTTAGCACCCATTAAGTATTAGTAAAACAAATGATGTATGCATGAATGAATGAATGAATGTGAATAGATCGAGCTACCTCATTCTTTTGATAGGTGAAAATAGCTTTATAAATTACTTGTAGTTTGATAAAATGTGTTTCTTAGAATACAGTGTCACCCAACTCTTAGGCTTTAAGTGAACTGTTGAGGCCCGTCTGGTCCCTGAAACTTTATCTAGCCATCGGGTCAGAAAAGCAGGCTGCCCTCCAGCACCCATCCACCCTTCACAGATGAAGGGTCTGCACGGCCTGCCCTACCTCACACCCAAACCTGCTTCTAAGCTGCTCACTCTTTATTTTCTCCCTCTTTCTGACCTCGCCTTATGTTGGATGGGACCCTCCGAACCGTGTCACCTGCTCTGCCCCTTGAATATCCATTGTGTTCTGTAAATATCTTTCTTTGTCCACCCGGTTTATGGACCATATTCTGGGTCCATTTCCTTGAACAGATCTTCTACCAGTTCCTCCTCTCTTGGTCCTGAGATTTCAAACCAAGTAAGCATATTTGGCGGTAGCTGCTGGCAGAAAGCAGATGTAAAACTTGGAAAACGATTTCATCGACACTCATACTCTTTCCCTCAGTTGGGCTGAAGTGAGCCGGGCAACTTTCACAGTATCTTTGGATCACGGTGATGCTTGCTACCTCCCTAGCAATCAAAACAGAAGTTCTCAAGTTTGGGTCTCC
>CM053613.1:36837086-36860077 GCA_028646535.1 Procyon lotor
AAAAAAAAAACACTAAGTGAGTGATTTTCACATTTTCTGGTACTATAAATAGTGGCTTCTGTAAACATCTTTATACATGTCTTCGTGCGCACATGGTCACGAGTTTCTGGAGGGCAGATAGTGGCCCGTGACTTTGCTGTGTGGGTGCCAGCTTTCTAGGTAATTTTTAGCAGGCGATGCCTGCTCTGCTGTCACTTCCTCAGTAATGAATTAGGAACCCGGTTTAGGACTCTCTAGGTCCTTCACAGAGAAAATGCGAAAACTTAGAATTTTGAAATTATAATTAGAGAGTGCTTCCAATACTTTTTAACAGAAAAAAACAAAGGTCCCTAACTGTTACAAAACTCAGAGCAGTGATCTCATAGAAATTGTGGAATTTCAGAACATTCCCCACCCTAAAGATGATTGATCCAGCCAGCTCTGGGCAGCTCGGCCTATTCCGCGAGCCCCTTGACCCCTCACCTTACAATGGCCATTTTGATTGTGACCCTTTCTCAATCAGGTCCCAAACCCACAGGGTTTCCCCTATCACTGCCCCCAAGCTTCTTGGAGCCCAGACTGTGTGTGGATCTGGTCAGGGCCATCTCTCCGCTGACCCTAGCGTCTTTCCTCTTTGCCCGTGAATGCCTCAGGCTGGCAATCAGATTGGCAAGAAGCTGGGCAGAGAGGACGCTTATATTTTCTTATATTGAGGCCCATAAATGTTCTTACCTTTTTTTTTCTTTATTTCTCCCCTCATTTTGCTGTTGTCGTCATTGTTTGTTGGCTGGTTTTATAGTTTATAATAAATAACATATAATAATAAATAATTATTATAAGTTACATATTTATATATAGATGATATATAAATTATGTATTATGTATTATATAAAACAGATATAATTATATAATTATTATAAATTATAATAAACAATATATAACTTAATAATGGGAACTATCAATACATCCCCACATTTCGGAGTACAAAATATAGACCCCACATGAGAAAGTACATAGCCAGCCCCTCATCTGACACTTGAGGTAGCTCAATGTGTTGTTTTGATTTTTTAAAGCTCAGTCTGAAAGTCAAGACCTCCAGACCTCGTGGCAAAACATGTAAGGCAGAGCGTGTAAGACAGTCTTATTCAGGGCAACTCCCAGTCTTCACAGCCAGCACCACGGAGGGCTGAAAGAGCACAGTTTGCTCTATATATCTACACCCTGGCAGCTCTTGGCCCGGCCCCGGGGTGCCCTCTGGCCACAGCCTGCAGACCCGCTTCGGTTTCTGTCTAGAGTGTGGCCTCAAGAGGCAAAGTGGTGAGTCTGGAGAGGCGGCTCCTGGTCCTTCCTTGCATGGGCTCAGCTACCTCCAGAAAGCTAACGAACAGGTGAGTCGCCAAATACCCAGAGGACAGAGCGAAGGATGCTGGGGGAAGGGGCTTTCCCTGGATTTGCAGGAGAGCCCAGCCCAGAGGTTCAGAAGCTGAAGAGAACATAGCTAGAAGCTTCATTTTTGTGATAAACAGTGATGTAGAAAGTTCCACAAAGAAAGGCAGTCATGAGGAATAAGGACTAGCTTCAGACTCAGCCACACCTGAGTCCCCTTCCAGACGACCCCTCGCTTGTTGTCTGGCTTTGAGAGGACAGCCTAACTTCTCTAAGTCCCCATGCCCTCACTGTGGAGTTGGGGTGTGCACAATGTCCATGCTGAGAAGGCCTCAAGTATGCTTTCCCCCCACTCGACACTCTGCTGTGGACCCAAGTGTACAAACAGGACACGGAGGCCATGAGCGCTGTAGGGGAGGAAACATTTCTCCTCTACCTTTGTAGGGTGCCCCGCTGGGTCTAAGAATTGAACTGACATAAGGCAGAGTAACAAAAGGTATACAAATTTTACTACAACTTCACACGTACGTGGGAGCCTTCACAAAAAAAATGAGGACCCAAGAAAGTGACCAGGGCAGAAAGCTTATAGACTTTTTAGACAAAGAGACAATACATTTGTGAAGAAATGACAGGCAAAAGGCTCTAGGCTCTAGAGGGCAAATTGTGGAGAAGTGACCAGATTTGGGGAGGAAAGGGGAACTAGTAGAAGGTAGCGTCATTTTAGTGAATTTGCTAGTACAGACCCATTTTGACCTCAGTTCCCAGTACCTGCTTAATGCTAAGGACATTCTTCTCTTGCTGGTACAGGGAAGGCACCTTCCTCACTCAGCATCATGGCCTGTTTTTAGGTAGAAAGGGGAGGTCTGAGAGCCTTTCCGGCATCTGCTATTTCTCAAGTGCCCTCAACTCGAAATAATCAGTACTTGTGGTGGCATGTCCTGAATTCCTTCATCCTCAAACGCATGTTTTCCAAGTGGTCACCACCAGAAATTGTTCATTTAACACCCCTGAGTCAGCTCCAACATCTCCCAGCCAGTTTAAGAGCAGAGGAGTTTGGCAGCGAACCAGACTCTGGAACCAGATTCCCAGTTCGAATCCCAGTTCAACCACTTAATGCCTATGTGGTCTCAGGAAAGTTTCCTTATTTCTAAAATGGGAATAAAGTAGTACCAACCTCAGAGGCTGTCTGAGAATTAAATGAGTTAACACCTGTCCCTGGCACATGGCATTAAGTAATGGTCTTGCTATTTTAAAAGAACAATAGCTATTGTTGGGGGCGCCTGGGTGGCTCAGTTGGTTAAGCATCTGCCTTCGGCTCAGGTCATGATCCTGGGGTCCTGAGACCTGGCCCCATGCCAGGCTCCCCACTTAGCAGGGAGCCTGCTTCTTTCTCTCCCTCCGCCCTTCCACTCATGCTCACTCTCTTGTGCTCTCTCTCTCGCTCTCTCTCATGCTCTCTGTCACTGTCTCTCAAATAAAGAAAAATTTTTCAAAAAATAGCTATTGTTATACTAATTAGCCCACGCATTTCTCAGGAGACAATTGTGTATTATGGCTGTGGCTGTGGTGACACAAAGGTGAGCAAGTCATTCTGTGCCACGCAGGGGCTCCTCCTGGTCACTCCGGGAACATGTGCCAGGGACTAGAAAGACCACGGCTAATCTGCAGCAATGTGGCAGCACAAGGGAAGGGAAGCAGAGGAGAAATGGGGAGGAGTTGGGAGAGCTCAGGAGAGACTCCTAGTTCTTGAAAGATGTGGAAGAGTTAGCTAGACCAACAGGAGGAGGAAGGCTGGGCAGACAGAGTTATAGAGGGAAATAGGGGGAGGTTTAAGGAAATACTCATTTAGGGGCACCTGGGTGGCTCAGTCTGTTTAGCGTCTGCCTTTGGCTCAGGTTGTGATCCCCCAGTCATGAGATCCAGCCCCATATCAGGCTCCTCACTCAGCAGGGCATCTGTTTCTCCCTCCCTCTTCCCCCTGCTCCTTCTCTCTCTCTCTCTCTCTCTCTCTCTCTCTCTCTCTGTGTCATTCTCTCAAATAAATAAATAAAATATTTGGGAAAAAAAAAGAAAACACTCGTTTATTAAAAAAAATATGTGAGTGCTTCCTGTTCTGGATACTCACATACTTAAAAAATTGTTAGAAAAGAGTGAGTGAAAAAAAAAAACAGTGAGTGCCGCTCGCTCTAGGTGCTGGGGAGACTGCTGTAGGATAAAGTTGCGTTCCGACGATGATTAACTAACGCATCCCACTTACCAGGTGCCCCACACTCTCCTGCATGCGTCATGCTCCTTAACTACTAGGTACACTCACTACACTAACCTCCATTTTCCATTCGGGCTAAGCGGAGCGCAGACACATCTGGGGACTTGGCCAGATTGGTAAAGTCGTAAGGAGCAGAGCTGGGAATCGCACCAGGCAGTCTGGTCGCCGCTGCCTGCTCTCAACCACTGTTATGTCGCCCTGGAGGAGCTTGCTGACATTCTCACGACCTGCTTGGGGAGCTACAAGTGAGTTATCTTGGCCAGAGTAAGGCGTCAAGCATGGCAGGCGGAGGCAGGCCAGCCAGTGACCGGCCTTGGCCGCCAGGCTGAGGGGCTGGGGCTTTACCCTGCATGCCGGCTAGAGGATGGCTTGGGAAGCGAGGGGCGACGCGGGAAGCACACCCTCCCCTCGCCTCCCGTGAGCGGTAGCGAGAATGCGGGCCCGAATGACAATGGGCCGGGATGCGGCGGCCGCCGAGGGATGCAGGGAAGGGGCAGCTCGCGGAGGCGGAGGAGGCCCGCCTGCGGCGCGAGGTCGCGGGCGGCCGGCGGCCAATGGCGTGGGGCCGGGCGGCAGCCCCTCCCGCCGGGCGGGGCGCGCTGCCAGCTCGCCGGGTACCAGCGCTGCCGCATCCCCGCGCGCTCCCCGCCCCCGCGCCGCTCCCGCCCCGGTTCCGGTCCCCGCAAGCCGCGGAGTCGTCCCGGCGAGGTCTGGCAGGTCCAGCCCGCGCACTGCTCGGTCCAGTCGGGTGGGTGAGGGACGGCGGCGGGGAATGGGGTTGGAGCGGGGGCCCTGCTAGGTCTCGCCTGGGCGGGTGAGGCGTGGGCGCTAGACTGGGTTCCGGCCCCGAGGGGAGGGTGCCGACGGACTGGGGTGGGAGTGGGGTCGTGGCTCCGGAGCTGCGCTCTGACCTGGTCGTGGAGAGGCCGGGCTCGAACCCGGGACGGCGCGGGGGTGAGCGGGGGCGCCGCGGGTGTTGGGGACTCGGTTCTGTTGCTGCTCCGGGGAGGGGGCCATCCCTGGGGGTGGGAGAAGAGATCACCCCGGGCCCGGGAAGGCGATCGGGGTGCACAGCGGAGGGGGCGCGGGGCCGCGTCCAGAGGGCCCTGAGGTTCGTCCCCTCCAGGGTGGGTGCGGGGAAGAGGGGCGCCGGGGGCGGGCCGGGGCGCGGGGCGGGGCGCGGGGCGGCGAGGCGGCGCGGGGGCGAGGCGGCTGGGCGGGCGAGGAGGGTCGACGCGCCTCTGACCAGGTTCCGGGACGCAGGCGGCAACTGCAGCGGCGGCGGCGGGAGTAGAGCGGAGATGCGGCGGCTCGGGGGCACCCTGCTGTGCCTGCTGCTGGCGGCGGTGGTCCCCACGGCCCCCGCGCCGGCTCCCACAGCGACCGCGGCGCCCGTCGAGCCCGGCCCGGCTCTCAGCTACCCGCAGGAAGAGGCCACCCTCAACGAGATGTTCCGCGAGGTTGAGGAGCTGATGGAGGACACGCAGCACAAACTGCGCAGCGCGGTGGAGGAGGTGGGTGCGTCTGGCGGGCTGGGTTTCGGTGGGGGGAGCGCCTGGCTGGGGGCGGCGGGGGCCCGGGGCAAGCCGCGCTCGGAGCCCTGCGGGGGTACTCCGTTCCGCGAAGGGGCGGGAAAGAGCCGGCTGCGGATTCGGAGTGATGGGCCGGCCGTGCCGGGTGAGCTCAACTCCCAACCTCATCCTGACTTCCTGCCGAAAGGTCTGGATCTGAGCCTGTTCACCGAGAGTCTCCGGCTGGACTCATCCAGGGGCAGCCGGGGTCACCACCTGTTTACGGGCTGCTGGCCGCTACCCGGCAATTGTCTTCAAGTGTGCAGTTATCCCCTGCCCCCCCGCCCCGCCCCGCCCCGTGTAAGCGGATGCTTGCTTGGCCCTTGGTATTCTGGCGCTTTGGTTATGCTTTGGTTTTGCAGAGAGGCCGAGGAAGCTCAGGGGAATCTCGAGTTCTAGCTTGTATGTTGGGCTCTGAGATTGTGCCATCTTCCCAAGACATAGGATGCCGTGTGGGGACAAAAAGCCCAGACAGCCTTGCTGCTCGTCTGTCTGGGCTTCCCTCAGTGCCACGAGAGGCAGAGAAGGAAAGTCAGAATCCTAAACCCCAGCAATGTAAATTTTCAGATGGGGGAGCAATATGAAAGGTCACCCACCTCCACCCTAGTAGTGCTTTGGAGTCAGTCCTAGGCTCAATGTCCTCTCCACTCACTAGGCAGATGACATTGGGCAAGTCCCTTAACATCCTCTCCTCAGTTTCCTGTTGGAATTAAATGCCATGGTCTGTGTGGCACCTGTCGTAGAATAGGAGGGCAATACACAGTAGCTGTTACCATCAGATACCAGATACCATAGCCAAGCTTGGCCTGGCTCCTTCCTTCGGTCACCTCCCAGGACCAGACGCTATGGGTGGCTTCCTCTAGGCTGATCACCTAGGTGTTGACGAGGCTGCTCGGGCGGGAGGGGCGGCTGGCCCAGCTCACGCAGCCCAGGTGTCCAGAGCTGTCCCTGGTCCCTGGGGTTGAGGAAGGTGGGGGCATGGTCACTGTTGGGCCTGGCTTTGGCTGTACCTCGTCTTTGGAGAGAAGCCAGCCATGCCGGTGAAGGAGTCAGCAAGAGACCAGATGTCCAGGCTGGTGGGTAAGGCGTCTTTCTGCCCCTGTTTCTCCACATTCCACTGAGACAAAGCCTTAAGTGCTAGCTCTGATCCGTGGGGAGAGGTTGCTTTCTCCCCACATCCCCACCTCCTAGAGCAGGCAGCCCAATGGAGTATGCAGTGGGGGACACTGGATTGGGAGGCAGTCGTGTGGGAAGCCGTCCCGAACATGCACTAGTCAGGCCAGATTCCAAAACCCATGGACAGACATTCTGTTTTCTGTGAAAGCAAAAGAATGATGACACGGAATAATTAAAAGGAGAGGGCAGTCACACAGGCCCCGTAGCTCTTAACTCTGCCCCTTCCTATTAACTGGAGCTTGTGATCCTTCTGGTGCCAGGGCGGGTCATCTGCTTTCCTTATCAGGGTTCCAGGATTTTCCCGCCTGCTCATGGATTCCTTGTGAGACTGATGAGCTCAACTCCCAGGTTTCTATTCTGTGTGAACTTGTTTGTGCTGCATGTTCTTCTGATGGTAGCTCGTGCTGAGGGAGAGGAAGGAACAGCAGGGGCCTTTCTGGGCTCTTTATTGCTTAGAGCACTTTGGGACCAGCAGGACATGAGTAGCACATTTGCCACCAGGAAGGGTTGCTGGCTGCCACCTCTGTCCTGCTCAGTGGTCCTGCCCCACAGAGCGTCCTCGATGGCCGTGGGGACGGGTTGAGAGAGGCTGGACCCCTGTGTGGCGAAACAGGCTGTGGGGATCAACCAACCTTCAGCGGATCCTGGCTCTGCCACTTACTAGTGATGGGATCCGGGAAATGTCCCCCCCAAATCCTGTTGAGGATAAGGAGGGACTTAAATGAGAGCAAGTAAAGCAAGTTAGCTGACCGTCTAAAATGGGGTTAAGTGAGACTATGTACTCTAGGTCACCCCTGGGGCTGTCGTCAGGGTTATGGGAGATGGTTGGGTCTGGATAATTAATGGCTGCCATTATCATCCTATAAATAGTACCAGCAACGTGAAAACAAAGAACCACCAGCCCCTGATATACCATAGACTATCAAGAGACTGTGGCAATTAGTATTAACTTTTTAAAAAGAGACTGACTGCCAGAAAGCCCCTTCCATCTCATAAACACAGGATAGTTGCTCTTTACTTGTTGTCTGAGGCAAGAACCAGGCCAGATGCATTGGTCGTTTACATGGTTATGTCGTGAATCTGCTTTCAAGTAACTTCCTGACATTTTAAATATTCCAGCTGACTCAAGCTGTTGATTGTTCTTCAGGGAAAGATGAAGTTAACTCTGCTTGTAGGATCATTATTTGGGGAAGCCAGTGTTCAAATGGTTCAATCTAGGCTGTTCCTACTTTCCTGTCTTAATATTTTCTATGTTACCGATAAATGTGTTTTTGTTTTGTTTTTAAAAAGATTTTCTTTATTTGAGAGAGAGAGTGAGGGAGAGCATGAGAGGGGAGAGGGTCAGAGGGAGAAGCAGACTCCCCGTGGAGCTGGGAGGCCAACGCGGGACTTGATCTTGGGACTCCAGGATCATGACCTGAGCCAAAGGCAGTTGCTTAACCAACAGAGCCATCCAGGCACTCGATAAATATGTTTTGCGGATAAAAGCACTTTCTTCCCCTCCCTTCCCCCTGCTCATGGTGATATCCGTAACTGACATATTCTGGAATATTCTTAGTCACCTCACCCAGTCCTAGGAAGAGCCCCAATACCAAGCCTCGATTTATCTTTCCAGTTTTTCCTACTACAACCCTTTAACGGACACACAGAGTCAACCAACCATAAATGCCATATTTTATAACACGCACATTCCTCCTTTACGAAACAACTCCTCTTGCTTTGGGCTTAAGTTTCTCTTGCTAGTGGCAGTAATAGTTGTGGTTGAAATTTCCACTGTAAACTATACTTTGGGTTCGTGCTGCCATTAGAGAACTATTAGCTCATTCTATTGAAATAACCACTTGTTGAGAGGGAGAAGGTTTTATAAAAAGACTCTGCTCAGCCCAAAGCAGATTCCAGATTTGGTAACTTGTCAATTACTTGAAAGCCAAACTGGAGGATTCAGATTCCAACGGGAATTTTAAAAACATGAAAACAATCCCTTCTGCTTCTGGATACGGCCTCTCTACCATTTTAATCTCTTACTCTTTTCCAGCCGTATCTTTGCTATCACAAAACATGCCAAATCTCTCCTTTTAAGAAAAAAATGTTTAAGTCCTTTTCATGTTCGCCCCACCCCCTATCTTAGCTCCGTTCCCTGCTCCATTCTGTTAGCGAATTCTTCAAACACGTGGTATCTCCTGTCTGCTCTTTCCACTTGAACCTGCACATCCGCTAGCAAACTAGCTTCTTCTAAAACTGCTTTCTTCCGGGACACCATTATAAACGTAGCTACCTACTAGGTCTGTGCTGGC
Organism: Procyon lotor; assembly: GCA_028646535.1. NCBI lineage: Eukaryota > Metazoa > Chordata > Mammalia > Carnivora > Procyonidae > Procyon > Procyon lotor. The sequence continues at coordinate 36,845,759 of CM053613.1, forward strand.
TACCGGGTACGGAGGCAGGCACTTGGATTTCGTGATCCTTACTTTTGCATCCACCCAGCAAAAGTAGGACCTTCTCCACTATACAAATGAGAAAGCTGAGGTTGGGAGACGCTTGGTATCTTGGCCAAGGTCACGCAGCTGCTGCGGGGCCCGGCGGGGACTTAGCCCCACCTTCCCTAACTCCAGAGCCCTGGCACTTGCTTCTGACATGCTGTGGGCAGCTTCCTGCCCAACCTTGTGGCTAGCTCTCGGTCTTGGCCCACCTGGACGTATTTGTAACCTCTGCTGCCTAGCAAGTCCCTCCCCCCAGGTGTAACTTCCTACTCACACGCCTCATTCTGGCCAGTTCCCTCACTCCCCTTCTCAATCTTCTCCAGGCTCTTTGTCATTTACCAACTAGTCCTTAGAACTTATTACAACTCTGCTTGGCCTGGAGCAGCAAAGGTTTTTCCCTGGGGGGAAGTGGAGGGGAGGGAATACTTCAGACTAATTCGAGAAGCTTTTTAATACTTGGGATTGCACCTGCAGAAGTTCTAACTCAGCAGGTCTGGGAAGGGATGTGTGTGTGTGTGTGTGTGTGTGTGTGTGTGTGTGTGTGTGTGTATAAATATATAGGCATACTCTCTTGGTTATATATCTATGGTAGACACCTTTTCAAAGTTTCAGGTGTGACTCCGATGCACTCTCCTGGTTGAGAACCAGGCCAACATCCTCTGCTTTAGAACTGCCTGTCAATATCTCTCTCCTTCATCATCCACCATTTTATCCTGTGCCCAGTACAGACCCTATGCCCTAGCCCACAACACACACTGTTCTTGTCCAGGTGGCCACAGCTTTTGTCTCCTCTGTACTCCTTTCTGTTCAGATCCTACTTGTCCTTGGAGACCAGCTCAGTCATGCCTCCTCCTCCCACTCCTGGAGGCCTTTCTTTTCTATTTTTTGAACCCCTGGCTTGCTTCTAGAAGCCATTGTAATCATCCTCAAACAGGTTTAGTTATAGGGCTCTGCTGTCTCCCCAGTAAATGAATAAGCTACTCAGGCAGAGCAGAAGCACATACTGGACAAGGCCCAAAATTTGGAGTCAGACGGACCTGAGTTCTTTCTGAGCTTTGCCTTCTACTAATGGTGTGGTCACCATAGGCAGGTCCTTTGACTTCTCTTCACTTCATTCTCTTCATCCTCAGAAAAAGGGCAGCAACACCTTCCTCATGGTGGTGTGGGAATATCTAAGGAGCCATGGAAATTATGGTGCAGTGGCTCAGGCATAGCTGATCCCCAAAAATGGAGGCTGTTACTGTGGTGATGATGGTGATGGTGACAGTAATGATGGTGATGCTGCTGCTGATGGTGATGGTGGTGATGCTGCTGCTTATGGTGATGATGATGGTGATGGTGATGATGATGATAATGATGACGATGATGGTAATGATGGTGATGGTGATGATGGTGATGATGATGGTGTTGATGATGGTGATGATGGTGATGATGATGGTGATGGTGATGATGGTGATGGTGATGATGGTGATGATGATGGTGATGATGATGATGGTGATGGTGATGATGGTGATGATGGTGATGGTGATGATGGTGATGATGATGGTGATGATGGTGATGATGATGGTGATGATGGTGATGGTGATGATGGTGATGATGGTGATGATGATGATGGTGATGGTGATGATGATGGTGAAGCCAGTGATCGAGTTTCAGACATCTCGGCACCCCTCTCAGGGTCAAACACAGCAGTTACTGAACAAATCCTTGTTTGATCATTCGAGCTTCTGTGTCTTCCAGACTTCCTACTGCTAGTTTAGTGTTTTTGTGCTGCATGGAGACATGGCAGTTCCTTCCCCATATCCACCCCAGCTCAGCAAATCTGGTTGGGCGAGACATGAAAAGAGGTGCCTCATACATAAAGGAATAGAAGACAGTGATTTTTTAACAAAAAAAAATAGAATCTTTTTGAGGATTAGTTTTAAGAAGTAAAAATAGCCCAGAGTCAAAGATAGTGTTGGAAAACTGCCAGCCACCAACTAGAACTTCTCTTTGTGTGTCTTGTTTCAAATTCCTAGAGAGAGTATCTAACTGGCTCATCTAGTCCATGATGTGGCCTCTTTTTGAGTCCACCCAGCTGTGAGCTGGTCCCATTGTCATCTGCCCACGCAGGGTGGGGCATGGCAGTAAATCCACAAGGGGAAATTGGGTACCTTTCATGTTGACAGACATATCAGATATATCTGGTGTAGGTGTCATGGGGGCTCATGAACCTAGAGGATCGGAGCACAGCAGGCTCAGAAACCTGACACCAGAGAGGAGCACATGTGGAAGAAGAGCCAGGAGGAGGATGGGCACTGGGGACTAGTCAGCCAGAGCCTCTACAAGGGTCCCTGTTGGACTCAAGCTTGGGGGGTGGAGGGGGAAGGAGACAGACCTGTGGCTCGGCCTGTATCAGAGAAGGGGCTGTCCTGGGGGCTGTTGGGGTCTGCCACCACCACTACCAGGCCCTGCAGCAAAGGCTTGGGAGCAAATAATTTATTTGGGATGCGATCCCAGAAACACTAGAAGGAAGATGGAAGAGAAGAGAGGGAATAAAGGCTGCGCTAATGAGCAGGTCACTGCTAGGCGCCACTGGGGTTCCCTCTGCTGGGGGTCCCCAGAGACAGACTGCCCCTTGGAGGGGAGAGGGACCTGGGGTACTTACCCCCATAGCCTGCCCCTCACTGACTGACGACAGCACTGTGGTGTTAACTCCCTGGCATCCAAGCAGACGGAGCACGGTGAGCGGCCAGAGAGGGCTCTCAGAGAGAGACAGGGCTGGTTATTGGCATGAAAGGCAGCTGAATGCAGGTGACCTCCGGGTTAGGTTGCTGGGAGATGCACGGGGCCCCAGCAGCTCCATCAGGGGCCAAGGCTGTTCAGTGGAAGCATGCTCAGATCCCAGCTCTGCCCTTTCCCGACTGTCCTTTTTTTCTTTTTTATGTGTCTTATGGATAGACTACAATGAATTTTTTTTTAAATTGTAATTCCAATAAATGGTGTTATATTAGTTTCGGGTGTACAACACAGTGATTCAACAATTCTATGCATTACTCGGTGCCCATCACAATAGGTGTCCTCATAATTCCCTTCACCTGTTTCACCCATCCCCCCACCCCCTCCCTTCTGGTGACCATCCGTTTGTTTGCTATAGTTAAGAGTCTGTTTTCTTGTCTCTTTTTTTCTTTGTTGATTTATTTCTTGGATTCTACATATGAGTGATACCCTCCGGTATTTGTCTTCCTCTGACTGACTTATTTCACTTAGGATTATACCCTCTGGAGCCACCCACGGTTTTGGAAATAGCAAGATTTCATTCTTTTTATGGCCAAGTAATACTCCCATTTTATATGTGTGTGTGTATACATATATATGTGTATACACATCACATCCTCTTTATCCATTCTATTGATGGACACTTGGGCAACTTGCTTCCATAGTTTGGCTATCATAAAAAATCCTGCAATAAACGTAGGAGTACATATATCTTCAAATTAGTGTTCTTGTATTCATTGGGTAAATACCCAGTAGTGAAATTACTGGATTATATCGTAATTCTATTTTTAATTTTTTGAGGAACCTCCATTCTGGTTTCCCACAGTGGCTGCACCAGTTTGCATTCCCACCAACAGTGCACGGGGGTTCCTTTTTCTCAACATCCATGCCAACACTTGTTGTTTCTTGTGTTTTTGATTTTAGTCATTTGATCGTAGTCATTTGATTTAGTCATTTGGTCATTCTGCGGTGATATCTGATTGTGGTTTTGATGGATTTCCCTGATGATGAGTGATGTCCTTCAGTGATAATCTTGGGAAGTTTATCCTTGGCCAAACTAAGGCTCAGTCTCCCTGAGCCTTACTCTACACATTTGTAAATGGGTATATTCACACCTACCTCTGAGGGAGGCTGTGAGGTTTAAGGCTATAGTAGCTGTAAAACATTTAGTGCAGTGTCTTATCCTGGTGGGCAATTAACGGGACCTATTGCTACTACCATTATTTGTAATTGCAGGAGAGTGATTCTGTTTTTCTATTAGACTGACTTATATCGAGAGAAAACAATTTTGCTCATTAAGTCCATTGATTTAATAGATGGAAGCAGAAGAAGCTGCTGCTAAAACATCAGAAGTGAACGTGGCCAGCTTACCTTCCAGCTATCACAATGAGACCAACACGGAAACCAAGGTGGGAAATAATACCATCCACGTGCACCGAGAAATTCACAAGGTAAGTGTGGCTGCGGCCAGCACCACCTCCTTCTTGTAGCTCCCCTTCCCATCAGAGAACTAAGGATTTGTTTACAAATTTGATCCGCAAGCCAAAAATGCAAATGAGGTTGGTAAAACACAGATTAAAAACCAGAGGGAGTGAGGGAGCTATTTAAGAGGGAGGGCTGTGTATCAGAAACCCAAATTGCTTTTGCATTTAAGCAATAAATTTAACTCTAGGCTGCCTGCCAGCCCGATTGCAAAGGAATGGTTGGGGGTTTTTATCATTTGATAAAAGGGTGCAAACAAGTGTCTAGAGAGATACTTCTCTAGTATTGAATTTGAGGAATTTGTCTCATAGGTTTTAATGTGTGTTTTAGTAGGGAGTTGAAATAGAGTCCATGTTTGGTGACTAGATCCTCACTGTTTCTGTAGCAGGAACTCAAATGGGATATACTCCGTCCTTGGATGGGAAAGCCTCCATTGCTGCAAGACTGAACATTTGTTTGCTGGTTTTCCACTCCGATTTCTATAGCAGAGTTTTTTCTAATCCGCCCCATGTCTCAGTGTCTCTTGCTTTAATATCTGACATGAGGAGCAAGCAGGTTCATTCCCTGCCCGACTTGAAGAAGAAAACATTGCAAACCCAGAGGCACATAGCCTTAACCTGTCCTGGCGTGAAAAGTGTCCGGTGTGACTTAGGCGGGACGGGAGGGCAAAGCCTTGAGCCTGGTTTCTCTTGAAGAGAGTCTGGCGTGCCGATATGCAGGGTCACTGGCAGAGGCTGTCGAGTCGACGTTCTGCCATGAGCATCAAGGAGCTTGACCTCGAACCTCATCTCAGCCCATATATGCAAGGCCCAATGGTTCCAACGAGAGGGTCTCGCTATTGTTCAAGGGCCCAGGTAATGATTTGGTTGAAACAACAGCGTGTCTGTATCATGGAGCATAAAGGGGTCGATTTTTATGGGCCGTTGCCTTGATTATAAAGTAGCCTTTGTGTGGCTCTACTCCCGCTGTGCCCAGCTTCAGCTCAGTGTACCCCCAACCCAACCCCCCCTCCCCCAGATAAATGAATGAGTCACCTGCTGACCAGAATCCTTCAGCATTGCTCACTGGAGGCCTGGAGAATGTTTCCAAAAGTCGTTGTTTTACTTTTGCCAAAACCAATATTAAGTCCTTCTCTTTGACTGTAATGAGCTAACAGGTTTGGCTCTGCTTAAGGTTGCTTCTTGTAGATGTTGGAAAACCCAAGGGTGAGTCCTACCGGTAACTAGTGGGATTCTGAAAAATCATTGAAATTTTACTTCCCTCACTAACCGTATTTATGAAACAAGGATATCAGTACGTACGTGACAGTAGCTTGGGGGTCAGATGACTTGCGGTACCTGAGAGCTCACTGTAAACCACAAAGCGCTTGCAGCTGCGAGTTGTTCTGGTTCCTCCTGTAAAGTTATGTCACGAGCACCATGCGACCGCTCTCCAGTGGGTCCCACAGAGCCTGTCCTGTGCAGTGCTTCACGAGGGGCTGGGTCGTGGTGAAACACATTCGGGAAACATCTTAATTATTTCTCCTAGAGATAGGAAAAGGCACATTAGTATAATAAAGACTCTTAGAAGTCCTGCAACCTATACCTGCACTATAGGACCATAGAATTTTTTTTTTTAAAGATTTTATTTATCTATTTGACAGAGAGGAGAGAGATCACAAGCAGGCAGAGAGGCAGGCAGAGGGAGAAAGGGGGAAGCAGGCTCCCTGCCGAGCAGAGAGCCCGATGTGGGGCTCGATCCCAGGACCCTGAGATCATGACCTGAGCCGAAGGCAGAGGCTTTAACCCACTGAGCCACCCAGGCGCCCCAAGGACCACAGAATTTTTAAAAAATATACCATCAGGTAATTTGGTAAAAATCTGGCAGAGAGGAAAACGATGCTGGCTCTTTGCTGGGGAGAGGATTTATTTACCTAAAGGTATCAAAGCATGTTGGTAAAGACACGATCCTTATTGCCTCAGAACTGGAACTTGGTCCAGTGTGACAAATTAGGCTGCGTCTCTGCTCTGTTCTGGATGCAGCCTCCCTGTGATAGTAGAGCTGGCAGGAACTTTACAGATAACCTAGAAATGAGGACATGGTGAGTCAGAGAAGTGACTTACCCAAGTGACACACTAGGTGGTTGGTGGTCGCTGAGCCGAGGCTCAAAGAACCCAGATCCCCTACCTCCTGGGCTGGCGTCCCTTCTGTTCTTCATTGCCAGCACTAGCCTTCCTTAGACAGGACCTCGGATGGGGCAGGAGTGGCCCGGGTGTGGGCAGGACGCAGGGGTGCAACTCAGAGGCAGACAGCAGGTGGGGGGGCTCCCTTTGCACTAAAGCACTTCCTAGATGAACTGTTTCACCAGAATCAGGAGGGGGGCAGCTGTAGCTAAAACCTGCTTGCTTCTCATGAAAGACATTTGATGAGATACCCCCACTGGTTGTTGTTGAAAAGGACATCACCGTTGAGTTCTGAGTGATGAGCCCCGAGATCAGTAGAAACAGCTCCTGCTGAGTGTTTGCTGCGTGCCAGGCTCTGCGCAGACCCCCCCATCCCTCTGCGGAGTGGCCCCGGAAGGGAAACTCAGCTGTGTTTCTGATGGCTGCACCGAGCGGGGGGCATCTGCCTGACGGCTGCGGCTAGAATCAGAAAGAAAGGGGGAGCGAGCATTCTGTCGACCTGGGCAGACACCGCAGCTTCAGAAAGTGGGAAAAAAGAAACCAGCCTGTGGGATTGGCCCAGAATTCCTTCTGCTTCATGTTCACTGCACTTGCTCTGCCGCAGGTCACCAACAACCAGACCGGACAGACGCTCTTCTCTGAGACGGTCATCACGTCTATGGGAGATGAGGACGGCAAAAGGAGCCATGTGAGTTGTCGTCTCTCCTGGGCTCAGCCCCTTTGCCTGGGAAGGGTGACCCAGACTACAGGCCACGGGCAGAAGGGAGCTAACTCTCATTCACCTCTCCTGTCTCCTTTCTACCAAGTGTCCCCGATCCCCGCATTTTTTTTTTTTTTAAGATTTTATTTATTTGACAGAGAGAAACACAGCGAGAGAGGGAACACAAGCAGAGGGACTGGTAGCGAGAGAAGCAGGCTTCCTGCAGAGCAGAGAGCCCAATGCGGGGCTCGATCCCAGGCCCCTGGGATCTGACCTGGGCCAAAGGCAGACGCTTAACGACTGAGCCACCCAGGCACCCCGATCCCCGCATTTCTGACCAGAGCGATGTGGTCAGGTAGCAAGCTCTAGCATGATGCTCTTTGCATCAGAAACAACAGAGAAATGAAATTCAGTTGGCATTCGCGTGACTCCCTCTCAGCCCTGAAAGGGAACAAGGAAGGACCAGGTACCCTGACTGGGGGCCTTGGCAGCAAGACCCCTTGGGCCCTTCCAGGCCCGTCCAGCCTGGAATCCCCAGAGCCTCTCGGGTGGTCAGGCCTTCTGTAGTCCTGGCCCTGGTCAGGCAGCTTGAGAACAATGCCACCTTAATTAGTGGAATCCCATGGCCTAAGGGAAACGGGGTGTCGTCCCCCTCTAGGCTTCATGTTCTGGCCGCCTTGTGATGGGTCCTCCTACACAGTGGCCTGCTGCTCCGTCCAGTGGCGGGATGGTTCTTATGAGAGCATCCTAGTGGTGGAAGGGGCAGCATTTCACAGAAGGAAAGCCTAGGCACAGGTCGGGAGGTGACCCAGTGGGAGTCACCGGTCTCCAGACTCCCAGGCCTCAGGTGACTCGACTGCACGTCACCTCCTCAAAGAGGTGGCTGGCTTCAGATGCAGATAGCTGGTGAGGAGTGGGCAAGGTGACTGCCATGTGACGTAGCCAGCCGTAAAAATGTGCGTCCTCTATGGTGACCCCAAGAACTAGTCTTTCCGTGCCCAGGTGCCGGAGATAAACTTCCGCTGCAAGTTCTTACTCTCCAAGGTGCAGAGCGCTTCCTTACCTTCAGAGGGGGTCAAGGATTTTTCCTCGCCTCTTTCGGCATCCTCACAGGAAGAGAAGCAGCGTACCCATCGGAGCTAGGGAACTGGTGTTGATGTGGTTGTAGTTGGTGGGTTGTTTTGGGTTGTTTTTGCTTGTTTCTGGCCCTGAGCTCAGTAATTGACTTCAGGCTGGGGGGTCCAGAGGGTCATGTGTGATGATGGTGACTCACCATTCCAGGGACCTGGGAGGCAAGATCTGTGCTGAAATGGAAAGAGCTCTAGCAGCCGAAGCTAGAAGCACAAGTTTGCCACGTAAGGTCTGGGTCACCCCGTCACGGAAGCCTTTGAAGTGGGGACAGGATTGATTAAGGTCAGGAGGAAAGAGAAGCTAGCTTTCAAAGGTAGGAAGAAAGAAAGGGAAAACCCCAACAAATAGCTCTAGGATATGGTCATGGTACCCAGAGAGAAAAGCTGCAGAGTATTACAGATTTAGAGCTGGTCGGGGCCCCATGAGAAAAGGAAAGCCTCCAGCAGAAGCCATGGAATAGAAAGGGCAGGGAAACAGAACTTTCAGGGCTTTGAATTAGAAAAGAAAAACGGTCTTTGTGGTCAAGTGAAAAAAGAGAAAAAGCATCTTACTGCACAATGGTCCAGGTTTGCTCTGGGGAGCTTCTCCGAGCCCAGAGGGCAGCAAGCCTGACTATGAATAGCCTGCACCTGTCCGAGGCCCACTGCACAGGTGGCCAGCCACACCCACATCCCCCCCGCCACCGCCTCTTGGCCCCGAAGGGAGAGGAGCTAGTCAGGTTTTGAGGCCTGTGGTAAGGGGACTGAGGCTCCCCAGAATGGTGAGCAGGCGAGAGACAAGATCTTGAGGATGCCAAGAATGTGCCTGAGTCAGGGAGCGGCTGCCGCGTGTGCACGCTGCCTCCAGCCGGTCCGCTTACCAGCTTTCCCAGGTGTGTGTGGTCACGTGTGCCCTTGGGTGTCTGTGCTTCGTGCCCAGCTGGGGGGCCCAGAATCTCCACACCCGCGCATGCAATCTCTCGTGTCCATCCTGCGATGGACGACATGCGGCGCCTTTGTGCAGTGCGCAGTCAGAACTCCCATACATGACGGCCTTGAGAATGCAGGAGGTTGACGGCAAGAGATAGATCCCAGAAACCCAGCTTTTCTTGATTTCTGCTGAGCCCCTTGGGATAGGAACTAATTGAGTTTCGCTGTGGGAATAAATCCCAATTTGCTTGGCTAGAAGGGAGATGTGGGGCATCTGATGCTTGACTGGCCAGTGTCTGGCAAATCCCATGGGTCTTTGGAGAACAGGCTGGAGACTTTTCAAGCCACCCCTGGAAGTGATATCGTGTGGCAGAAATGGTGGCAGGTGGCAGCAGAGCCTCTCTCGTTGTCAGTGTGGCTTGCCAAGAATCGGAGAAGAGAGATCTAGTTTCACTTGCCTGCAGAAGTCTCCCATTCAATTCCTCTCTGCTTCCTGGGTCACCATTGTCCCAACACAATGGGCTGGGGCGTGAGCATCATCTTTACAGAGACACGGAGCTCCTTTTAAGTGAATAGGAAACCGTAAAGACTAGATTGCCTTCAAAAGGGTGGACATTGTCACCACTGTCCCATTCCCTGGTTTCTGAATATAATGATTTTTGCAGTCGGCTTAGAAACGCCTGCCACGCTGAAGAAACTTTCTCTGAAATGGAAAAGGGAAGAGATTTGCCATTCAAAAGGACAAAATCCTATGCTGTTCAAACCTTAAAATACTGTAAACCTGGGCTGAATTTTCAGGATTTAAAATTCCCAGATGGAGAAAAAAAAATCCCAGATGAATTCAATTACAAATCCCCACCAGGCACCCCCTATTTTCCTTTCTGCAAATGCTGGTGTGTGTGTATTAATATGTATAGTAACCTGAGAAGGCCCCTGGAAAGTTACACACAGTCATCCCCTATGCCGGTCTAGGAAATTCAGCTCAGTGTGTGCAAGGTGCTGGTCTGTTTTTACATTCAGCTGTGAAAGGAGGACCGGCCAGTGCCGTTCATTATTCTACCCGAGGGCCCCTTCGATGGTGATGGGGTCTGACGTCTTTCTGTGAGGCTTTTGTCCTGAGGCCTCAGCCCCGCTCCCTTCACGGGCCAGTGGGTGGGCTGATTGACGTTGGGCTACTTGTGAGCAGGAGGGTCAGGAAGAAAGTGGCATGCCGGAAGCCAGAGGGGGGGACAAGCCATGCTGCAGAAACAAGACGCTTTTATTTATAGAACTGTGTCCCCAAACAGGACGAATCTTGCCCAATTAGCCAAGGCCCCATTTTGAAGGGACGTGTCTTCTCATTAAGATACGGTTCACAACTACAAAGCTTAGCACATTACGCCTTTGCGGTCTTTCCTGTTTTCACGTTAGATTAGCATCCAGAAGAGTGGGTTCGTTTGTTTTTCCAGTCAAACACAGCCAGTTTGAACCTACAGGTTCGATCACGTCCAACCAACTCCAAAGATTCCTCAAGATTATGAGACTGCAGCTCTCTTTCACTGCCCCAAACAGCCAGATCGTAGCAATTCGACTAACCAAGACTACGTTGGTCCAGTGGATGATCAGGGCCCAGGGGGGGTACCAGCTTCCTTTGCTCTCGGTGGCCTGACACTTGATGCCGGGCTTGCCCTTGTCAGTTCAGTGGAATTGCAGAAGGCACCATGAGAACATGTCACTGGAGGTTTATTTTAACGGAAATGCATAGAGAAGGGCATGAGTCTGTTAGAGAAACTCACTCCACTCCCAGCGGCCCTGCCTCCTGCAGAGTCCCGTTGGGCAGGGGGCGGGGGTGGGGGGTGGTGGCCTTCCCCATCCATCAGTGTCCCGGCAGAATGACGTCTGAACAAGGTGCGAGGCCCGCCTGGGCTCAGACCGTCTCCTGACCCAGATGAACTCTGACCCCTGCGATTCGGTTTCTTCATTTACCCAATGGGGCTAATGATCCCTGATAGACAAAATTGGGCGAAAATCTAGGAAGGCAAGGTTTATAAAAACTCTTTGTGTAAGGCTCGTTATTACTGAAAAGTAATTAAAACTGGGTTCTCATCATCGGCTTCTCCCCTGGTTCCCAGCAACCTACTACAAAGAGAATGGAATTTACCGGCAGCTGAGGGTTTGCGTGAGGCCTCCGTGGGGCTTTTCTCCTTTGATGTTTGTAGCCCAGGGCTGAGTTCTGAGTCACGTCACGGGCTTTGCCAGAAGCTCTGTGCGCAGGACGACTCACCCTGCCATTCTTGTCCTTGCCAGTCATTCCTGTCGAGTCTGGTTTGGGTGCTGGGGATACACAATGAGGGAAGGATGGGTGAGTGACGTGAACGCGGGCTGGTCAGGAGGTGACAAGTTGCAGGAAGTTGGCAGAATGTATACGGATTTCTACAGAAAACAGAGACTTGAGGTTGTGAGAGTGACAACGTGGTCTTGTCCGAACCTGCCGGTCTCGAGTCCTCTAGCCAGACATCTGGGTCTGTTTGCATTTCTAGATGTATAGTTTGAGTTGACTTTGTGATTTCTGGCCAAGTGTAAGGCCCTCATGCCTTAATCCAATAGGACAAAATTACAGGAAAAATTGAGGAGCTCTGGATCGTCCTGAGAAATGGATCAACGATCCCCAAGTAGAAGTTGATGTGGGTGACCAGACTTTAAGAAGTAGTAGGCATTTCTTTTTGAGCTATAAGCTGATTATATTCCGTTGTACTTTCCTCAACCTAAATATCCTTCCAAAGGGAATTCATTACATATTCATGATTCCACATCCCAAATCCATACTATGGGAACAAATTCCCATAGTATGAGGTTAACAAATGAAGTTCATATAGGTTTCATATAAGTTGATAGGAAGGGATGCCTTTAACAAAATGTTAAGTGAAAAGAAACAATCGCAGAGCAGTGTATATATCATATAAAGTATAGAAAATACACTTTACATCTTCAGCATTTCAAAGAATCTCATTTTCAGAAAGAAAAAGTATGTATGAAAAGCTGAGCAAAAATACATGTTACACCTTTAATAGCAGGGATTGAAACATGCAGCGACTTTTCATCAGTTTATACATATTTTTAATGTTTTAAGAAGGAACTTCTGAGTTATTTATAATTTTGCCATAAACGTCTAGCTATACCTTTAGATGATTTTGCAAGTAGTTTCGCTGTGCAAGTCCTAGAAATTAACTGGCTCCGTCTAAGGGGGTGTGTCTCCAGCATTTTGAGAGATGCTGCCAAGTTTTCCGCCAGAAAAGTTGCACTAATTTTACCCTTAGCAGCAGTTTCGGAGACCCTCAGTCTCATCAACCCTCACCTACCGTGGCTATTACAGTGGGCGATCAACTGAATCTTCTTTTTGTTCGTATTTCTTTGGTTATTAGGTCAAGGGGAATGGCTGTTTTCGAGTTTTAAGTTGTAGCAAATGTAGAGGCTTCACAGATGTAGGTTATCCTTACTCCTTTTCGAGATGAGAAAGGTCAGTGTGGCATTTCAGGCTGTTCCCAAGACCAAACACCATCTGCCCCACTGTGGGCCAGATTAGGGAGGTGTGAAGTTCCAGTGGGGGGAGGGACTGTCGGAGTGTTCAGCCTCAATGTGAGGAGGCTGATGGGCGATGAGTCACCCCGTGGAGTGGGTGACGGGGACAGCTACTGCCTTCAGCTCTGTAAACGCAAAAAGATAGGCACGCCCTCCTCCCTTCTCCCTGCACCCCTCCACAAACACCCCAAACTGGTGCTTAGATGCCTCCTGTAGGAGACACGGAATTCACGTCAGCAGGGTGGCTAAGGGCTTGGGGACAGGCTGATCCCATTCAAAGTGCAGCTCTGTTGCTTAGTAGCCATGTGATTTTGATGAAATTCCTTAATTGCTCTAAGCCTTAGTTTCCCCATAGGTACAAGCGGGTTCTTAAAGTACCTTCCTTATAGTGTTATCCTGTGCATAAAATGATCCAGATCAAAAAACAAACAAACAAACAAAACAAAAACAAAATAGGGGCACCTGGGTGGCTCAGTGGGTTAAAGCCTCTGCCTTCAGCTCAGGTCGTGATCTCAGGGTCCTAGGATGGAGCCCCACATCTGGCTCTCTGCTCAGTGGGGAGCCTGGAGCCTGCTTCCCCGCCCCCCTGCCTGCATCTCTGCCTACTTGTGATCTGTCAAATAAATACAATCTTTAAAAAAAAAAAGGTCATAATGAGTAAAAGTTAAAAAAAAAAACACAAGCCATACATTGCCTGGAATGCAGGAGCGAGCCGTCAGTAAATGCCAGCCATTGGTTATTATGTAATTGCCCCTAAACCAGCGCTATCAAAATTCCCAATAATATTTATGTAACTCATTCATTTGCATATTTATTGAGCATTTCCTGTGTGTCCCACCAATAAATGCAAAAGACAGTACCTAACATCTGCGAGCACCCAAGCCGGTGGTGGACCAAAGAAATACACAAGTCATTACGCTGTGAATTCCTGTTTCCTAAGGCAGAGTTCCTCTGGGGCATGGCGGGAGCTTTGTGCAGCAGCCAGAGCAGGTAGCAGAGAGGACTTTGTTGGGAGACAGTCCTTCATCGTCTCTGGCATTTCTGCTCATGTTATAAACAGAGCCGCTCATTGCCCTTTTGCTCCAGACTGTCTTTTCAGGGCTGTTTGTATAGCAAGCAGCCTTGGGAGACAGCTAGCTCCTCCTCTTGGGCAGAGGAGAGCGAGTGTGACTCCAGCCCTTTATAAAAGATATGTGTTCTCTAAGCTTGGCATTCCTTGGCCCCATGCACACTCACTGACAGCGCAGCGTGGGCCCCTCTGGGTTGCCCCAGGGGACTTGGAACCGTTGCAAACGCGCTGCTCTATACTGTCAGCGATCAGGTCCTTTGTCTCTGACCCAGGAGTCTCATGTCTTCTGCTGCCATCCATGACACCGTGGAAGGCTCACTGGTCATTTAGCAAGTAGACTAAAGTCTTAGACCCTTCGCATTTCTTGGCAGGCTTCCAGGAAGAGGTGACCACTGAGCTGGATTTTGAGTGATGTCTAGGAATTCTTAACTGTGGGAAAGGAGGACATTCCTTGCAGAAGCGTTCTTTGTTCAAAGTCAAGGGGGGGAGGTGGAAATA